>VZTM01035507.1:36389-56860 GCA_013400555.1 Jacana jacana
TATATATTAATACCTCAAGGGAGGGTGTCAAGAAGACGGGACCAGACCCTTTTCAAGTGATGCCCAGTGACAGGACACAAGGCAGTGGGCATAAACTAAAATGAAGGAGGTTGCCTGTGAACATGAGGAAACACTTTTTTACTGTGAGGGTGACTATAAAAAGTGACACAGGTTGCCCAGAGCAGTTGTGGAGTCTGCATCTTTGGAGACAGTCAAGAGCCATCTGTATATGGTCCTGGACAACTGGCTGCCCTGCTTGGGCAAGGGAGTTGGACCAGATAACCTAATTCCAGTGGTCCCTTCCAGCTTCAACCATTCTATGTGATTCTTTTGATTGACTTTTTAATAGAGACATGTAATAGATTCCACTCCCACCATGGATTCATTGAAACTTTGTTTGGTCTGCATTAATGGTTAAATGGTGGAAAGTAAACACTTTGTGAAGGTGGACATTAATGAAGGCCTAATTCTCCCTTTGAATGGAGAAACAGATTTTATTGAACAGCACTTTCTCTCTTCAGGTTCAATTACAACTGCAGATGGTTCTGCCCTGGTGAAGTTAGGAAATACTACGGTGATTTGTGGAGTTAAAGCGGTACGGTTGCTTTTTATCTTAATTTAGCTGTTAGCTGAACTTGTGCATTCCTGTTCAGAATGAACGATTCCCTGGTAGAGTTACAATAATATGCCAGTCAGACACAGTAACAGTCTTTCACTCGAGTTACTTTCAGGTGTCAAAGTTAATATATCCTTTAATTGCCTAGAGGTACCTGTATAGTCTGAGAACATTTATTTTTGTGGGGACACATTTATATTGTGTATGGGGAAAGATATATACAAAAATGTTGTTATTTCTAGATAAAAGCTGTATAACTGAGGAGTTACTGAGTATTGATCAGTAGGTGCATTGGTAATTAGTTGGCTGGACTATTAAGTCATGAGCGAAATCACTTCACATCCCTGTATTGAGCTTTCCCATGGGAAAAATCCACACAGCAACTGATGAAAAATGGCACCTGTAAACCCCATTGTAATTATAACTGGCAAGAAAATGACCGTTTTTATACAGAATAGCTGGAAAATCTTTTTATACAAAACTCAGCTCTTCATTTGTATCTTTTTTCTTTCTCCAGGAACTTGCTGCACCTGCAGCAGATTCTGCTGATAAGGGATATATTGGTAAGCTTTTCAGTATGGATCTTACGCAGGTTTTGCATTGCTTCAGCTAAAAGGCTCTAATGATGGGGCAGGTTGAATGTCTTCTGAAGACTTCTTAAAAAGAATTAATTTGGATAAAATTGTATTACCTTCCTTAAAATCAGTTTCCAAATTGATGTGTGTATGGGCAGTGGTGGTTCAGAAATTTCAGAATTCCCCCTGCTTTGCCTGTGAGTTTTCCACGTAAAGCTGCTGCCTTATTGCCGATTCCAGGCCAGGCTGAAAACAATCCTGCAGCAGGGGGACGTATGTGTGTTAAAGAGAGGGAAGGCAGTTCATTTATGAAAGATTGTGGCACGCAAGTTTTTGCAAAGGCGCGTTAACTTTGGTCTTGAGGTCCCAGGAGGCCAAAAATCAAACTCTTAAAACCATTGAAATAAACTTAATTTTTTTGAGAACTGTAGAAGTCCCTGGGCTACATCCTCACTCCTGCTTGGAGTTTCTTTTGTAATTAAATAATTCCATGGAACTGTGAGCTTAGACTAAATCCCTTTTTTGTAAGGCATCTCCAAAGTATGTTGTTTTCAGTGAACATTTTTTTTTCTCCCAAATATTTATGAATGTTTTTGCTTCATGTCTAACGAGTCAGGTTTTAACGGCTGATGAAAAGCAGGCAGCGTACCAGTAAAGTCAGGCAGTGGGATGGGATGAAGGTGCTTTTTGATCTGCTGAAGAATGCTTTAACACCTTTGAAGAGTTTGTGTGGGGCCATTGCAGAATAGCAAACAGAAAGTGGTGGTTAGGAGTGTGTGCTTCTCCTTGGAACATAAAGTTTCTGAGTACAGAGTACTACAAGTTCTCTAATACAAACTGATGCATAACTTTATTTCTGAGGGGAGAAGTAGGAGGGTGTGACTGAAAAATTCTTAGTCTGGTCTTTCATTTGAAGTACCTAAAATGGTATTAAGGGTGTGTATTGTCTTACTTCTATTTTTGATATCCCATTGCCTGCTTACTTCGGTTTATGACTAATGGCTCTTGCTACCTAGTTCCAAATGTAGAACTGCCGTCCCTCTGCTCAACGAGGTTTCGCTCCGGACCACCTGGTGAAGAGGCTCAAGCAGCAAGTCAGTTCATTGCAGATGTGATTGAAAGGTGATAATCACCTTAATGCATATAAAGCACAAACAACTCTGCAAGAGAGTTTTCTATGCCCTGGTTTACCCTCTGGTTTTATTTTAGTTCACAGATGATAGCAAAAGAAGATCTATGTATTGCAAATGGCAAGGTAAGTTGTACCTCAAAACGAAAACGTATCTACTAACAAGGACACAGTGTTGAGACATTAAAGATGGTATTTGGGGTCACAGGTTGTTTTGTTGCTGTTTTTGCTGTTGAGCCTCCATCGCTTGGTTTACATCGGACGCGTTAAAGTGGTGCAATAGAAATAAGCATCTTTGTTCACGTGCCCAGTGTTTTTTTGAGATACTGCACCATTTGCTTATTAGCTGCTGTAATCGTCTCAGCTCTGCAAACCTTTTTTTCGACAGCTTGCTTGGGTGTTATACTGTGATATCATATGCCTGGACTATGATGGGAACATCCTGGATGCCAGCACCTTTGCTTTGTTAGCAGCATTAAAAGATGGTGAGTCTTCCCTAGAGCAAGAGACGCGCTCCGGCTAGTGTTGCTTGGAGAAAATCGGTGGTTTTGAGTCACATGGAGCTGGTTCACAATTCCTGATGAGGAACTCTTTCTTCCTGTCATTTGAATGCTACGTGTACTAAAATGCAAATAGAGGGTGGACACGAGGGTATGGATGCCGTAGAGGTCTGACACCTGGGGAGCAGGATCTTTCTGTATGCGTGTTATTGCTCTTGTGTAGGACTAACAGCTCTTCTGCCACGTGTCCTTCCAGGTCAGAGACCTGAGTCTCTCGGCAGTGGTTATGAACAACATTAATGTCTAGATCAGGGTCCTACCTTGCTAACACATTTTGTGCAGGCAGAAGAAGTTGTTGGGGGCTGGGCTTATTTGTCACAACAGAATATTCCTAACTGAATGCGCTGTAGTTGGAAAAAGCCTGTGACACATGGATTGATTATTCACAGGTACCCGGGCTATAAACACAGTTAGGGGAAGAGTGCTTTTTGTTCAGTAGGGCTCTAAAGGTACTGTAACTGTATGGAGTTTTGGAAGCAGAAAATGATTCTGTGTAAGGAAGTGCATTAGCTTGGGGAGAATGCTTTCTTGAATGGGCATTTCTGAGATAAATACTTTCTTCAAATTTGGTAAATTTTTGGTACAGAACAGTAGTAACGTAGCCAAAACTCGGTTCTGATCTGTTTTCAGTGGCTTACCAATATGTTAAAAGAACAGCTTAAATATTTCAGCACTCTTGGACATCTCTAGGCCTACTTAAAGCAGCAGTGTTTAACATTATACTATTGTCATTTTTTTCATCTTTTCAGTCCAATTGCCATCAGTTACTATAAATGAAGAAACTGGTTTACCGGAAGTTAATCTGAAACAGAAGAATCCTTTGATTATCAAAAAGCATCCGGTTGCCACGTCCTTTGCTATATTTGATGAGTAAGTTTGTAACTCTTGTACTTAAGAAAACAACTGTGTATGTAAAAGAAGTGAAAGACAGAGGCTGCCTCCAGTGATCTTTCTGCCCTTCTTACACACTTCTGTTAGTGAGAGCTTGCGGTCTCCAGTAGTGCTGCTTCTCTTGGTCATAACTCCACAGCCTCTCATGTTGAAATGAGTTATAGTTCTGTGATACAGAGTCATAGAATGGTTTGGGTTGGAAGGGACCCTAAAAATTGTCATGGCAGGGACATCTCTTGTTNTTCCTGCCACTTAAAGCAGAACTGGATCCCAGCCTAGAGATATGCTTAAAAGCACAGGACTAGATGGTGTTTTATGTTTTTGGAGTATCTTTGAGACAAGAGAATGTTGCCAGTGTAATGAATGTTTTAGAAGCCTTTGTGAATAATTGATATGGAAGATGGTAGGTTTTGACCAGCTTGTACCAAGGATTTAGTCAGCAAGGGGAAGCAAGAAGTAATGGTTCAGTCAGAACAACAGAACCTGAGGATAACTGAAACATAATCGTATGACCAGCACTCTTTAAGTCACTATTCATGTAGGTAAAGAATTTGGTTATGAGAATTCAAAATAATTGTATCTGGTAACTTCGTTCCTCACCTGAAATTGTTTACTGGCTCTTGATTAGTCCAAATATGTTGTGTTCTGCTGTTGTTTGTGTGAAACAGTTTTTTATGGTGGTATCCATTTGAAAAGTAGAAGTTGCTCACTGTGCTGTGGGTCTGGTGTAAGATTAGGTATATTTAGAGATGTCAGGGGTTTATGGACTATTAATCTATATTTGCAGAAATGATTTAACAGGCTCTTTCATTCATCTGTGAGATGGGGTGGGGGGAGCACTGAATTCAGATGCTGACCAGTTGATTGCCAAAATGAATCAGAGCAGGAAGTTACCGTTACTTCAAAGCGCTTCTGTCAATTGCTTGAATACCAGCTCTTGTGTCTGAGGTCTGATGTAGATGGAGAGTTTGGGCAGCAGGACGGGCCATATCACCTGCACACAAATGGCACATACTTACCAAGAGACACAAAAGTTGCCTCTGGCAGGAAGCTTTCAGTGACGGTCTGTTGGGCTTTGTTCCCTTGACTGAAACTGACCGTGGCATCAAGCAAGTTGCTCAAGTCTCCCTCTAGGTCCTAAAACTCAATATTGAAGGGCTGTGTGTGTCTGTGTCGGGTGGTTTGGATGTTGTTTTCTTTTTTTAATTCTGATTACTAGTTTTTCTAGAGCTGTTGACACAGCCCTCTGAATAATACCTTTGATGTACTCTGGCTTCCAGAGGCATTTTTCTTCTGCATAAAAGCCCTCTTTGAATACATAAAACGTCTGGGTTGGTGAATAGTGTGGCCGTGGGTGAGGAACGCTGCTGCAGAGCGCTGTGCAGCTCCACAGCTGGCTCCCACAGCCTCAGCCTGTACATAAATAATAACTGTGATCCAGCCAACTCTCGGTGTCCGCCAGGTCCCCGCCCCAGGTGAAGGGCCGCTGTGGCACACAGCACGTGGGTAGAATTAATACAGCAGTATTTTTGAGTAGCCTGGTTGACATACTGATGTTTTCATTAACACTGTTGGTATTTAGTGGCAATCTCAAACTATTGCTAAAGTTTTAAAGTACCCAGAAAACCTTTAATTTTGCATTGCATGGGAGTTCAACCCGAAAAATTCTGTTACTCTTCCGTCTGTATCATACAGTCGGCCCCTAGTCAGCCTAGAGGAAAGGAGGCTTATTAAAGGGGCTTAAGGGAAGACCTTCTTGCTCTCTACAACTCCCTGAAAGGAGGTTGCAGGGGTCGGTGTCTTCTCTTGTCCCATCACCAGTGTCTTGGGAGGAAATGGCTTCAAGATGTGCCAGGGGAGGTTCAGGTTGGATGTGAGGAAAACTTTTTACACTGAAAGGGTTATTAAGCATTGAACTGGGCTGCCCAGGGAAGGGGTTGAGGCGCCATCCCTGGAGGTATTTAAAAGATGGGTTGAGACGTGCTTAGAGACACGGTTTAGTGGTAGTTTTTTATCAGAGTTGATGGTTGGACTAGAAAACCTTAAATGGCCCTTCCAACCTAGGCAATACTATGGTTCTATAGCCTTGCTACTGACTTTCCCTCCCGCCCCCCTCTGCAAACTCATCATAAACATCACATGGTGTGATGCACTGGGTGCACTCCAGCTGCTTGATTTGAGCATCACTACCAAATTCTAGTTTAGCAGTGTAAAACCTGAGCTGAGGTCTTTCCTGTTGTAATCCCTGCCCTTCAGCCAAACCTTTGTAATGGTAGTGATTTAGTTAAAGAAACTAAGGCTGAAGATGCATGTTTGGCTTTAAGTTAAAATTTTTCTTGTTGTGCAAAGTTGGCTTATGGTTTAGATCCTTCCACCTCTGTTTTTTTTCTTATTTTTTATTTTTCTATTACTTTACTCCTATTGCACGGTTTAAAAAGAACCGTATTTAATCCCTTCTAGTGATCTGCATTGTGTGCTGAACAACAGCTTGTTTTGGCTGCCTTAGGGAACCCAGTAAATCTGTTTTAGAACCGTTCCCAGTCTGAGTGGTGGTAAAGTTCTCCCACAAGAAAGTGAGAGCTACATTAGTGAACGCAGCCTTGGAAATGCGTTTTGCTTTAAGGCGCCCTAGAGATGAGTGCAGAGATGAGTGCAGAGATGAGTGCAGAGATGAGTGCGGTCTGTACCTAAACCCGCTGCTGCTGTCCTTGCCTGACTGTGCACTGCAGGGCTGCGGATCCGGATCGCATGTGGCAGTGGAACGGCGCTTCCCCCACTACTGGGGTGTCGCAAACCTGTGAAACTCAGCCATAAAACTGTACTTTCAACAACTAGTATTTTAACAGACACACGCACTTGAATGTGGGGAATCTCCCTCTTTGGTTTGTTTTTGTTTGTTTGTTTGTTTGTTTTTTAAATTGATGCATTTTGGTAAGAAAAGAGGTAAACCTAAGTGCTAAATGCACCTGCAAGTATTTCGTAAGATTACAGTAGAAATGAGTAAGTTAGGTGCACTTTGCAATGTTAATGGAGCAACAGATACTAACTTGTCTGCATGTTTTCTTTCTCAAGCTCATTACTCATTGTTGATCCAACTGCTGAGGAAGAAGACTTGGCCACAGGAACAGTAACTATTGTAACTGATGATGAGGACAGACTATGTTCTGTCTATAAACCAGGTACTTCCAAGTTTATCATACAGGGAACTATGGAGATGAGAATCTGATGTTCTGTATCTGCTTTTTTTTTGTAAAATGGGGATGCTTTACGGTAACTGTCTGCTTCAGTACTTACTAAATGACTTGCTTTTGAGATTCATTTTGAAAAAGGTGCCATGACTGAAGTTGCAGGTCCCCATGATCCTTGTAGGTCCCTTCCAGCTGACATAGTCTATTCCATTCCAAGTTCAAAAAGAAGTCCCATCTTCACTAACACATACGGCAAATGACTTATTTTGAGCATGTCTCCTCTAACACCTCCAGTTTGTTTCTGTTTTCTTTGCCTGAGGCTCGAGGTGGGGAGGCTGCTCCCCAGGTGAAAGTTGTTGGTCACAAGAACGACTCATTTGAAAAACACGTACAGAGATACTAAACTGAAATATAAATAGAAAATCAAATTGTTCCCTTTAATTTTTAGGTGGAAGTCCTCTTACAGGAGCCAAGCTTCAGGACTGCATCACCAGAGCAATTACAAGGCACAAAGAAGTAAAGAAGCTGATAGACAAAGTAATAAAAAGTATAAAGCCCAAGTGAACAAAAGGAGCTTTTCGAAAATGGATTTGTAAAAATTGTATTTGTTACAGTGTTCACAAACCTTTTATACTAAATAAACAAATGCCAATGCTACATTTACAAAGTTCATTTCTTCTAAAAGATTTGTCATCCTTAAAACTATGTACAACCCTGCTGAGTGGTAAAAAATACAAGATAAACGTTCTGTTAAAAAATGGACTTAAGGAAATCAGACCCTAACTGCTGTCTGTCTAGCTGAAATCTCCTAAGTTCTGCAGGGCTGGCTTCCAAAACCAGTTCATTTGCTTCAGGGTAACGGCAAAAGTTCATTTTCCCACCAGTAACATAAAGCACCGCTTTGTTTTTAAGCTTTTTCCTTTTTAATCTTAAAAGAGAAAAACGATAATCCCCTCTGAATCGTTGTTGTTTTTTTTTTATTTAGGGGGGAGGGAAAGAAAAAAAAAAATCATGAAAAAAAGGCAAGTGTCAGGAATTTGGAGGGGCTGTTGCGGCTCTTCTCGGTTTACTTTTTGAGTGGCTGCCTGAATGCTGTCGAGGATGGAGACGAGCTGCTCGTGCTGCTGCTGCTGCCGCCGCCGTAGCCGTTTGATGCTGCAAGAATTGCAACCGCTGCCGTGAAGGAGAAGGTGGGAGGGAGGCAGGGGGGGCAGGGGCGAGGGAGGGAGAAAAAGCTTGTTAGCGTTGACTGCAAAGCTGCTATTCGCGCCAGGAAGAGAAGGAGAGGGAGGCGGCGGGGTTGGGGGGATAAAAACCAAACAATGAAAAGGAAAATCCAAAGCACCGGGTTGACAACAGGAAGGAACAGACCGTGCAAGGGGCAGTGGGAACAGCCAAGCAGCACCAGTGGCACAGAACCTGCTGAGGGCACACCCCGTTTTCACGCGTGTACTCGGAGGGCTTGTTCCTTCGCCCCTGTCCATTGCAGCAGCTGCAGTAACTCAGCAACTTCAGGGAATGTCTGGGGTACGTTTTTAACGTAGCACCTTTTCAGTGTTATCCACTGTGGACGGTTCCTCTAAATATCATCAAAAGGAGACTGTGTGCTAAAAATAAGCCCCTAAAATATTTTCATAAAGCACTCGGATGACAGAGTGCTAAAGGAATGCTTTGCCAGAGCTGTTGCTCCCATGTACTGACTGCAGCAGTGCTACATTTGAACTTGGAGATGCTTAAAGTTCACGTTACTTGGAAATCTACTGGCACCTGGCAGAGCTTATTTAGGTACGTGCCACAAGCACTCCTTGAATGTCAGCAAATCAGGGTGGTGGATGGCTTAAATGGGTACAAATACATTCAGTGCTCCAAGCTGAGAACACCATGGATTTTGAAACTTCGTGATACAGTTTGCCAAAATTACTGGTTTGGTTTTTTTGTTCCAGTTGTGAGACCATAAAGACGTTTGTTTGTTTGTTTTTCTGTAAAAGCAAAAGGAAAGTCAAAGGTGGAAAACTTGTTTTTCGAGCCGAGAATTGTATTTTTTCAATTTTATTTCTTTTTTTATCTTTAAACACAGTCAGAGTGAAGTTGCTGGATTACTTGTATCTGTTGCTGCTGCTGCTGCTGCAAGGCTTGCTGCTGTAAGGCAGAGGAGAGCTGGAGTCTCTGCTGAGGAAGGCTTTGCCCAGGTCTGTTCATGGCAGAGCCAAGCTGAGCCAACACTAAGAAAGGAGAAGGGGAGAGCAGGTGGGTCAAAGAGGTTGAGTTTGTTAGGGTCGGGCAAGGAAGGCATCAGAAGAGAGTGTAACAGGAAAAGGGGGGGTCAATAGAATTAGTTTCAGAGTCAAACTGGAAACAGCGCAGAATAAAGTACACATGATATACACACTCTGTTAGTTACAACATAATTAGATAAGGAAGGGCTTGTGGAGACAAAGAGGTTTCTGGTGCTGGATGTTAAGCACACAGTTAAAGAAACATTCCTCAATGAAGTTTGGCGTGGAAGATCCCTGCCTTTTCTTTTTGTATCCTTTGGTTCCCTTATTTTCGTGTGGCATTACCAATTTACTAAACTGCCAAAGCAGAATGTGTTCAGTACAAAAATTTAAATAGAGATAAATGTGTTAATTTATGTGCTAATAACAAACAGTATGTTGTTCTGGTGTACTGTAAGACTTCTTTAAGACCAAACTTCATTTCAGCGTGAATTCATCGAGGTGCACACTTAACTACAACAGGAGGCTCAGCAAGCACGTACCTGTGGCTTGAGGTTGCATAAAATTCCCTACTCCAGTCAGGTTAATTACAGCAGCTTGTTGGGCAGATAATGCCTGATCTTGATTGGATGGACCTTGGTCAGACCCCTAGCAAAAATGAAAAGCTTCATCCTTATTACCAACTTCCGCATCAATGGTAAGTAAATAAAGCCAGCGTGAAGGCAAACGTTTGAAGTGTCATTTAAGAACCACTGAATTCTACACCTTCCAGTGCCTGTAGGTACAAGCTATAGTGTTGTCATCATTAAGGTACAACAAATAGATGCTGAATGCCCCAAAATAGCTGTTTTAGCAGAAATGTATTATGCCTGTTACCCAGCAGAAGTCCCTTGTCATTGTCCACTTGCCTGCAGTCAGCAGATGCCACAGTTTATGGCTGTGACCTTATGACACTTTCCGTCCCAACCCCCAAGTCTTCAGGTGACCCCTGAAAGCGTCCATGTGCAAAGCTCCCAATCCATCAAAACGTCACAAGTCTGAAACTTACATTCACATATTCATGTGGTGCCCCACACTCCCTAATTTCATAAAAAAAAAACCCAAACCATGCTCTGAAAATGTTACTTTGAGAACAGAGTAGTTCCTGCAGCAACCACTCAAACACAACTGGTGGAGTCTGATCTAGTGTCTACTGGAGTCAAAAGGTACTGAATGATGGCCTTTTCTAGAACTTAAATTAGGTGTTGATTCATAAAGCAGGGAAGTAAAACATTTGATGTGCAAATCAAGTAAACTGCATGACTTATCAGTCAGAAGAAAAAAATCAAGCTTTTGAGCTGGTACATTACCAGAAGGTGCAGTGCTTTGGGATTTTTGGTTGGTTTTTTTTGCATAATGACATGAAACAGTGCCACTAAGATAGCTAAACTTGACCAAAAAAATTACACTTTAAGAAGAGATCACCATCTCAATGTGGGTAACCCAGAAAGACTTCAAAAGCCATAGATCCAACACCTGGGGGAAAGCCCTAAGTACGAGACGAGAACGTATACGTTCTGTTGGCAACACAGAAAATTGTTGGTCTTTTTGAACTTTGGGTTTTTTATTTTTTTCTAAGCAAGTGGATTACAGCACCGAGACACATACATTCCTGTCCTTACTGAAAGCCAAGGAATCTGGTATTCATAACAGCTCGTTTAACCTAACAACTCATAGCGCCTGGTAAGACAGAAGTTCCTTTGGGCAAGTTCAGCAAAGCAGAGATGGGTTTCCTCCAGAAGAACCTTCTGCTGCAAGGACTAGACTAACATCAGCCTTTTTGTAAATGCCCTTAAAGTTCAATGTCTAGAAAATGAAACCCAATAGCACAAGCTTACTCAAATTACTTTTAGTAATTCCAACTGGTTACTGACATTTGGATTCTGTGAGTAAACCTGAAAGTCTCCCTTTAAACTGTCCCACGCTCCAGAACAGGACCTGGGACACAGGAGACTATAAGCCACAAAAAAATATTAGAGGCATCTTATTTATGAACAGTCTACAGGAGGAAAAGAAAAGAATATTATGGCAAACTGAGTATCCAGTAGAGACTATCTGGTAAACAGAAGACCTGTGTGCAAAAGATAAAGAACACAAAAGCAGAGCAGCTGGTTTTCCCCAATTGCTGCATTTTTGCTGGTAGGATTTTTAGAACGAACCAAGCGCTCGGAATTTGTCATTTTGTGAACAGACTGGTCTCCATCTTAAGATCACAGATTTAAAGCCAACTGATACTTTCTCTGGTGCAAAGAGAACAATGCAGTTGAACGGCAGCAGTGAGGATCATAAGGTAACTCACAGCAGCCCAAGTCAGAAGCTTTTGTTACTCTAGGAATCCCAATTATGCTGCTTCTCTGTTCATCCAATCTACCTGCTAGTTATGATAAACCAGGACAATGCTAAGCTGATTTTACACCACTTGTACAGTGGGGCAGGCTCTCCATGCTAGAATAAGACAATCCTTTGCCAGCTGTTTTCCTACAGC
Source organism: Jacana jacana (assembly GCA_013400555.1). Classification (NCBI taxonomy): domain Eukaryota; kingdom Metazoa; phylum Chordata; class Aves; order Charadriiformes; family Jacanidae; genus Jacana; species Jacana jacana. The sequence goes on from VZTM01035507.1 coordinate 48,089, forward strand.
TTGTCTATACAGGATATAAATAAAAAGGTGTTATAACCCAGCTCCAGCCACAGCAACAAGTCCACCAGCTCTGCCACCAGTCTCTGCAGTCTGAGAAGGTTTTGGAGGAAGCCCTTCCTCCCCACCTCTGCTTCAGATCTGTTGCATAAAGGATCATTTACTTGGGGAACCCAGGAGAAACTGTTTCATCCATGCACCCCAGACTGAGGGCTGCTGGCACACAACTGCTCTCCCTGTTGCTGAGGAGAAAACTCTGGCAGCTGCTGCTGGAGTGGGTTAAAAGCAAATGAACCACCTGGAAGCTGCTGGTCTATTCTCACGGGCAATTAGTGATAGAACAAGATAGAACAATGGCTTCAAGATGCAGCAGGGTAGGCTTAGGCTGGATATTAGGAAATAATTCTTCCCAGAAAGAGTGGTCAGTCACTGAAATTGGCTGCCCAGGGAAGTGGTGGAGTCACCATCCCTGACTGTGTTTAAGAGTTGATTAGATGTGGTGTTGAGGGATCTGGTGTAGGGGAGAACTTTGTAGAGTAGGGCAGATGGTTGGACTCTATGATCCCAAGGGTCTCTTCCAACCAAAATGATTCTATGAAGATTAAAACAAAAATGCATAATTTAATCAAACCCCTGAGTTTCCCCGCTGTCCTAGGATGAACATGGCATGGATAATGATGTCCCCTCCTTGGAGCTTTTTGTTCTTTTTGTTTGTTTGTTTTGGGGTAGGTGTTTTTTTTTTTTTTTGCTGGTGGAGGTTTTTAAAAAAATCTTTAAAAATCATTCAATTTACAGCTGCTGTTGTTTGTGAAAAAGCCTTATGCTCAGCAAACAAACCAGAATTAAATTGTAGCGAGATATTCCCACAGGGAAATGTAAATTTTTATTACTCTAGTTGAAATAGTGGAGTTTGTACTGATATTGGACATAAAAAGGCTACTGTTCAAAAGCTCTGTGTATTATTTTCACTTTCAGAATATTTCACTGAATTTTAATAGATGTTTCCAACTAACAAGCTGCAAAGTCTGACCAAAATAAAAAAGGTTTAAGTGAAGCAGTCTTGACTCTTCTCCCTTATCCCAGCTTTAATTGCACTGATTTCAGCCAAATTATTCTTGGCTTACGCACGCAGCAGAAGTAGCTTGTAAGGATGCGCTTAAAGCATGGCATCACACAGACACAAAATTTAAATTGTGTGGAAGAGCTCTACTCAGGCATAAGCGCCTCCTGAGCAGTCCTCCTTTCCCATGTTTCTGGAGTGTGCACAGGAGTGGGAAGAGGAAGCAGCAGAGCTACTACAGCTCATCTTAGACTGATATTTTATTTTTTGCAGCCTGGTGCAACATTTGTGGAACACTGAAGCTGCACATCTGCACCTGTAACTGCAGTTGACTTCAAAGTCCAGGAACCACACTCAGTTCCACAAACACCCTCTGCTCTGCTTTTAGATGGAGCTCTGACATAGTGACTGACTCATGCTCATGTTTGTATTTGTATGTTTGCTTAGTGGAAAGAAAACACATACAGGCCTTCTAAACTCCCAATCCCATGTGAATATCCATTTCCATTACCACAAGCTCTTTAAAGCTAATGCTGCACCTACCTCTGCACGCTCAGCTCAGCTTTTTGGCCTTGCACGTGTAACCCCCAAGTGATTCATAGAGTCATAAAATGGTTACAGTTGGAAGGGACCTTAAAGATCATCCAGTTCCAACCCCCCAGCCATGGGCAGGGACACCTCCCACTAGAGCAGGCTGCTCTACCCCATCCAGCCTGGCCTTAAATTCTACTTTTAAAATAATTTTCACTTCAGTGTAAAGAATGTTTTGCAATAAAAGCTTGGGCAAATCCTGAAAATAGAAGACTGTATTTTAGGATTAATCCCTTGAATTCAAATATCAGCAATTTTAGAATGTTACTGAGAACTAGCTGCTTTGTCGTGAGCTCAGAATAAAATTTCCACCTGGTGTATTTATGGAGGTAGCTTTTCCTCTTGCTCCAAGTGTTTTATACAAGCAATCAGAACTTGCAGAAAAGTGTTTGATCAACTGGCTTGAAAGATCTGTGTGGGGCACTGCAGTAAGCAGCATTAAACACGTCTCTAAAGATAATTAAGAAATCATCATTATTATTGTGTCCAAGTATATCAATTACCTGTAGAAGATTTAAAGGCCGAAGATTTGATGCATTTTTCAAACCAAAGGGGCTGCCTGTTAAAGAAAACATCTTTTTATTAGTAGGAAGTCTTCACTTAATTATATGTGTATTGCAATTAATACACCTTTCTACTGGGATAATTTCTGAACATTTGGTAACTGGAAAACTGTAAAATTTAAGTTTTATACTTAATAAATGCTGCATTTTCCATAATGCTGACAAGTTCATAGACATCCAGATTCAAATCTAAAGAGAGCTGACTAAACAAGAGAACTATACTGTGGCTAAATACTGCACCTGGCAATGTATACCCCGGTAATGCATTTACACAAAGATGAAGGTGGAGAGTGTCACAGCAGTTACTCTTCTGACAACAGAAGTGAATCTTTGTCTGGCCTAAAAAGTTTTACTCTTTGTACAGTAACTCCAGAATTGTCCAAGGGCTCAATGAAGTAACAAGCTCTCAATTTCTCAATTGTTAACAGAAAACAATCCCATCCCAAACTTTAGCAACTGCCTACCCCCTAAGGGCTTCTGGCAAGACCTATCTGACTTGTAGAGCTTCTGGCATTGTTACCTGTAGCGCTCTTCATAGCTATGCTCAAACAAGATGTATACGTAGTATTCCAGGAGTTGGGTATAGAACAGATACAAGCACTCCAGTTAAACAGTGGCTGTCAGAGTCTCCCAGAGGACTGCCACCAACCTAGCTCAACTCACTACTCCCACCTCTTACGTGTGCTTGTAAAAATACGGGACACCAAACTGGTAAAGGTTGATAGTGCTCAAAAGGACAGAATTGGAATTAAAAGCAATCCTAGGGAACTGAAGAAAGGGTCCATAAATCATTAGCATTGAATTAAAAAACAAAAAGACAAATGAACAAGTACAAAATTGTGAGTAACTAGCTCTGTGTCTGTACAGCAAGAAAGGACGTGAGAAGTTACAGCAAGTCACAAACACAACCAAATCATCCATATCACAAACTATAGAACACACAAAAGAAAAGAACCTGTTCACACAGTTTACATTTATAAAACTCACTGTCACAAGATGCTGTAGATGCCAAAAATATGAATGGGCTCAAAAACCAATTAGATAAATCCACAGACTAGAAGTCTAGCACAGGATATTAAGCACAGAGATCCACGTGGATAGTCTTCAGCTGAGAAAGTCTCAAAGCTGTGGATTGCCAGAAGAGGTACAGTTGTATATAAGGGATGTTTCACTTCACACTTTTGCCTCCTCTTAAACTCTCTCCTAAGTATCCTCTAATGGCGACTGTCAGAGACAGAATATAAACTGGACGGATTTTTGGCCTAAACCAGTAAAGCCATTCTTACGTTAACGTAATGCTGTTGCAAAAAATACAAATAAAAAATAGGCAGACCTCATTTGAGGAAATGTTAACAGGAATGTTGTGAAAGAGATGAGATGCATTTATTCTGCTGTGCTCCACAGTGGTATATCAGCCAAGCTCAGGCTTGTGTCCAGTTTTGGTTATCACATTTTAAGAAGGATGTAAGCAAATTGGACAGTCTAGAAGAGAGTGACAGGATTATGAAAGGTTTGAAAAATACGACCTATCAGAAAGATAAGACAAATGTGGGACATGACAGCATGTTTGATACTTAGAGAGGTAAAGAGAACGGGTGAACAACTATTTTTCATGTCTGCAAGGAACAGGAGAAAGAAAATAATTTAATTCACAATTAAGAAGGTGCACTGCAATTAGAAGGAAACATTTTGTACAGATAATGAATTACACCAAACAGCTACCAAGGGAGACTGGAATCTGTTTTTGTTGAAGCTATTTAAAGCCAGTTTTGATCAGCATTAGTTGAGTATAGTTCAGACAGATTTGTCTCCGACTCAGCATAAGGGATAGATATCTTGAAGACTCTTCTATACATCTGATTCCATAATCATACATTATTGGGTTTTTGGTCTTCATTATTTTTCAGAAAAAGTTAACTAAGAATTTAAATTCTGCTCGAATGAATATTGAGGCATACAAATTCATACAGTCATATTTGGAAGCACTAAGGACCTAATTAATTGTCCTACTAGAATAAAGAGTACCAGTAATACAATAAAATGACTTGCACATTTAAAAAGTGATGCCTCTTTCTAAGTTCAGTCATGCCTTTTTTCTGGCAGCCATCATTATCAATGTTGCATTTGTATTTGGAGTTTCTCTCAAACTTCCTTCTCTCAAACATGAGCATACCGAGCTATCTAGATTTAGAGTATGTTTCCCCAGTCTAGTTCCTCAAAATCAAACCACCACAAACGTATTCTACACTGTGCCAAAATAGGTAGGTTGTTCCTGAGCTCCAGCCATCAAATGCACAATCTAGGCACGCAATGGTCACTTTTGTCCATTGTTTCTACAACATGTTCTCACACTGTCCTTGTCTGAAGGGTGGCTTTTCAACTTATGCACACTAACCTGCTTGAGAGGCAGACTGCATTGCAGCGGGCAGCGCACTTGGTACCAGACCTCCTGATGGTAAAATGCCACTCAGATTTATACCCGCAGGGGCTATGGCACCAGTGTTGCACCCCAACATAGGGTTTGAACCACTCATCAGTGTCTGTGCTCCACTGCAGAAGAGGAAAGACAAGACATCAAGCCCAAGTGGTACAAGCAAATCTGAGTAACTAAAGTTTTGCCCTCTGTGCCATGACAAGTAAATCAACTGCGAACCGGGATTATGGATAAAGCATCAAGGCATCTTAAAAAATCGTTATGCCTAGGGTATAACTAACACATAACTCCATAGTCTCCATATACATGACTTTTTTCTTCCTTAAAATCTATGGAAAATAGAACACAAGTGGTTCTTCAATTCTAGAAATACTGAAAATCAACAGTCTTCAAAATGGATGCACTATCATAACAAAAAAAGTTAAGGAACAAGTTTGAGTCTTCTTTTTCACTACAGAAAAAAAAAATAAAGAAGAGATGTCTCTAATCAACAGAGATCAACTGCTGATGAGTTGTTTAAGTGTCTGACACTCGTATTTAAGCACACTATGAATCTTCCGCTGACCACCTTACACTGATCACAGAATTTCATTTAGCCTGAAAAGCAGTTTGCATTATACTACACTATCTATTCCTGACAGCAGCATTTGTTTTTTTAAACTACAAAATTAGTTTTAAGGATCAAAGGATGTTGAACCTCCATGTTTGATTAAATTCTTAAGAAACAGATTTGTTGTTTTCTTCTATTTTCCATACAGCCTTTCATTCATAGGCACTTTAATATCACATCTCTTTCTATTTTTCAGTGGTCTGCATATGATATTCAACTTCTCTGAATCATAAAGTTTTTAAACTTAAATATCAAAACCTCAGAAATCACTTCAATAGAAGTTAAGTCTTATGAAATTCAACAATATGTGTCCAAAAAGCTGAAAGTACAGTTTTCTTAATAAACCTTTTCAATATTCTGACAGGTGATACCTCATATTTGAGAAATACAGTTTCTAGTGGCTCTTCACTCTGTAATTAAAGTGAATAACCTTTTTGTATTGCAGATCCTGAAAAATATTTATCCTAATGGATGCTGGAGAGTCCTGTAACCACTCCTACCCTGCCCACCACCCCAGTAACCAACCCACCCAGGGCAAATTAAGAAGCCATCATAACAAAAAAACCCCAACCAAACACACTTACCACACAGAGCCCACTACATTGATGAAGTTAAGTCCTGCGGGGTTTGCCATGACCTGGGTGGAGGTTGTTCCTGTAGTAATGGATGTTACCATGGTGGAAAGAGGAATGGTCATTACAGGCAGAGCCTGGCTCAGAGACATTTGCTGCTGAGCAAATGGGGTTAACAAAGTGGGTTGAGGGGTGAAGCCTGAATCTTGGGGAGTAGGGGTGGCAGAAGGGGTAATAGGAGTTGAGCTCTGAGCATCAGGAGGGTGTGGGGTCGATGAAGGGGTGTTGGTTGGAGTAGGAGTAGATGGTTTAGGAGTTCCAGACCCTGCTCATTGAGAAAAATAAAGAGTGCTAGTTTGTTATAAAAGGCCAGTCCTTTTTTGTATAATAAGGTTAATGGAATCTTACAATTTGTTCCCTTTTTTAGACTGCAAGTGTTAATTCCTACACGACATGAGTGTTGCAGCAGGCACTCATTGTTAAGGATGCAGTATAATCACACAGAAAACCCATTCTCCATGCTTAATTCCTTAAGCCATACACCGATTTGTATTCTCCATTAAGTCCTTCCATGATTCATCATACATTAACTTGTAACTCCATTCAGAACTATTTAAACCAAAATAAAACTATTTCTTAGTGACCATTTTAACCTAATTAATGTTTTTCTCCTGAAATGTTAAACATATAGTCTGTATGTCTGCACAATAGCATCGTGTTAAAAACATACCACGGAAAACAACAGATTCAACAAAGAACATACACTAGTTCAATAACCATGGGATTGATTTAAATTTCAGCAGATACCAAAATTTGACAAGTAGGAGGTTAGCTCATAAAAATATTCTTTTTTTAATAATTATGAACCAGAGGATAATACTGCATCCTTAAGAGTTACTGTATAATTCCTTCTGCTTAAATGTAGCATGTATAGCTATATTTGTTGTGGATGCAGTAAGCAAAATTTATCAACAGAAAAACAAAACCCCCCAAAAACTTGAGGTAATTTTTTGTTTTTCTTCTGTTTTTTTTTTAGCTTTCATGCCCTGCAGAAAGAAAGGAAACAAATGTGAACGTCCAGCTGTTGTGATCAGAGCCTTAAAGGAACAACTGCGTGCAGCAGATTTACACAATTCATAGCACTAACATAAAGACAGAGTAAATATGTTAGAAGAAAACTTTTCTAAGTTTTCTTTTTTTCTTTGTGCAAAACAAGAAGGCAGAAAAGTTGCACCTCTTGAGCTATCCAGATTTTAAATTATTTAATACAAAATGCGTATTATGATACTGTGCAGGAGACCGGAACGTGCAGTACACAATTATTCGTAAGAAGAACTGAAAAACTGCAGCTATGATTTCCTCTTTGAACAAATCTGGTCACGGAATGTCTCAAGACGCATACGTACTTTAAAAAATGTTTATAGCTACGATTACCATGTCAGTGTTAAAGAAAACACTTAAGCTAGGATGTCACTTATTACTGAAGTTTCCATTTTAACACCTGAGAATATGGTGCCATCAGCAGCAGCATCACCACCACACTTGCCATCAGCAATGATTTGTAAAACAGTGTAGGAGTGTTTGAAAAAATCATCTTATTGTTTATTGTATCACCACCTTGGGACTGATCAAATTATATACATACATAGAGATACAACTGCACCAGCTCCTATAACATTTAAAAACTCAGTTGCTTAAATTACGTGAAGGCAAACTGATCTAACATACTGTCTTTACACCAGAGGAAGTAAATCTACACTTCAGAATTTTATCTCATCACATCATCTACCAGCCTTCCATAAATGAGATCATACTAATTGCATAAAATGTTTTAAAACGTATACACAGAGGGTGCATACATATATACAGAAAAAACGAACACAGTTACAGTAAACAGAAAATACATACAGTGAACAAGAGACCTGCCTAAAGCTGCACAACTTATACAATTTAGGGTACACTGTACACGTAAGTTTCATCATTCCACAGGTTAAGAAGTTTATCTCAGGAAGCATTTATGCAAAAGCCTAAGATTTAATGGAGAATTTAGGTCGTGACTCACTTTGTGAAGAGCTCGCAGGAGACATGGCAGCTGGTGAGAGCATGCTAACTTGATTAAGATCCATAGATTGTTTCCGAGAAAGACCAGGAGGCTTAGAAGGAGGAGGAGGAGTTGGGGATTTTAGATGGCCACTTGACTGTTGTGGACTAAAAATATTACCTGAAAAAATATAATTAAAATGCATTATTGCTCTCTGTGCACACATTACCGTGAATAATTCGTTAGGATCCAATTTTGTTAACAATATAATCAGGAATCAACAAAATGATGCCCTTTCCATACAGAAGATATTTTTTGATTTTTTTAATTAAATCTTTACTAAGGAGATATCATGTTATTTTACAATAGGCAAAACATATAGAAAGGAGATGCCCAAGTCAATAAATAATTACCTGAAGAGCTACTTCCTGAACTTGAAGGTAATTTGATGGGAGGAGGTCGGTGTTTTACACCTTTCCCCAATACTGAAGACTGAACAGAGCCTGATATAGTTTCTGGCTGCTAGGAGGAAAGAGAAATTAACACTACCACAGCAATAATGTGAGCGTCTGCATATTTGACAGAAAAGACAATTCAATTAATTTCTATTAGACTTCTCAAAACCATGACAAAACTCCCTTCAAACACGTCAGATTTGATTTTAAAAACATAGCCTAAGACTAACTCTCTTTAGACAACATGCTTACCATCAAGAAGCAGCTTGAAAGTGCTGGCAAAATTTAAACCAAAAAAAGAAGAAAAATTAAGGCATTTTACTTTTCTCTTTAATTCTGAAATTCTTCTCAGTAACTTTTCACAAATGAAAGAGAGACAGATGTATTTTAAATAAAAGGACAATTTGGTCTTACTTGAAAAATTACATCATTTCATTCATTCACTTCCT
>VZTM01035508.1:0-14806 GCA_013400555.1 Jacana jacana
GAGGGAGTTGGGGTTGTTTAGTTTATTTGTTTAGGAGGCTGAGAGGAGACCTCATCACTCTCTACAACTGCTTGAAAGGGCGTTGTAGGAAGGTTGGTGCTGGTCTCTTCTCACGGGCAATGAGCGAAGAACAAGAGGGAATGGCTGCAAACTGCAGCAGGGTAGGGTTAGGCTAGACATTAGGAAAAAGTTTTTCACAGAGAGAGTAGTCAGTCAGTGGAATCAGCTGCCCAGGAAGGTGGTGGAGTCACCATCCCTGACTGTTTTTAAGAGTCAACTATATGTGGTGTTGAGGGATATGGTGTAGGGGAGAACTTGTAGAGTAGGGATGATGGTTGGACTTGATGATCCCAAGGGTCTCTTCCAACCTAAATGATTCTATGATTCTGTGTTACATAACAATGCAATTACTAATTTTCCAATTTATATTCTAGATATGACAGTACTTATATGTATTCGTGATGGGGCTACTCCTAGATTCTAATGGTTTACATTCATTATGAACATGACTGATGAAACTCAGGAACTTGTATTTCATAGTTATATCAATAATAGAGATATTCTATCTGTTCACATGAAGGAGTCTTTCTATAGACTTTGAAGTTATGTATGAGAAGCTTTATTTATCTGATGGTACCTGAGACTGAAAAAAAGAAAGTACTACTTTTCTTGGTGAAAAATTAATCATGCAACTGTTCAACTGAGAGTGATACACTCAGTGGGGTCAAAACCTTTTCACCAGAATTGCTAGTTGGCAATGAAAGTGAAGGGAGAAACAAACTGGATGGATCATTGTTCTGGCAGATGTTTGCAAACATAAAAATATGCAAGGGGGAAAAAACCAACATATGACAGTATGAGCACTAGCATGGAAGTCCATATTTCATGTGAAATAATATAGAAATCAAGACTGGTTTTGAGAGTAAAAGTGGTTGAGTCTGTCCTTAAAAGCTTGATTTACAAGTAAATACCATTGGCAGTTCATATTGCTGTCACAGTAATTAGAAATTAATTCTTCTTGATTAACGTTTTTATGATGAATGCCAATGACATTAATAATGATTAACCTATTTACTACAGAATCTTGCTGACTGAGATAATATTTTGTAAAATTGACATTAGCATTGTGCTTCAGTCTTTGCTGTTTATGCAGACCTAAATGCAGAATAATTTTTATGATGACTGCTACAGCTCTAAAAATGCAGGCTTCATGAGCTTGGCTGTTTCCATGCCTAACTGCAAATTCACTGGCACATGCCAACAGGCTTAGTGAATTCCAGATGAGTTTCTTTTTCTTCATTTGGTAAGCTTGTGTTATTACATGTCAATATATTTTTGGTCCTGAGTATAGACTAATTACTCAAAAGGGATGAATTTAACTTCTATACTTCAGGCATCTTTTCCAAGAGTCATATTAAAAACAAACAAACAAGAAAACCCAAACGCCCACAGAAATCAAGAATTCTCTTTATTCACATTTCTCACCATTGGATTTTAAAAGATATTTCAAGCTCTTTGAAGTTATCTAAGCCACTCAATGGGACTATTAGATCTAAAGCTAGACATAGATATAACTCTTCAAGACTGATATCCGAAACTCATATGTGTGTGTTGTCTTGCTTAAAAATGGAATAAATATCTACTCTAAACGATAGTGAAATTTTAACTACTTTCCAAATGCTCCACTTAGTAGAGGAGAAAAGAGTGTGCTTTTTCAACTGTAGTAATAGCTAGAAAACAGCTGACTTTCTGCATTCTCAGAGACTGTATAATCATTTAGGCCTTAAACTCTGTTAACACATTTCTAAGAGAAATTATTCAGATTTATTGTTTTTCTAAAACAAATAAACTTAAATAGCAAAATATTTTCCTCTCTGCTCTTTTAAAAGAAATTTTATAAGATTTTGACATAGGAAGAAATCTTATTCATGAATGATGGAATAATTAATGAAAAGCTAAGAAGTGGCTCATAAATGAGTAGCTGAAATGCAGTGATAGAATTGGAATTCGTTCTGTTGAGTATAAGGAAAAACATGAAGTGTATTGTAGCTTGCTATTTTTATAATTAAATGTGATTTGGAAAGAAGAAAATAATGCAATATGGCATAATAAATGCCTGCTCTTTTATATAGAGGAATAATTAGATGTTCTCTAGAGAATTCTGAAAGCTGGAGAGCTGGGGGGAGGGGTTATTTGTTCATGTGCTTTCTTGATACAAGATTCAAAATTTGTTGAATATATTGTTAAATTATAGATTTTTTTGTTTTATTCAGCTTTAACTCAGAAGCCTAATAATAACAGATACAGGCTTACAAACGTGCTAGAGCTAATGCATGTTTCATTAAACATTTACACTATTTTTAAGTGGGAGGAAGGGTTTGGTTTGGTTTGGGTTGGGTTGGGTTGGTTTGGGTTGGGTTGGGCTGGGTATTTTTAACATGGTTGAAAAGGACCTCTGAGATCACGAAGTCCTACCATTCACACACAAAAAAACCCCTACAATCTTGTCACTAGAGCAAGCCACTAGAGCATGCCCTGAAGTGCCACATCTACACATTTCTTAAATACTTCCAGGGATGGTGACTCTACAATCTCCCTGGGCAGACCATTCGTGCCTGACCACACAGTCAGTAAAGTAATTCTGCCTAATATCCAGTCTAAACTTCCCCTGCCCCATCTTCAGACCATTTCCTCTGGTTCCGTCATTATTCCCTTGGGAGAAGAGGTCAACACCCACTTCTCTACAACCTCATTTCAGGTAATTGTAGAGCGCCATGAGGTCTCCCCTCAGCCTCCTCTTCTCCAAGCTAAACATGCCCAGTTCCCTCAGCCTCTCCTCAGAGGCCTTGTTCTCTAGAGCTCTCACCAGCCTGGTGGCTTTCTTCTGGACACGCTCCAGCACTTCCATGTCCTTCTTGTAGTAAGAGGTCCAGAACTAAACCCAGTACTCAAGGTGAGGCCTTACCAGTACTGGTACAGTACTGAGGACAGTACTAGTACAGAGCACAGTACTAGTACAGAGCTGAGTACAGAGGCACAATCAGTTCCCTGTTCCTGCTGGATACGCTATTCATGATACAAGCCAGGATGTTGTTGGCCTTCTTGACCACCTGGGCACACTGCTGGCTCATGTTAAGCCAGCTATCCACCAGCACCCCTGGGTCCTTTTCTGCTGGGCAGCTCTCTAGCCACTCTTCCCTTCACTTGTAGCATTTCTTGGGGTTGTTGTGACCAAAATGTAGGACTTGGCGCTTGGCTTTATTGAACCTCATACAACTAGCTTTGGCCTATCAATCCAACCAGTCCAGATCCCTCTGCAGAGCCTTCCTACCCTCAAGCAGATCAGCACTCCCACCTAGTTTGGTGTCGTCTGCAAATTTACTGAGGGTGCACTCAATCCCCTCATCCAGATTATTGATAAAGGTATTAAGCAAGACCGGCCCCAAAGCTGAGCCCTGAGGGATATCAGTGATGACTAGCTGCCAACAAGATTTCACCCCATTAATCACAACTTTCTGGCATGGCTATCCAGCCAGTTTTTTACCCAATGAAAAGTACACTTTTCTATGCCATGATTTGCCAACTTCACTAGAAGAATGCTGTGGGGGACAGTGTCAAAGGCCTTACCAAAGTCCAAGTAGACAATATTAATATTTACATGTGCAATTTTAGGGATATCTTCAGCTAACTCCTAATATTTTAAATCTGCAGTATAAGTTCTTCAGGAAAAACAAAATTTTGAAAGACAGTAAGAGCCCTTTAGTATCCCTAAGTGTATTCTTCCTATATTAGGTGAGTAATATAATCCCTTGACACCTCCCAAAACCACTCAACATAAACTATGAGGAAGTAGAAGATACTGAAATTTGTTTCTCTTATGACATTATTATCCTACTGAATGAAGCGTGGTTGTAATCCTTGTCTAAGGAATGCCTCAAAACATTACTGTTCATGTAGTTCCTCTAGAGTTTAGCTAGCCTCACTGCTTTAGGGAATGCTTTTGTAGGTAATCTAGCAGTATATAATTATTTTTTTTTTTTTTACAATGGAACATTTTTATAATGTGAAAGGCAAGCATTCCCCAACCCATCTCATAATCAGCAGCTCAGTATGCACTGTGTACTTCTTTAACAGCACAAGCTTGAAGTGAAAAATAAGAAATACCAATGTTCTTTTCTTTCATTTCTTTCACCTGTTAGATTGCCGTTTTGATAATTCTCAATTTGAGGAGAGGGCTGAAAACCCCTTCTCCTATTTCACTAATACAGTGTATTAGTGGAGTAGTGGGGCAGGGAGGGGGAAGCACCATGAGGAGAGATGATAGAGAGAGATAGTCCAGGGTTCTCTCCAGATCTCAGTAAGAAAGGCCTGAGAACAAATGGCTTAATAAGATAGCTCCTTTAATAAAACAGAATAAGAAGAGGAATACGGATAGTGAGTAAATCTTGCATCCCTTCAGACGCTGAGCACATTTGTGCAGCATCAGCCAAAGCGTGGGTGGATTTTGCCACAGATGCTGTCTATGGAGAGAAGCTCTCCCTTGTGGTCATTTGAGCTGTTCTATAATTTTCTTACAAGAAAAGGTAAGTGTTCTCATGAGAACTCTTGCTTCCCTTTTAAACAAAGGGAAGGCCATGAAGGTGGACTAATCAATTGTACCAAGTGGGAGCTGCCTGCCAGCTCTTCTGTTTCAAAAAGCTAGCTGGGGTTATTCTCCACCCACAGAATTTATGCAGCACAAGGCAGGACTGAAAGCCATGCTGTACATGCAGCACAGCACAGCTCTGCTCCTGCTCAGGACAAATAGCATGTAGATTACATAATTTAAGGGATTAAAATTTTGTCAAAACTGTAAGAACATTCAGAAAGATGGAAATATATATGGCATTTGGATAACACACAGCATGTTTGCTATGTGTCCTGGTTTGAAATAAAACAGAATTGATTTTTTGTTCAGTAAATTAAATTTTAGTTCCCAATCTGTGTGTTCCTGACTCCAGATCCAGAATGCAATTCCCACACACCACTGAGTCTAGTCTGGGACCTCCTCAGTGCCTGCTGGTGATGTGATAATCATCCTTGGAGCTTGATACGGTTTTGTATATACTGTATCTATTCATTATTTCCTTTTTATTTTATTATATTTCATTAAAGTAGTTTAGATCCTTCTAACTTCATAAGTTTCTTTATCTCTCTCCCTCCTCTCCCTCGAGAAAGAGATGGGGAGAGAATCTGTCATTCATTCAGGTGGTCAATCCGGCCCAAACTACAACACTATGAAAATATGTAATGATCATAGAACTTGTTCTCATTCTGAATAAGCCTACAGTGTTGCAGAGAGCTAGATGGACAATGAGGCTGGAGAACTGTTGTGATAACTGAATGTGTTCTTGAGCACTTCGTGGCAGAAGAATAAAAGTAAAGCTTACCTCTCTGAGAGCATTTATTTCTACCTTCAACAACCAAGCTGTAAAAAGTAGTAGAAAAGAGATCCACCTTCTCCATATTATATTTGTGTCATTGGACTTTAATTCTTTATTAACAAGTTCTCCTAAAAATCTTTCCTAGTAAAAACAATCTTTCCTTTATATCTCTTCCTACTTTTACTTACTTGGTCTTTTAGCAAACTCTTAATCATAAGTCAAAAAGTCCCTTTCCTAAGTTAGGTAGCACAGGGACAGCACTGAGATGCAGGGCTTTTTTCTGTTTGTGTCATCCAGATTGTTTTCTTTTTCAGTCACAGCTACTGGAGAGAGATAGATACAATTGCTTACTTTTAGTGAGAATACGGGCATCCAATGAAAACAGGCAATTAGGAAGTGGATGGAGGCATGCGGTTGGGGGCCTTTCCAGGGTGCAGCCGGTGTTTATATACTCCTCTATCCGTGTTACTGTTTTCTTGTCCCCTTTGTTGTTCTGTTAAACTGCTTTTGTCCCAACCCACAACTTTTGGCTATTTTTTTTCTTCCAGTTTTCCCCTCATGGCTGTGAAGGAGCTTGAGAGTGTGTGGTTGCCCGGTTACCATGTGGTTCTTTGTTGCCGTCTGAGGCTAAACCACAACATGGACTTCAGCAATAATAAAGCTTTCAAGAATCTCTTGCTTCATCAATGACGAGATAGCTTATTTTTTAAAAAAGGACCATTTTTTTTAATGCTTCTTTAATGGTGACTAGTAAAAGCAATACCAGATCCGTAAGGGACCTTTACCTTAAACACATTGGCCTAACACATAGATTATGGATAACTGCAAAGAAATATGAATGTGAAAGTGTAATAATGAAACTCAAGGACATTCCAGCTACATGATCATAACCTCTTTTTTTTTATTTCATCCCAGCCCAATTTCCAGGCTAACAGTTTGTGTACCTATTGACTATCAGTTGACACTAAATGGAAGTCTATTTTGAGCTTTTTCATTGGTCCAAACTCTGAGTGCTTACCATAAGTTTAGAAACTAACAGTATATATGAACAATGCAACTGTATTTCTTTTAGTTCCCCTTGTACATACACCTATATATGAGTATGTACTTTCCATCCATTATTTTCATTGAATCTGTTTGAGGATTTTCATTGATGTCTCCAGCAGATCAAAATAATAGCTTCTTGTATGCCTATTTAAGTGGTTGCCTTCTTCAGAACATTAGTTGCAGTTGCTGGTTTTAATTGTAACATTCCAGAACTATCGTATACTATTAGGCAAATTGGTGAAATTCAATCATCACTTTCCATCCTATCCAATTTTGAAATTTTAGGGTCAGAAGTTGCTTTCACTATTCATGAGTTTTACAGAGCGTAATTCATCTGTTGAATATTCAGAGACTTAAAAACATGTCCAAAACCAAGCTAATTGTTCATATTTCTTCAATGGTTTATGAAGAGATATCTAATGATCTTAATATAGTTGGAATGAACTGTCCTCTGGAACCACCTATTTCACATCATTAATCATAAGGGGAGCCAAAGCAAGCTTCTGGCACTTACACCACTAACTTTTAGATAGCTAACATCCTTTTATACTGTGAAAGATTTGTGGCTTTTTATTTCTTCTGAAAATCTAAAAATAACCTTCATAAACTATTTTGGAGATACATTTCATAACTCAAAGGATTGTAATGATGCTGATTTTCCTATTAAGTTTATAAGTGATTGTAATGCTTTTGACTATTTTTCTAATTCTTTAGGGTTTGATTTTTTTTTTATTATTTTGTTTTGGATTTTTTGGTTGGTTGGGTTTTTTTTTTTTGACTTTTTGTTTGATTGGTTGGTTGGGTGGTGTTGGGTTTTTTTGTTTGTTTTGGGTTTTGTGGTTTGTTTTTTTTTCTGAAGAAATACAGTGTTTCAAAAATCCCTAAATCATTATAGTGGCTTTCTAGAAGAAACCTTATTCTGCTCTGGTACAGTTTGTGATTTAAGTTTGTCTGTCTACCATAGACACAGTGTATTCATTACCTCTCATTAGCAGTGCAGAATTCACAAAGGTACAATGTGCAGTAAAAAAACTGCTGGTGACTCCCTCGTAAAGTCTTCAGATAGAATGATACAACAATGAATTGACTGAGCCAAACATTTGGGGTCATACGTAAAAACAATCTACTTTATGATGAGTAGTCCCACTGCGTTTTCAGAAGAATGATTAAAATCAAAATATTTTGAAAGCAGTTAAAGCTTGAAGCTTAATTTTATTTCAGCATTCACTCATTTTCCCCTGAATTCAATATGACAAAAACTTACTATGTTTGAGTTTCTGATAAAACCAGGATGTTGTTTCATGTTGGCTGCTGTTTACCATTTAATTTCAAACATCTTTATTGAAGCTTTACTTGATGTACAATAATTTTTAAAAGGAAAAGTTTTCATTGGAAATTGAATGTGATCAGGTTGGCAGCTCCTCAAATGATGCAGGAAAATATGATAAATAAGCTCTTTTGAAGAGGTAAACAACACTTGAAATGTAGCCAAGACCTTGTTTCCTAATGCCTAATGAGTGCAAAGGATGGACATAATGTGGGAGCTACTTAAAGTAGCTGCAAACAAATAAATTATGGGATTGTTCTACTGCTTTAAAACCATAGCCTGTTTACTTTTCTTATACAGTTTTAGAAACAATTTTGAAGTTCAATACCTTGTTCTAATTATTCACATCAATATTTCTTTCAATGGTCTTTTCTATCTTAGAGAAAAAGTTTTCAGTAGCTATCATAAAATAACAAGTTTTCTTGCAAAAGAATCTAAACATACTTCCAGAACAAGCAGCCCTATCAGCTATTCATGTTTGTAGCAAAGTGACAAGATAAATTAGATAAATTGTTTTTAGGCAGAGGACTTGAAGTCCAGAGGAAAACTTTGCAATTTTTTCACTTCTTACATTCTAAAAGTACTATCTGATGTTCTAATTCTAAAATATAGTCCATAGACTACAAAACTCAAACATTTGTTCAACAAAAGTTATGAATTAGTCAAATCTTAAAATTGTCTAAAAATGTAGATTAAATTATTTAAACATTTTGATAAATTGGCAACTTTAGGTACTGTGAAGGCCAATGAAATAGGCTTTGTCTTATATACCAGATTTGGGCACTTCTGATAAGGAATCAAGACACTGTTTTCCTTATTATGAAATCATTAGAACTTCTTGAAATCATTGGGTAATAAAATACTACTGCTGTTGAACATGATCTTCCAGATATTTAATTTTTTTTTTGAACCTTCAGAGTGAATAGCTTTGTTTCAGAAACTAAATAAATAAATAAATAGAAGCTTTCCATTCCACAGGGTATTAGAGACAAGAAAGAGTTGTGATCAATATACCTTTTGCAGCTCCCCACAGCTTCGTGTAGCATTCAAGAAAAAGAAAAAAAAAAAAAAAACAAAAACAAAAAACAAGAAACAAGAAAAAAAAATCTTAAAGCTTTAAAATCTTAAAGGTGATGTACAAAACAAGGTCCTTTGAAGGAAGAAAATAAGCTCAGTATTAACTGAGGAAAACCAAGTCTGACTGGAGTCGAACAAACAACAATGGAAAATGCAAAGATGGGAGAAAGAATATTAAAGATTTTAGTATTGCTTTTATTCCCTTTCTGTCTGAGTTCACCTCGGAGTTTGCCCCTCCTATATATACATGTGTGTGGCAGAGGCTGTTTGTGAGGGGATTCTTTTTCCTCTTTTAAGATCAGTATGTTTTTATTCTGTTGTAATTTATTTTTGGCCAGCTATCAGCTTGATGCACCAACTGGTAAAGGCCAAGCGTGAACTTAACTTGCCAACATAGCTTATGCATTTCTGTCAATTCTTGCCGGCTGAAAAGACTGCTTTCTGCATCAGCCAGCAACAGAGAGAACAGAAGCCAACAATCAGTGATCAGATATTTCTTTCCAAGTTGCATCATGTTGCACTTTGAGAACTTAGAGAGAAAGCAGATTACATCCATTTATAAAAGAAAATGAGATTTAATTAAATCCTTTTATTTCTGATTAATTGCATGTTTATAAACAGGAGACAAATGTCATTGGTATAAGCATGATATCAAACAAATCACAATATGAACATACTGTAATAGTTCTTTTTATTTGGCTCACAACAAACAATAGATACTGGACTAAAAATTTTGAAATGACAGCTTTTTAAAGTCAGTAAATATTCTCATCCAATAAGCATGGAGTAAACTATGTGCTACCTTAATGTAAAAATGTAAGATAAATTTCTGAATTTGAATGAAGCATTGTTTAAAAATATATAGCATGCAAAAAGCAATATTTCTGAATACAAGGAAGCATTAATATAGAGTTCTGTGAATCAGGAATTCTGTGTCGGATGTCCTCAACAGTCCATTTTATGTCATAATACAACATCCATTATAGATAGGTTTCTTCTGAATAAAACTGTATTCTAAGTGCGAGATGAAGAAGAAATATATGCTATTTAATACTGCTTACAAGAAAGTTGATAAATTATATTACTAGTCTGGAAAGTGTGGGACTTTTAACTCTGTTGCTTGTTTTCTAGTTACAGCAGTTACGTGTCCTGAAATCAAATTTTTTCAGTTAATAGAAAGACCATTGCTTTGGTTTTTATTTGATATGACATTGAAACTCAGATCCAAAAAAGACAAGCTAGATTTGTTCACCCTCACACACCTTGTTAATAAAAATTTTAAAGACTTTTTTTTTTTCCATTTGTATACTTAAAGTCACCTAAGTCACACTTCCTAAGCTTACCTTTGAGCATGCTGTGGGAGACAGTGTCAAAAGCCTTGCTGTAGTCAAGGTAGATGACATCCACTGCCCTTCCCTCATCTATGCATCCAGTCATGACATCATAGAAGGCTGTCAGACATGATATCCCCTTCGGAAATCCAGGTTGATTATTTCCAGTAGGTTTCTTTTCCTCCAGATGTTTTGAGACAACACCCAGAGCGAGCCATTCCATCATCTTTCCAGGGATGGAGATGAGGCTGACAGGCCTATAGTTTCCCAGGTCCTCCTTCTTGCCCTTTTTGAAGACTGGGATGACATTCAGCATCTGCCAGTCCTCAGACACCTTGTCTTTTTTCCAGGACCTTTCAAAGAGGATGGAGAGTGGCCCAGCAATGCCTTCTGCCAGCTCCCTCAGCACTTGTGGGTGCATCCCATCAGGACCCATGGACTTGTAGATATCCAATTTACTTATCTGTTCCCTAACTTGATCCACCTCAACCAAGAAGAAGTCTTCTTTCATTCAGTCTTTCTCGGTTTCCTCAAAAGTGCGGGACTCCTGAGGGCTGGCCTGAACGGTAAAGACTGAAGTAAAGAAGGCATTCAGCAATTCCACCTTCTCTGCATCCTCTGTCAGCAGCGCAACTGTCTCATTCAACAGGCCCACATTTTCTCTTGTATTCCTTCTGCCTCCCATGTACTTGAAAAAAAAACCCTTTTTGCTGACTTTGACATCCTTTGCCAATTTTAATTCCAAGGAGGCCTTCAGAATCTTCACTAATAATGACATATCTGCACCAATGGTGACCTACTTTACTTTTCTGCGGTGTATCTGCTCAGAATTGGCTTATTTTTTAAAGAAATTAAAAATCAAAATGTTATTATGCCTTATTCTTTTCACCTAAATAGGTTAGTCACAAAAAAAACCTAACCCTCCAAGTTCAAGATCCATTTAATACAATAATGTCTATATCATTGCTCAAAGCTCATCTTTTACTTTTCTGTGTAGTATAATTTTCTTAAAATGATCATACAGTAGGATCATCATGTATTTTTAGCTGTGTTCTGCTTTACATCGGCTTTTACTGTTTTGAGATACAAGTGAACATGACCTGTGTATTTAGAGTAAGACAAGTATCTCTGCAATACATTTACTCGGTGACAGCACATCTATCCTTTTTTTTTCTTCCCCAATATGTAGATAATTCTGTAAAGTTATGATACATTTGCATATTGATACATATGACTTCATAATAAAATTGTAGATATAAAATCATGTTTGACCCACTCTTTGTACAATGAGAAAGGAAAATCTTTGTAATGAAAACACATACATTATTACTTGTACATATTACTGTATTCAGGGAGGGAGGAAATGAAAAGAAAAAGCAGGTGCTAATACAGTCATATTAAGACATTTACATTTTCTGGAATTTTTTTAACTGTGGACTGTGAATGGTTTCAAAGAAATTGTAGTAATAACTTGATTATTTGAGTTTTTGAGAGATTAATTTCCATAATTGCATGGTAGAACGAGATTTCTGAAAAACTAGGAAATTGGTTTTCTGTTTAAATATCACTAAACTTCATGAAAATCAGGAATTTGAGTTTTAATGGGATATCAGACATTCCTAATTTTGCACACTGATAATCTCAATTGTTTTGATTTTTATTTATTTTTTTAACGATTTGATGTAGATAAAAAATTCTGATGCAATTCAAGTACATTTCTTGGGCAATTTATTTGAAAGATAATAGAATCATAGAATAGAATCATTTAGGTTGGAAGAGACCCTTGGGATCATTGAGTCTAACCATCAGCCCTACTCTACAAAGTTCTCCCCTACACCATATCCCTCAACACCACATCTAGTTGACTCAGGGATGGTGACCCCACCACCTCCATGGGCAGCCAATTCCAGTGCCTGACCCACTCTGTCTGCGAAGAAGTTTTTCCTAATGTCCAGCCTAACTCTACCCTGCTGCAGCTTGCAGCCATTCCCTCTTGTTCTTTCGCTAATTGCCCGTGAGAAGAGACCAGCACCAACCTCTCTANTTTTCCGCCAGGCAGCTCTCCAGCCACACTTCCCCAAGCCTGTAGCGATGCCTGGGGTTGTTGTGGCCCAAGTGCAGGACCTGGCACTTGGCCTTGTTGAAGCCCATGGCATTAACATTGTCCCATCCATCCAATCTGTCCAACTCTCTCTGGAGAGCCTTCCCTGCTTTCATGAGCAGACAGCTTTTCTATGAGAATTCTGTGGGGGACAGTGTCAAATGCTTTTTGAAAGTCCAGGTACATTATATCCACTGTCTTCCCCTCATCCAACAATTGGATCATCTTGTCATAGAAAGAGGTCAGGTTCATCAGGCAGGACCTGCCTTTGCTAAACCCATGTTGACTAGGCCTGATGCCCTGATTGTCAATTACATGGTTAGTGATCACACTCAAGATGATCTGCTCCATTATCTTCTAGGTATCAAGGTCAGACTGACTGGAAAGCATCTTGGCAAGGATAATGCACATTATGGGTTTTCATTTTCTATTTTGTAATCCTATTTCTGACTGAATGTTATTTTATTTAAGCATTAAATAAATGATCTAAATGTTTTCATGCCTTTCATCACTTGAAAGATACCTTTGGTACCAGGACTGAGTGACTGGGAAAATGAAATATGAAGTAAGACTGGGCTGAGATTGAAGGAAACCATTGTCAGCTAAGGAAAGAAGGGGAATTGGAGCAGGGTATACTTTTACTAGAATTTGGTAAAGGTGTTGAAATAAATAAAAGGGAAATAGAGAAGGATTTTTGGGGACTAGTGAAATAGAAGACATAGATTGAATGAGGATACGTATGTGTTTAATAAGTATAAGCATAATGTATTTTCTAGCTCTCACTTTACAGCCTTCATCTTTATTTTCTAGTTCAATTAATTGTATATAATGTACACATAAATATTACTGAAATCATATGAACATTTGCAAAACCAAATAGCTTAAATACCTGGCTCAGTGCTGATAATTATATATATAATTTATATGCCTGTCATATTTTGGTAGGGTTTACTTTAAAATTCTCATCTACTCAATTGTAAAGCTGCCTAATATGAGATAATTTTGAGCAAACTTTAAGACTGATTCTTGTCTCAAGCTTCCAAAAATGGGTAGAGTGAAAAGATTACTTCCAACTAAGGTTTATCTTACAGAGAAAAAAAAAAAAATCTGTCATGCTGGAATCATTTGTGATCCCCTGATCTGCAATTCATAGCTTTTGATGGAGTCTACATTTGTATGAATCTTCCTTTTGTTCTTCCAGTAAAGGTGTACTTATAGTTCGCACTCCTTTCATTTGTTCCCACTTACTGTTTTGGTCTTTTTGGTGTTTTGTTGTTGTTTTTTGTGGGTTTCTTTTCTTTTCTTTTCTTTTCTTTTCTTTTCTTTTCTTTTCTTTTCTTTTCTTTTCTTTTCTTTTCTTTTCTTTTCTTTTCTTTTCTTTTCTTTTCTTTTCTTTTCTTTTCTTTTCTTTTCTTTTCTTTTCTTTTCTTTTCTTTTCTTTTCTTTTCTTTTCTTTTCTTTTCTTTTCTTTTCTTTTCTTTTCTTTTCTTTTCTTTTCTTTTCTTTTCTTTTCTTTTCTTTTCTGTTCTGTTCTGTTCTGTTCTGTTCTGTTCTGTTCTGTTAGATAACCTCATCTTTCCATAACTAATATTTTTTCTTCCTTTAATTTTTAAGGAGATTCCTTATTAAAATTATTTTACCCAGAAAAGTCACAAAACAGTTGTTAATTTTGCGAAGTAAATCTCTGGCCATATTTGAAAATTATTGTGTTAGAAAATATGTTCTGTAGTTGCAGGTCTGGCGTGGAACTACTGCTTCCTTTAGTTTAATTAATTTAATAAGACAAGTCATGTTCACAACACAATTGGTTTCTCTTGTTATCGTTATGCATCATTATCTTTTAACAAAATCAACTTTTTCCTGTCTTGCTTTTTTTTTCTGTCCAAATTCAGTGCTAAAGGAACACAAATATTTTTGTGGTAGCCGAATAATGGTTGAATATGAGAAGTCACAGTTTGATCTTGTTTCTCAGCCTCCTAATGCAGAGAGGAAATATTTTAGAGCAAGGAGGTAGGACAAGATGACTCCTAAAAGGAACTAAATTTTTTTATACTAGGCCCAGTGCATGGGAATATCAGAAAGGTTGAGAGGCCCATTCAGCTTTGTGCGGGAGCAAGGTGGAGCAGCACAGACATGGGCTGGGAAAGGCCAAGCAGCTCCTTTAACTGCTACCCAACTGCTAAGGATGCTTGACCAGTCGCAAAGAGCTCTTCTGGAGTTCTCATTCCATGCTATGAGGAAACAGTGTGGTTCAGGGTAACCTGCTAGATCAATGTAGATTAAAGGCACAGATAGTCTCTTTTCTAATTGGTTGTAATTACAGTCTTCCAGCTGATAGATACTAATTGAATGAATGCGTCCAATTACCTTCATGAAAACATAAGCAAGTTAGCCCAAACACCCTTAAATCACTTATGTTATCACTCATTGTTCAGAATATATTCTAGTTTAAGACAATTTAAATTCAGATTTAAAAGTCCCATATATATATATATATATA
>VZTM01035508.1:17235-30602 GCA_013400555.1 Jacana jacana
ATATCCTTAAGATATCTTATAGGTAAGATATATAGATACAGAATTCTTTTCAGTTTTAAGCTCTGAAAAATTGTAACATTGTACTGCAGTTGTGTTAGCATCAAATTCTTTAACCAGTAACTGTCCTTAGCGGTATAGGAAAATGACATGCAAAATTTTGTGTTTACTCTTGTTTCCTAATTAAATTCCGTGTCTCCTATGGGGCTTTATGTTCCAGTATTTTTATACCTATTAATACTTCTGTCTCTAGAAATATACTCCTTTTGATACCATATGCAAATTTAGGAATGGATTTTATGCCTATGACAGGAATTTTGGTTTTGTTTAGGAAACTTCTATGGGTTTATTTGCTCTTTGATGCGGTTTTTTTGATTGTTGTTCTGTAAAGTGTAAAGAATATACTATTTTCTGTCAATTGTTTCAAATAGAACATCCTTGATCTCAACTCAAGTTATATTGTAGAAGTATAACCTGTTCTGCTGACTAAATTTTTCTGCTCTATATTGAGAAAAGTCTGTGTACATAAAACTAGTCTCTGAGATGCACAGCCATTTTGACAGATTTACTAAGTGAAGGCCCTGATTCTGCTGGCTGTTTTGCACATTACTTTATCTAAATCAACATATGATGTTGATGCAAAAATTGGCCCAGAACTGGACCATCATCTTTATAATTTCCTTGCAAATTTTTAATGTAATTGTAATTTTTGAATAATCAAACTTGCCTTGGATAAACAAATATGGAATAATATTCCTATATCTTCTCATAAAACAAACTTCTTACACATTAGAGACTGCTCAGGTTTCGTCCAGAAGCCCATTGACCATCACATTGAGAGACCTGGCTTGTAAACCCTCCTGAGAGGCTTCAGTGCAGTGCTGCACTAATGTGGCATGCAGATTTTGTGCAGGCACTCGTAAGTTAGGAAGGACTGCTGTTTTCTTATTGGCCATAGAGACCATGAGGTGACAGAATTTAAACAGCTAAGAAAAGTAAGAAAGCAGAGTAGCTTTCAAAGTTCTACCCATTTTCTTATGATGCTGCTTATAATTATTCTAACAAATACCTGAAAAGAGTGATACACACAATCCAAATTGTCGTCCATGCATGCTTGGCAGGTCTCTATGATTCTGAAAGTACTGAAATAGTCAAAATGCCAGATTGCAGTGCAGAGAATAATAGAACAGGAAAAGCAATATGAGGCCTAATATTCAGTCATATAAAGTTCAGGATATTTACAGGATCGAAACCCTCTTTATAGTCTCTCTAACTAAAAAATACACCTGGAGGGGAAATGAATAGAAGTGAATTTATCAACCTTTGCCCTGATGTCAAGAAGTGTGTTTTTTCCATTATTTAAATTTTTACAAAAACTCTTTTCAATTATTTACATGGTAAGTGGTGACAATGAGCAAAATATGAGAAACTGAAGCATTTCCATGTCATTATCACATTACTTTAGATATTTAATGAAAAAATATTCAATTATATTACATTTTAACTCCCCCTCCTCCCATTTCATCTCGTCTCTTCAGATGTGTCAGTCACCACTCCCAGTTGTCATCAGCAAACTTGCTGAGGGTATNATTGAGGAATATATTGAAGAGCATTGGACCCAGTACTGAGCCCTGGGGGACACCACTTGTTACAAGCCTCTAACTAGATTCTGTGCCACTGATCATGATGCCCTGACCTCTGCTTTTCAGCCAGTTTTCAAAACACCTCACTGACCATTCCTCTAACCCACACTAGATAATTCTTTTTAATATATAAATTCTTGGTTTCTGTTCATAATTTTACTATTAATAATTGCAGAACAGAAAGAAAATAGTGTAGCCTATTCCAGGGTCTTCTATCTGGAAGTTTATAATGTCAACACCTGGCACGTAGAATCCGGGCTATCGCCTAAGTCTTTTCAATGATTTTTTCAGGCATTCCAAAACAAAGCATCTTAGCTCTTTAACAGAGATACCATACATTCATCGTGCATTATCATGCTTACCCAATGATAACCCCATTAAAATTCCAAACATGCAAAACTCTTTAATTATCACTTAAAACTATTTAATTAGAATGTTCTCATTAAAATAATTAGTCCCTCTCCTGAAGGACTAATCCATTGATTGTATTACTTCAATGATAAGCTTTGCACCTGTGCCCTTCCTAAGAAGAAGATTTATCAATAATAAAAGACCATAAATTAAATGCTGATTGAAGAAATTTCCAGTTCTGCATGTAATTTTAATTGCAGATGTTTGTATTAATAATATTCTACTGTTGTTTTATTTCATACCCCCAATCTGCTCTATTTCTATA
Organism: Jacana jacana; assembly: GCA_013400555.1. NCBI lineage: Eukaryota > Metazoa > Chordata > Aves > Charadriiformes > Jacanidae > Jacana > Jacana jacana. The sequence goes on from VZTM01035508.1 coordinate 19,552, forward strand.
TCAAACTAATATTTTATCACAACTGTTTCATACGAAACACAGAAACTAGAAAACGTGTTTTAATATGGATATCTATCATCCTGTTTCTTCTCTTACCTGTTTTTAATCCATGACCAAATGCTTTCTGCCTAACCAAAATCCCACCCACCTGGAACAGAATTTCCAAAATGGAAAGTGTCAATAGAAGCACTGAACAAATGTTGTTTGTGAACTGCTAGTGTTGGGCAAGGCTACACTTCAACTTGTTGCACATGTGGTAATCAGTTAATAATGACTGAAACAGCTGTAATACTGGGGGAGGTGTTTCTGTCTACTTCTCCAGGAGTGGTTATAGACTGAATAGTTCCAAAAGACAGGAAAGTTCGACCCTACTGATCTTCATAATTTTATTGCATGTGAACATTACACAATGCTGATCTATGCAGGGTCAACACATTTCAAATAACATATTTATGATTGTTTGTTCCAAAATCTCAACATTAACTCCAGTGAAACACTATTGTGATTATTATTAAGTCATAGTGCTAGGTGTCTGGCATCTTGCATCTATTCTTGTTTTTCTACAGACTTGTTTCCTGAATTGCCCTTGTTCCTTTGAACAAAATATTTAGAAACATAAAACTATATTCCTAAATCCAAGGGTATGAAACTCCCTCTAAAATGTCCAAAAAAAGATTTACAGGATCTAATGATGTCTATTAAACCTAGAAATTATATCCACAATGTCTGCAACTGTCAACACTTGAAAGGGGACAACATTAATTAATTCTTCATTCTTCCCCTTCCTCCTGTATTTTCCCAGGATACCATAGGACACTCAAATTTACTAACAAAGGTAAAAATTGCTTTTAAATTTCTTGACTGTCTCAGTTCATTGGTCAGTCTCCTTTTTCTAATAAAATGTGTTTCGTAGAATATTGATTCTTGGATTCGCTGTTTATTTTCTGTTGTTTCAATTGAATTAGGCAACTAACAAATCTGAAAACTGAGACAATAAATTATCAGTATATCTGAAGCATGTGGGTTTTGTTCCCTAGTTTTAATTATTTGAAAGCAGAACATATGTTATGAAATAAGCCCTTGTCTTAAACTCAGTATAGTAGTATTGCAAGCAATCATTTCTATCAATAAGCACAGCCACTATAAGAAGACTCCACTAGAATAAAGCAACAATTACTGAATTTGCATTTAAAATCTAAATAATTATTCTGTGGTTTGAAAAGGAATGCTGCTACCTCCCCTGCACATATTAATAACTAGACATCCTAAGATCCAGAAAAGCTGGTGTATCATTCACATACAAAATTAGAAATGCACAGTAGAGAAAAAGTGGCAGAATGAAAGCAATTCAGGTCAGTCAGAGACTGAATATAATGAAAAGGTGAGAAAATACTAAACGTGAAATTGTACAGAAAATTCCACCACAAGTAAGCAAAAGTTAGCTTTGATCTTTCATCTTTGACCTATTCAATTCATTCTTGGCCAATTACGCAAATATCATCACATGAGTATCCCATGCAAAGTTATGCAGAAGATTCAGGGGAAATATGCAATAGAATTTCAGAAGAGAAATTCAGGTTCTGTTCACTTCTATTCCCAAGCCAAAGAATCATCAGTGTTAAAATGTTATGATAGCAGTTGAAACAAATTTCTTCATCTTTACTAAATTCTAATTTTTAAAATTACTTGGCTGCTTCAGTGCTTCTATTATTGCTCTTTGTGTTGGGATAGTAGGAAGGCATTAGGAGTATTTTTGAAATGAATGCAAATGGCAGGTTGTGCAGAGAGAATGTCATGCTTAGTACTGTCTGGATAATCAGTGAATGGCAAACTTAAATGCAATAAGTAGAATTATATATTTTGGGTTGGAATTGAAAAAAACACAGATTTTTAATAATGCAATGAAGTATTAACAAGCCTTTGGAAAGTTTAAGAACTGAAACTTAAATTGACATAGAATCATAGAATCATAGAATCATAGAGGTTGGAAGAGACCCTTGGGATCATCAAGTCCAACCATCAGCCCTACTCTACAAGTTCTCCCCTACACCATATCCCTCAACACCACATCTAGTTGACTCTTAAAAACAGTCAGGAATGGTGACTCCACCACCTCCATGGGCAGCCAATTCCAGTGCCTGACCACTCTGTCTGCGAAGAATTTTTTCCTAATGTCCAGCCTAAACCTACCCTGCTGCAGCTTGCAGCCATTCTCTCTTGTTCTGTCGCTAATTGTCCGTGAGAATAGACCAGCATCAACCTCCCTACAACGCCCTTTCAAGCAGTTGTAGAGAGTGATGAGGTCTCCCCTCAGCCTCCTCTTCCTCAAACTAAACAATCCCAACTCCCTCAATCGATCCTCATAAGCCTTATTCTCCAGGCCTCTCACCAGCTTCGTTGCCCTCCTCTGTACTCGCTCCAGCACCTCGATATCTCTCTTGTGCTGAGGTGCCCAGAACTGGACACAATACTCAAGGTGTGGCCTCACCAGTGCTGAGTACAGGGGGACAATCACCTCCCTACTTCTGCTGGTCACACTATTCTTTATGCAAGCCAGGATGCCATTGGCCTTCTTGGCCACCTGGGCACACTGCTGGCTCATGTTCAGCCGCCTGTCGACCAGCACCCCCAGGTCCTTTTCTGCCAGGCAGCTCTCCAGCCACACTTCCCCAAGCCTGTAGCGATGCATGGGGTTGTTGTGGCCCAAGTGCAGGACCTGGCACTTGGCCTCGTTGAAGGCCATGCCATTAACATTGGCCCATCTATCCAGTCTATCCAAGTCCCTCTGTAGAGCATCCCTGCCCTCAAGCAGATCAACACTCCCCCCCAACTTGGTGTCATCTGCGAACTTACTAATAGTGTTTTCTATGTCCCTGTTTCATACCTGCATGTTTTTATTTTTTCAAATGCTTTTACCAGTGCAATTTAGAATAAAAAGAAGTTACAAATAAGATTACCTAGTAAATAACAACTTGTTCTCTGATATCTCAGAATCACTATTATGCTACAAATATTTAATGAGAAGCATCTTTAGAAATATTTTAATACATGATTTGCCAATAGTCTTGTAGAAGCAAGAAGAAAATAAATCAGAATATCTTACATAAGATCAAACATATGAACAAAATAATACAGTATCCCTTGCAGGAATATTTGCAACTGTAGGACATCATTAAAGCCAAAGCTGAAGAAAACTTAGAACTGTAATTCAAAATTTCTATAGACCTGAACAGAAAAAAAATCACAAATACATAAAACCAATATTTTCTGTTAAAGGTGTTTTAAAAATGCATTTCATTAATTCTTTTTTGCATTTGTTTGATGTCTCAAGACTTCTCCTATAAAGGTATAATATGATAAAATTTAATTTAAAAAGAAAAGTTGCTTTGATATGAAAAATTGAAAGAACTGATTCTGGGAGACAAAACATGTTGTTCACAAGAAGCATTGTTTTCCAGAAATAGTTTAATGTTATTCTTACTAGAGTTTTAACAGTTTCAAAATAAAAGCGTTATAGAGGAAAATTAGGTTTTATTAAAATATTTCTTCACTGTCACAAAATTGTCACAAAAAACCTTGAGAACATTCAAGACAGTTGTCCATATAGTACATTTAAAAAACAATATGCCTAATTGAATTTTTACCACACATGAAAATAAAATGTCTCAAAGGGGACCTTTGAGTAGAGCATGTAGAGCATGGCATATTTAGAAGTGGGCCAAAGTCTCACTGCTGTTAGACTCACGAATCAGCTGAACTGCTCTGCCTTTATGGTAATAAGTCTTACAGAGATCTACTTTTGCTTCAGATGGTCTAATCTTGCAAAATTTCAGAACAGACACAGATGGCAGCAAGCAATGGTGTAACCTGTAGCAACATAAAAGCTAGGGCAAATATGCTTTCACTGAGCTCCATTTCTCCATAATCAGACTAAAGGTGGTATTTATGATAAGCTCTAGAGTTTATGATACACAGAAATCAGTGTAGTCACACTCTTATAAATCTGTCTATTTAAATCCCAGTTTTGGCAGGGTTCATTTTTCTGTTTTATCACAAATATTGGAAGACCCTTAATCTTACCTAGTTCTGCAATTGGAAAGCTGTTAGTGTATTAATAACAGAATTCTCTAGAGTCATGACACTGCTGCCATGGGAAACAATGAGCCACAGTTGACCGTATTCTTGTAACATTTTTCCTCTGCGTGTACTCTCATTTTATTGCCATTTCAGCCTGATAAAGGCCACAAATGACATGACCAGATACCCTTTATGCATCTGGGAGCAATATTATATAAAAGTAGTTCCATTAATACATCAGATTTATTTTCATTTTTAACACATGAAAGGATATTTTTAAAAGATGGTAATAAAAAAGAAAGACGAATCATTTTATACGGATAAAAGTATAGCTTAGTTATAATTGAAAAGCATCATCTTTAAAGCATAGGTGAATAAAAATGGTGCTTTTTGCTTCCTTTATTCTAGTTTAAATAATTTATAAACCCTACATCCTGTTTATTGATTCTCTGAGCATGCAGAAGGATAAGGAATTGAAAATATTTGATTCCCTTTCCTCCATTTTTATTCAAATTAATTATATGTAATTGATTCATAATTTCAAATACTAGAAGTAAAGAATGCTTGTTCCTTCTTCACTGTTGACTATATTTCTTAGAAAATTTGCCTTTTTCAGAAGCTAATAAATTCTTCAGATAAGACATGGATGTTCTACCATCTTTTAGGCTAGAATGAGTCTTCAGGAACATCATGAAAAAGTTCTGACACAATACATATAATATTGCAATTCCAAATCATAGTTTCTTCCATAGAATATAGAAGCATTAGGTCTTTTTTCTTTCCTTGAGTTAGCTTAGTTCTACTTGCCAAACCACAGAAGGTACTAAGATGGAACAAAGTATTAAAAAACCACAAACAAACAAACAAATATTCTCACACTTCATATCTTTTCTGATCTTTCTACACCATTTGACTCTTTTTTAGCTTTTAATTAGAGGGAGCACATGATACTATCCCCAGACAGAGGACATGCCTTCTGTAGTGGTGCACAAGAGATGAGATGGATCTTACTACCCTTTATTTTTCTTAGCACTGCTTTAAAGAGAACCAAAGCCAGTTTATCAGGTCATTAACCCAACTATCTTCTTCAAAACTGCATTTCAGTGATTATATATTCTCTCTTATGTTTAAACATCCTGTCCCTTTTACTGAAAATAACAGTTTTGCTACGATAAAACTGCATGCTTTTGCCTTGGGAACAGAGCAGTGAAGGAATACTACCCATGTAAACAAAAAGAAGAAATCCATTTTTAGAAACATATGGCAAAAATAACATGTCAATTTGCTGTCTTTACAAGATTTGAAGGTTGATTGATACAACAGAAAAACTACCTACTTACTGTGAGAAGTACCTCACTCTTGCCAAATGCTATAAAAGTTTTCAGGTGTTGAACCATATCCTTAGATAGTATATGTCAATTGTATTGATTGTAAAAGGAACTACCCTGACTTACATGAGATATTACTGTCCATCTCACAGATATACTAGTTAGCTTTTGCAGAAGTGTTAACAGTTTTGAGTGTATTATGTATATATCAATACAATCATAAAAACAGAAAGATAGGTAGCAGTAGGACAGTATTCTCAGCCTGAAGAAAACACAACCCAGATTTCACATGATAAGGCCTTGGTAAGCCAAAAAAATTCTACACCTGTGCAGACCATACTTTTACAACAGCAGACTCAGTCATCAGCTGAGACAAGTTTACACTTGGAAAACCTGAAGGGGAAAAATGTCTTGCTTTTAACTGACATTATTGTTCCCCCAAACTGCAAAAAGAAGTGTTATGCATTGCCAATTTAGCTTCAAATAAAACTAGTATCACATCAAAAGCAGCATAGTCATAGGAGCTCAGCACTTGGTACAGGAAAAGTCATCCTGCTAAGCAGCTTATTTCAAGGTAAGGAGAATACAAAAAATCCCTCTTCTACTGTACCATCTACTAAGGAGATACACTGGGCTGAGACAGTGCTGTATCTAAGATTGTTTCCTGTAGGACTGGGGTTCTGATGAATTGCAGCAACTGAATCAGCAATAACCAGCCTCATTGACAGAGGCTATAACCTTCTTGTGACAATTTTGAGTTCCCTTCATACACTTGACAATACTCTCTATATTGGAAAAAGTTGGAAGTAGAGTGCCTGTACCTTGAGAGCTAATGCTGGGACATTTTCATTCAGAGAGAAAAATTTCTTGTTAAAATATATTTCCTCTAGCATTTGTTAACCTATTGCTTTACTGTTTAAGACTCCTCACAGTTCTAACTCGGATTGTGCATTAACATAAACACCAAATAACACACATTGGATCTATTCACATTAATTTTTCTCACCTCAAGATTCTTCTTCTGAAGTGCAAATATTCAGATAGCCTCTCAGGGCAGCTTTCATCTGTTTTATGCCTGACAGTGCTAAGCAGCTGGAACATGGGCCAAAGACTAAGTACAAGCATATTTCCCATTGCATTGTCTAACACTATAAAAAATAGTGTTAGAAAAATCATATATATATGATTTTCATAAAAAATCATATATTAATATGTCATGGAAACAGATGTGTGCAGTTTTGATATCTTCACTAATGTATACTGTGTAAGGTTTTTCACCAGTTATATTGCAGCATAAAGTTTCAAGGCCCATATGCATCATAGAGCCATAGAATCATAGAATTGTCTAGGTTGGAAGGGACCTTTAAGATTATCTAGTCTAACCATCAATTTAACTTGAATTAAAAACAAAACAAAACAAAACCCAACAAAAAAAACATTGCTAAACCATGTCACTGAGCATTATATTAACCCATCTTTTAAATACTACCAGGGATGGAGACTCCACCACTTCCCAGGGCAACCTATTCCAATGATTAATAACCCTTTCACTGTAAAAATTTTTCCTAATATACAATCGGAACCTCCCATGGTGCAATTTGAGGCAATTTCCCCTTGTCCTGTCACCTGTAACATGGAAGAAGAGACTGACACCCATCTTGCTACAGCCTCCTTTCAGGGACTTGTAGAGAGCAATAAAGTCTCTCCTCAGCCTTCTTTCCTCTAGACTGAACAACCCCAGCTCCCTTAGCCTTTCATTATAAGATGTACTCTCCAGACCCCTCACAAGCTGCATTGACCTTCTCTGGACATGCTTCAGCACCTCAATGTCTTTTTTGTGGTAAGGGACCTGAAACTGGAGACAGTACTCGAGGTTGAGTGTCACCAGAATTGAGTAGAGGGGAATGATCCCTTCCCAAGTCCTACTCACCACGCTTTTCCTGATACAGGCAAGGATGCTGTTGGCCTTCTTGGCCATCTGGGAACACTTCTGGCTCATGTTCAGCTGGCAGTTGACCAACACCCCCAGGTCCTTTTCTTCCAGACATCTCTCCAGCCACTCTTCCCCAAGCCTGTTCCACTACATGGCATTCTTGTTACCCAAGTGCAGGATCAGGCACCTTGTTGAACCTCATCCCATTGGCCCACTGATCCAGCATATCCAGATCTCTCTCCAAAGTCTTTCTACCCTCAAGCAGGTTGACACTCCCACCTAACCTAGTGTCATCTACAAACTTACTGAAGTTGTGCTTGATCCCCTCATCCAGATCATCAATAAGGATGATTGTTAATAAGAACCCAATACTGAGCCCTGTGGGACACCACTCATGACTGGTTGCCAACTGGATTTAACTCCATTCACCACCACTTTCTGGGCCTGGTCCTCCAGACAGTTTTTAACCCAACAGAGGGTATTCCTATCCGCACCATGGGCAGCCAGTTTTTCCAGGAGGATACTGTGGGAGACTATATCACAGGCCTTACTAAAGCCCAGGTAAACAACATCCACGCCTTTCCTTCGTCCACCAACAGGGTCACTTTGTCATAGAAGGAGATCAGATTTGTTAAGCAGAACCTGCCTCTCATGAACATGTGTGGGCTGGATGTGATCAGCTGGATGTCCTTCATGAGCTGGATAATGGAACTCAGGATGATCTGTTCCATGACCTTCCCAGGCACCGAGGTCAGACTGACAGGCCTGCAGTTCCCTGGATCGTCTTTCTGAGCCTTCTTGTGGATGGGCATCACATCTGCTACATGCCAGTCATCTGAGACCTTTCCATTTTGCCAGGACTACTGGCTCAGTGAGCACTTCTGCCAGCTCCATCAGTACCCTAGGATGTATCCTATCTGACCCCGAAGACTTGTTTGTATCCAGCTGTTAAAGCAGGTCCTTTACCACCTCCCTTTGGATTATGGGGGCTTCATTCTGGTCCCTGCCCCTGTCTGATAGCTCAGAGCTCTGGGTACTACAGGAACAGGCTACTCTACCACTAAAGACTGAGGCAAAGAAGTCATTAAGTGCCTCAGCCTTCTCCTCATCCTTTGTCACTATCTTACCTCCCACATCCAAAAGAGGATAAAGATTCTCCCAAGTCCTTCTCTTATTAATAATATATTTATAGAAATTCTTTTTATTGTTTTTAACATCCAAGCCCAGGGTAAGTTCTAGTTGGGCTTTGGCCTTTCTAATCTTTTCCCTACATAGACTTAAAAAACCTTTGCAATCTTCCTGAGTAGCCTGCCCCTTTTTCCAAAGGCTACAGACACTCGTTTTTTCCCTAAGTTGTGACCATATTACTTTGTTCCACCAGGCTGGTCTTTTCCCCCAATGTCTCGCTTTACAGCACACAGGGAAGCCTGTCCCTGCATCTTTAAGACTTCCTACTTTAAAGACATCCAGCCTTCCTGGACTCCTTTTCCCTTCAGGGCTGCCTCCGAAGGGACACTGTCTAGCAGCCTCTTGAAGAGATGAAAGTCTGCCCTCCAGAAATCCATGAGAGCAGTCCTGCTGGCTCCCTTCCTTTCTTCCCTGAGAACCAAGAAATCTATCATTTTATGGTCACTTTGCCTTAGATAGCCTCCAGCTGTCACATCCCCAAGTCCTTCTCTATTCACAAACAGCAGATCCAGCAGTGTTCCCTCCCTCAAATTTAGATTTTCTTGCAAGAAATCATAAATTTGAAGTAAAACATTTCTGCAATATCCTTTTTAACTCTAAAAATGTTAATGAAGAATATGAATTGGTATGGTTATGCTTTTAGTTTAGCTAAAATAAATCAGTAGTATATCATCAGTAAGATTTACCAAATTATACATCAAATAATTAAAATATACAGATGGTGAGTCTAACTCTATTTTCCTTTTTTATTACAAAAAAAAAAAAAAAAGTACAAAGAAACAATGTCCTGCACAGAAACTTCATATAGCACAGTAGCCCTTATTAATTCTGGCAACTTGTTTGTAGAACTTCCTGTAGAATTAAAAATTTCAATAGTTTACTCAACTGATAGCAACTTTATTCTAATTTCACCCTAAAACTATTCGCATACTTCTGTACTTGTGCCAGTCCTCTTTCAGCTTTTGTATTATTTCCACCCAATGCTGCTCTTAAAGACATTGAGTATTCCCATAATCATATATGAAATGCCTAAAATATAATTTTTTAATTCTTCTCTCTCACTTTCAAAAGGAAACAAAAAACTCCCTTCCTTCACCTTCTCATACATCTTTATGCATGTTTATTTTCAAAACAACACAGTTTTGAAAAAAAAACCCACGTTATCAATGTCTGATTAGTCTTCATTTTTTCTCTTAGATAATTAGCTCTAAAGCTGATGTTGCAAGGCCTTTCTATGATTTTTCCTCCTTCCCCAAAATCTAGCTACTTTAGATCACAGAGAACAAAGTTCTAGGCAACTGACAAAATAAAGCAAATAAAAATAAAAATAAAGCAAATAAAAAATACATCTATACATTCTCAGAAATAGAGATCACAAAGTCACTAATGAGAGTTATCCTCATATGCATTCTTCCTCTAGATACATTATATACCTAAAAAAAGGTCGGGAAGGAAGCTACAGCTTTGTCTTCTTAATAGGGTCAAATCAGTTTTATTACATTTTTAAGAAAATAAAATTAAAAAAAAAAGTATTTGACAGTTAAATAATTTCACTAATCAGACAACAAATTCTTATGAGTCAATCCTCCCAAAAAAGTTTTTAAAACACTACTTCATTTTCTTTAATAAAATTTGATTTTTATAAAGCCTTCCACCTATAAAAAGTGTAGGCAGTTTTTATTACTGAATCACATTGATTTTGTTAAATTAATAAATTCTTACAAAACTAAACTCTTTGCAAGATTTTAATTATTCCTTTATGTCAGTATGTGTTTCTTTTTTGTTTACTTACATAGTGAATTATCAAGAAATAATATTCAGGGAGATTTTTCTGACAATTAAAACAAATTCAGGCATAGCCTTTAATTTATTTGATTAAGATTGTGACTGTAATAATTGTCTTGTGATAGCATTTTGAGAAGAACAAACATTCTAAATTAATTTCTTAATTAATAACTGAGAGAGACTATGTCTGTTAGATTTGATACTATCAGCTTGCTGAATGATCTGGAATGGTATTTGGAGTGTGTTTCTGGAAACCTTTCACCATATCATAGAATCATAGAAATGCAAGGTTGGAAAGGACCTACAAGATCATCTAGTCCAACTGTCCTCCTATCACCAATACTACCCACTAAGCTACTAAGTCACGTCTTGTAAGAACTTCATCCAGATGCTTCTTGAACATTGCCAGGGACAGTGACTCCACCACCTCCCTGTGCAGGCCATCCCAGTGCCTGACCACTCTTTGGGAGAGAAAGGTTTTCCTGACACCAAATCTAAATCTCCTCTGGCAGAACTTATGGGCATTCCCTCAAGTCCTATCATTCTTTTCTCAAAACAGAATACTTGCTGAATTAGAAGTGCACCTTTTGGAAACTGGATTGCAACTGGCACATGAGCAGCTGGGAAACAATGGGATCCTTCATGCGAACTGAACTGCTTGGACCTTTATGACCCTGAAAAGGCTGTATGGCCTCTGCATCTGATTTGCCTCTAAGGGATAAAATATGTAAAAAGGATGA
>VZTM01035508.1:30632-53350 GCA_013400555.1 Jacana jacana
AATTAATTACTTTTAACAGCCAAGCCACTGGAATAAGTTCTGTTTTGAAAATTGTTGTTATTATTTTGTGTGTGTTTTTTGTGTGTGGCAGGTGAGGTCCAGGGGAAGTAAGCTGGTAGGGAATTCTGAGTGCTAGATGATTAAGAATTCGGGGATTTTGTCCCAAAATGCTGAATCTGCATACTTGCCATATGAATATAATAATGCTTACCTTCTCCTTGGAGAATTGTATAATTAGTTATCTAATAGAAGCATATAAAGCACTTTGAACCCCTTTGAAATGAGAGATGATTCTGTTACCTTGAGTAGGCAAAAGTGTACTTCTCTTCAGTGGTTCACATTATTTTTCAAGATTCTAAAACACCTGCTAAATCACAGTTAGTGATTTTATAGTATATTAAAGACTATATAGTGCATATACACATTTCAGATCAAAATACCAATGTATCTTAGCCTGTGTAGAACTTAACATGCCAAACGGGTACAGCTTGTTGCTTAATTATGGCTAAGTATTTTTTTTCTTATTGAAAAAGAAATGTTGACTAAAATGGAAGGGCTCAGAGCATAATGAAATCTGGGCTACAGAAATTAGTACACAGAAAGATGATGTTTCCCACTGTGAGAAGAAAGCGATTTATGATGTAGGAGTAAAACCCTGGGAAGGGGAGGGAAGGGAAGGAAAGGGAAGGGAAGGGAAGGGAAGGGAAGGGAGAAGGGAAAAGGGAAGGGAAAAGGGAAGGGAGAAGTCAGATATTCCATAATAAGACATGAGTTTCAGTTTTCACAGCAATTATTTTCTCAGTAATTTCTTTGTCTATCCAGCTATCAGTTCATTGGCTGCCCTTTTCATTTTTGTGTGTTTTAATTATATTGTATGTGGCTTAATGTTGATTTAAATAAACAAACTTCTCCTTTGGCTGCTTTTCCTTTATCTTTCTTAGGTATTTGGACTTAGACTTTCAAGCTTTACTCATTTCAGTAAGTCTTCGTTTATCCACAATATCCAAGTATGACTTAAAATAAAGTCTGAAGCTCAAATGAAGTCAATGAAAATATTTTCAGACACATATGAGAATAACTTCTTGTTGGTGTGAGTAATGTTTGCATCTTTAGGTCCAAAAGGGTATGGTGATTACATAACAGCTAAACATAATGGATATTATTTCACACTCAAAATTGCTGCTGAATTTTACTGTCTTCTCTGCTGACTAATCATGTGTAAATCATGATTGTTACCTAAGTTCTAAGTAATAATATATATTCTTGCTTTAAGTGATAAATCAGATGCATTGGGTACTTGGAACAAAAAGGACATTAAATTAAGGGTTACATAATCTTTAGAAAAAGATGACTCGTTAGTCAGATTTAGAAGTGCTTAAACCAGCTCAGTTCCTCTTGCAAGGCTGAAAGAGCCTTGTGCAGCTGCAGTTCTGCTTATGTGTGTGCCCAGCATAGTTTAGTTTTAAGGTTCTAAGTTATAACTAAGGACACCCTGAAGTTCCCTGTGCAGCATTAGAATGGAATATTAGGTGTTTAGAGTAGATTTGGCATTGACAGAATCAACCCTTCACAAAAATGTTACAGATGTTTACCTTTTGGAAACAAAACCAGGAGGGATGTCATAGGGGAGAACTATAATATCCATGGATATGACCTTCCATTCTACAAATGATGCATAAGTGTGACTCCTCTGTATGTAGGCACCTACGTTCTCCAATTATTATTTTTATATATATGAAGTATTTTGCTTTAGAAAGACAAAATAAAGAGCCACTGTGAAACATCATAAACTGCTTTCTCAGGTGTTCAGACTGCAAACTTTGTGCCTCCTCCCTTTCTTGCAATTTGTAAAGGCTTGCTAACAGTGACATGTCCTCAATGCCAGGTACTTACCTGACAATTTGAATTTGAAGTACCTGCCCTCAACAAATAGCTATTGGATTTCAGGAAGTATTACAAAGTGAAGGCTGCAATTAACTTTCATTTTTACATAAGCATGCAAATGTTTGTGTTTATGGGAGATTATAATGACTTGATTTTTTTTTTGTCTCTCAGGGAAAGTTTGTGCTGAAATTGGAAATAAAACAAAGGTGATTGGAAAATTATTTTTCAGACCATAATAAAATACTTAGGAAGATCTCTCTTTCTTAGGCAGCAATCAAATTCAATGGATTCAGCTTACATTTTGAAAATAAAAAGTTTGTCTGAAGTAAATGCTGTTTTTAAACTATACAAGAAGGGTAGAATAGTGCATCCATGGATAAGATATGTATTTTAAATTTAGAACTTATCACAGAGATAAAACCAGAAGCCTCTAGAAAATAGGGAAGTGAAAACTTACACTTCCACAGCTGTGAGCCTTCCTTGGATTTGTACCTAATTTGGTCTCTAGAGGCCCAAATTTTTCCAGACTGCTTTATTTGTAAGTCTGGAAAGATCTCGAGACTGAAACTGTCAGCTGTAGGTAAAGGGAAACAAAATTTAACATCTGGTCTTCGTGAAAAACAGCTTTCTCATTTAAACAAGAGTGAGTTTCACTAGGGAGCACATGGTCTTGTTAATGTGAGTACTGTCATGTGCTATTGTGCTCCTTTTAAGTATGTTCTCATGCCAAGGTCAAAATTAACACCTTTAAATTAAAGCAAATAGCCATCAGGCAGTTAGTAATGATTTTAGAGCAACTACAACAAGACAATAATTTGCTACATAATTAGTAAAGCAATATTACTATGCCCCTATTATGAAGTTGAGGAAAATGGGTATAGAGGTTCTTAGAAAACTTTTATATTGAATGGCTCCTGAATCCAGGCTTTTACTAAAGCTATTAACCTTTAATCACTCAATATTCATTATCTGTTGATGGTCTACCTGTGGTTCTTTGACAAAAACCTCAGCTATAGGATAACATGTAAATGTTCCCTCTGAGGAGATTAAGCATATCTGCTCCTGAACATACATTCTGGTTGCTCTCTCACATAGGGAGCAATGCCACTGTCACACCCTGATGGTCTGTCTGTCTTAAAAAGTACATAGCCACCCACAACAGCGTTCCAGTCATGCAAGCTGTCCTACCATGTTTCTGCAACCGTAATGACATCATAGCCCTTGGACTGCACACAGGTCTCTAGTCCTTCTTGTTTATTTCCCATGCTGCGTGCCTTGGTTACGGGTGTCTCAGAGAGACAGTTGAGTGTGAGCATTTCCCTGGAGGGGAGCAAGAGGAACCACCACAACGATCCACACCCTCAAGGTGGTTGGCCTTCTGGATCTCATCCTGGGAGTCAGCTAAGGAACATTTATCATTGCCCTTGTGGGCCTGGCTTATTCCCCAGTTAGCTAAGTAGGGTTGAGCATTGCCACCCTGGACCCTTGGTGTTGATCACCATGCTAATAGTAATAAAGCAGAAGAAAATTCACAACAGCAATTTGCATGTCACAAGACTTGTTCCCAGCTTGCCTTCAATTCCTCTAGTAGCATAAAGTGTTAAAGTTGATGGAGTCACAACAACAGATCTATGCTGAATAACAAAGTTATTTTTCCCATTCTAAGTAGGTCTTTTGCATAACTGTTCAGAAAGATAGCTTCTGATTATGAGATCCGTCATATCAGAGAGTAGATGTTTCTAATTGCTTTGTTAGTAGGGAGAAAAGAGCTGTGAGGCAAGAGCTGTGAGGCAAGAGCTGTGGCTAGAAGTTAAATGAATTTCAGTGGACTCTTGGACTCTGATGAAGACAAGCAAATCATAAGCTTAGCCTGTGGACACAGTTGAATATAGACAGTCATACACAATGTGTACACACTTACAGGAAACTATGTTTGCAAAACTAATTTTACTTGAAGACTATAAGTCTATAACAAGAAATGTCCTATTGAATGTTGACAAAATTATTTTAATTCCTGACTGACATTCCACTGAAAAATATATTCTGCATGAGTGATGAGGATACAGTCATGCTTTTATGTTAAAAGTGACATTTGAGCTAAAGCAGCTGCTATTGCTCTGTACAGATACTCCATTTTCATATATAGTGACCGGCACGTGTAGTGTTAAAATACTTAAAATTTGAAATATGAAAGAGAACCTGAATCTGCTCTTTGGAAATTTGGTGGGCTCTTTTCAGGTTACTGGTGACGTAGCCATTTGGTGGATTGTAGAAAATTAAATGAGATACTTAATTGGGTGTAAATATACACACAATACACTCCCAGACAGCATGGTTTTAAGACTGAGGATCATGAGGATTATGCATACTTCAAAGATTCAGTTCAAGCAATCAATAGGTTTATAGCAGTGGCAATAGTATCTCTCTCGGCATTCAACTTTATGTTATAGAAGGTTTTTAAATGTTTTTGCTACACTCTGTTAAAGTAAGCAACTTTTACAAAGACAAGATATCAGAGTCCTGAAATAAAATCAAGTTTTGCTTTGCCAATACAATAGTTTTAAGATGTGATTATCAGTGTTTGCTTAATCTAAGGGATTTTATCTGAACTGAAATTCAAATTGAATTAGAGATCTGTACATATCTTGCTGTAAAATCCCTATTAATTGTCTCTGATTGGAGCACAGTAAATTATCAGGAAAAAAAAAAAAAGCAGAAGTGGAGAGAAAAAGGTAGTATATAAGTGGTCACTCATATTTTGGCATGCATCATTGTTATTTCTGTTTGCATTTGAAATCCTCCACAGATTCTACAAAGATTCTCCTTGTGTTCAAACAAAACTTTGAGATGCCAACACCACACTGCATATATATTGAACCTACATATGAGAGGCGTGAATCTAACATCTATAGAGTCTACTTTATGTTCAGCTCGGCAACTGGTGCTTCAGTATTTGCTACCACAAACTTTACCTACCCTTTGTGGTGCTGTGTGGTTTATTTTGTGCTGAGTTAGAGGAACATGATAACTTCCATTTGACTTTGTGAAAGTATTCAAGAAAAATGCTTCAAATTATAGGCATAAGAAGAAGGGGATAAAACCACAGGATATTACATTTCATGGACTACTGAGTCTGTCATCATAATCATCATCAATATCAAAGAAAGAAAATAAATCTTGGATTTTCAATGGTGTAGTGAGATTTTGAAACAGAGCTGCATCTCTCACTAGATCTCTGTGTTTCCAAGTGAATGCTGAAGAGATGATGCCCTTTCTCTCAAGCCTCTATTTTAATCACTGATACCATCATGAGTTCATGTGTACGTGTGCACTTAGAGTCTTATTAAATCTCGGATTTACACTGCTCTCCTTCTGGCAGCATTACCAAGGAATTGACAAAAAGAGGCCTAAACTTGCTGAAAGCACAAAAAGAAGCAAACATACATTACTGTGTAGTGAACATCCCAAGTATGAACTTACAAAAGGAATAGTAGAGGATCAAAGTTTCTGTCATTCATTCAAATGCTCAAAAGGTACACCATGTCTCATGTGGATAAAACTAAACAAAAGGTGATGTTTGATAGAATTTTTTATATACCTTTGTGAAAATATGTTATCTTTACATGTTGGGATCCTATCCAAACTTTATATCAACACATCAATATTTTTTTATGTAGCAAATGTAGGAAACGCTCTTTGACTTAGGTTTTTAAGTGGTACGATGATGATTGCAAAATTTAGATAAGAAAAACTCTACCAATTCTTTAATAATAGAATCACAGAATGGTTTGGGTTGGAAGTGGCCTTAAAAATCATCAAGTTCAAACCCCCTGCCATTCATGAACATGATTAAATATTACAATCAAAATCATGTTCAATTGCATTGAAATAATATTTAGTTTTACAAAAATCTTAATTATCACTGTCCAAAGTATTCATTGACAGATGGCCAAAAGGAATTAAATTTACTTTTATTTTTGAAATTTCAAATTTCAAAAACTGTTGAGACTTTAGGCTACACAACTGCAATAAAGAAGTTGTGCCTCTGGAACTGTTTCATATTAGCAAGGAGTTATTCTTGCAAAAAGCTTACTTGAATGAATATTCAGTAAGAGTTAAAAATTAAGGATATGAATCAGATCTTAATTTAAATAAATATTCTTGAACCTTCTTTGGTTGTTTCCATTCCTGGACCAACTCTAATGGTGGAAAGGTAATTAAGCAGTTTTGCTGCTCTCTATAAAACATTGTTTCTTCTCAATTCGTAAAGCATAACACATTGGTATTGTGAAACCAGATTTTACAATATCACAGCTTGATATTTTATACACTGATGTTAAGCTTCAGAAAAGCAATTGTTCATTGTAAGCAACATAATAAATCTCCTAAATCTCCTTTACCTTATTCTCTATTTTTTTATGAACATCAACCCATGATTAAGACATAAGAAGATTGCCTTGTGTAGGCATAATTTAAGAAAGGAATCCCTGTTTACAATGCTTCACTAGTGGTAGCATTTCTTCAAAAACAGCACAGAATCATTAGCTTCCATAATTTTTCACCATCATGTTAGTTAAATTGGCTAATCTTTTAATAGTAATTAACTTCACGGCTGTAAAGAGAAGAACCTGGCAGAGCTGAGTCTAAGCACTGTCATTTATGGTAAGACTAATGTAGATCTGAGCTGTCCTTCATTTTGAAGAAAGTGCATTACTATCTGAATTGGCTTGTAATACTATTTATGAATTTATTTCCATGAGTAAAATGTGATAACTAAGGCTGTTATA
Source organism: Jacana jacana (assembly GCA_013400555.1). Classification (NCBI taxonomy): domain Eukaryota; kingdom Metazoa; phylum Chordata; class Aves; order Charadriiformes; family Jacanidae; genus Jacana; species Jacana jacana. The sequence goes on from VZTM01035508.1 coordinate 37,304, forward strand.
AGCATGTATTATGGGTATAGTTTGGGGTTGGGTTTTTTTAATGAACATTTGTTACTAATGCTGCTTTGCCTTCTCTGCTTCTGCTTTGCCAGTCCAAATACTAACTTGTCCTAGTGCTGTCAGAGATGTTCAGGGTTGTCTCAACCAAGGCATGACAGTAGTTTTCATCATCATAAAGCATTACCATGATAGGATATACATCTGGTAGATTGCCTGAAGGAATCACAAATCTAAAGTGTTTGGAAAACAAAAGAAAAAATGAGATGCCAATGCCAGCACACTTAGGAAATCCTCTAGAAATCAAAGTGTCAAAGTCATTTCAGTCCCTAGGCAAGTTTGGCATTTGTATCACTGGAAACATCCATTTTCTCTAGATCTACTGGTTTGTGTGAACTGAGAAACTAATCAGCATACTACAGAATCACAGAATGGCAGGGTTTGGAAGGGACTTCTGTAGATAATCTAGTCCAATCCCCTGCCAAAGCAGGGACACCTAGAGTAGGCTGGACAGGAACATGTCCAGCCAGGTTTTGAACGTCTTCAGAGATGGAAAGTCCACACCCTCTCTGGGCAGCCTGTTCCGTGGCTTTGCCACCCTCAAAGGAAATGTTTTTCCTCATATTCAGAAGGAACTTCCTGTGTTCCAGCTTGTGCCCTTTGCCCCTTCTCCTGTCACCAGGCACCACATAAACTTCACACCTGCCCTTTAGATATTGATCAGCATTGTTGAGGTCCCCTCTCAGTCTTCTTGTTTCCAGGCTGCACAGCCCCGGGTCTCTCAGTCTTTCCTCATCAGAGGATGCTCCAGTATCTGATCATCTTTGTCGCCTCCACTGGATTCTCTCTCTCTCCCTGCCCTTCTTGAACTGGGGAATCCAGAACTGGACACAGCACTCCAGACAGGGTCTCACCAGGGCAGAGCAGAGCAGGAGGATGACCTCAATGGAACATGCAAAGGTGATGTCTTTGTTTCCTCTGTCACAAACGAGTGAGTTTTGCATAGATATGAAGTTAACAGCCTGAATTTCTATAAGCATGTTTTGGCCAGTATTTTTTGTAGAGGCTTTTTTTTTTTTTTCTTTTTTACGTGAATACAAAAATCAAATCAGTTGATTGTGAAGTTGTAAAGGCCAATGTACAGTTGGAAGTGCAAATTTTTGGATGAGGTGTAAAAAAGGTCCTTCAAAAGATCCTACACCAATTTTACTTACAGGATACCTGTTCCTCTGGCTAAATGTTAAATTGGCTAATTATTTTTTTTTTAATTTTATTTTTACTTCCTTTAGCAGCTCTACCCAAATTGTCATTGGTTACTATTATGGTAAAGATGCTATCTCATTTGAGGCTCTGAACTCTTGTCTAATTCTTGGCTATACTTCAACTTTCATACTTCAAGTGGCAGTTTAACAGTAATGGTCAAAGTTATACATAACATAGGTCTGCAGATGAAATACTTCGGGTGAATATCATAGCTTGTATGGTTCAATTTTATATATACTAATAAATATTAAGTATGCATTACACTTTTATTCATTTGTATTTACAACTAAATGTCAATGGAGAGAAACTTAAAGAACTAGGAACTTTAGAGATTAAACAACAGAATAAATAATACTTCATAAGAAGTTAATAAGTCTAACTCAACTCTAAATCTAATTCAAATACACAGCTACTTTGGCACCAAACTGTTGTTTTGTGACATGCATGAAATCAATATGATGTTTCATAGTTTGGTGCCTACACCCCAGTAGAACACCAGAATTCACTAATTGGGCTCTACTTTTGGTAGGCACAGCTTGATTTTGTTTATAAAAGGCTGATCTATTTTCTTGACATCCATAGTAGATTCTTCCACATGCAAGGAGGACTTGCAGTATTCCATATGGTTTTGTTTGGTTTTGTAGTTTGCAGTGTGGTCACTTCACAGGTTTAAATTAGTGAATAAACTATTGAACATCTAAGCAATTCATCACACCTTGCGTTTACTCTAAATATCTAAAGGATTTAAAAAAATATACTACTGGATGTATTTTGATTTGTAATTCCTTTTCCTTTTACCTTTATTAGTCATTTTAACAGCAGAAATTGTAATTGAATACTTTTTTCCTGTTTGTACCAAGGTTCTAGCTGTAATCCTCCTCAGAGTCTCTGGTGTGATACATTTAACATTTTCCCATGGCTCTCATCAAGTTCCAAACTTTATGCCTTTATGTGTTTGGGGTTTTTTTTTAATTCCTCTCCTCAGATCTTGGTGCCAAAGAGTAATTGGCAATGTTTACTGGTCCTCTGCACTAGTAGTTACCTCATTTGGTTTCCCAAATTGCTTTATGCCTTCTCTTGGCACATGACACTTTAGAATGTTTTCCCTTGGCCCTTGATAAAAACACATGAAACAGCAACAGTGTCAGATGATGTGGTGGTAGCAGCTGGTTTGGCATCAGAAGAGGTTGCATCAGGAGCCTCACCAGGAGCGGAGAACAACTTTAGTGGTGGTAACTTCTCACTGCATTACAAAGACAACATGTACCTGGCTTTCTTCTGTGAAGGAGGTTCTTCTGGTTTGATTTATCCAGTTTGAATTTCTTTCCATAGAAGTTCTTATCTAAAGAAAGGAAAGCAGATAAAAGGTATTTTTTTTCTGCCTTGCTTCAAAATGTATCTGAGTGCTCCTATGCAGGTTTCTATTGCAGAGGTACTTTGCAAATGGATCCCAAATAGTTCTCTACACAGATCTACTACAGTAAATTGAATTAATAGAGTAGAATAGTACAGGAGAAGGAACTGGAGTTGAAAAAAATGGTGTAAAATACTTAGTATTTTCTTTTAATGCTGGAACATATTAAAGTATTTTTTCCCAAACCTCTTTAAATGTGACAAGTGAAACAACCCATGGCACTTCCCTAGTGATATTGCTCTGTTATTTAGTACATCTAACTTAGGAAATGTTTATTTGATATTTACTATACGTCTTCACCCTTGTTTTTATCATACACACTGCTTTTAGCATTTAATAAGGTTCCTATGTGAAATGCAACCATTTTAAAATCAGTGTCTTTGTCCTGCTCTTTTTAGAAAAAATATTTTATCACAGAAAAATTCAGATGGAGTACTAGGTTGGATCAAATTCCTTTTGCAGTGTATTCATATAACGCAGAAAAACAATGTAAGCTGCTGAAGGTGGCTAGTATTCCAGATTCCATTTAAAACAGACAGTATTATTTTTTTTTTTAAAAATCAAATAATTTGTTGTGTATTATATTGTTATGTTATGAATTATTCATACAGTGATGTCTTAATCCTTTTACCATCTCTAGATATTTTACCTGGAGTGCACTTCAAAACAGTTTCCAACAATTCTATTTCCATATAATAATTATACCTTCATATTAGTTAAATTGTTCTGATCCAAGTAAGGAATTGCTGAAATACATTCAATATATTGTCTCCCAGATCAGTCTCAAAGAATTTCTACCTATAATTACTAACAGATATATGGCAAATGTTGCTGGTCACCATGCAATCCACACAAGTGGGACTGAACAGCATAGTAGGAATGAGTGGTTTTGATTTTATTTGAGATTCTTTCTCTATAAATAAAATTGAGAATAAAAGTTTCCTCTGTGTGCTAGTATTACTACAGCACTTGTAGTGCTAATAAAAAAAACATTTATTATAATTTTGTTTGTTAGCCAAGGATATTGGCTATGCAGAGTAAGTTAGCAAATAAGAAAAATATGGAATTACATTCTCTTTACAAAATCATTTTTCTTACTGTTTTATTGTAATATTCCTTCTTTCTACTTGAGATATAAATTAAGGTCCTATCTGGGAAATTATAAGAAAAACACTATATGAGTCATTATAACAGAATGAAAGTTTACTGTGAGTAAGAATAAATTAATCCTATCCTACTATCGCTACAATTTCTAGAACATTACTCAGGTTGTGAAGGAGGTCTTGTTTTCTCTTACAAAACAAAAAAGTAGGTTTTCACCTGTGTCTCGCCAGATATCTGTAAATAACAGATTGCACCAATTATGTTAGTGTTTTGCTGCCGCACATTAAAATGAAATGCAGCAGTGGGTAAGATTTATAGCAGAATGCACCATTTTGGATTTTAAAGCTGATAAGCAGAGAAGCGTGAATTATTAAACTGAGTTGCAGCTTTACAGGAAGGCGAGCAATCAAGATTTGCTTGCACAAAACAAGAAAGCTGTGACTAATTTTATATAACAATGTTTGCATCATTATATGAAATTTACAGTACATTTAAAGGTCAGCTTCATAGTTGAAAGCTTATGTTTTCAAGGGAAAGGGGTACCTTTGCTTTTGTTATGCAGTTCAACTGGCACTTACACAGTAGAGTACTGAGTTCCAAGGAAAATAACACAGAATCTTAACATTACTTCAAATAAGAGCTTAACAAAAAACAAAAAAAAAGCCTAGCAAATAAAGAAAAAAAAGGAATAACCAAGGGTTTTTTCATGTATTATAAAGCAAAAAAATATTCAACAGTTTTGGGAGGGATATATTGCAAAGACAACAAAGGCAACAAGGTTTCAGATCACATAGCAGTCCTTGAGTGTGTATAAATGCTTATATTACAAATCATAGTATGTCAGCATTGACCTTCAGTTTTATAAATAGGCTGAAATTAATTATTGCATGTATTTTTATTTTTACCTGTGCTTCTACCCCTCCCCTCTGTTTCCCCTTTATCAGAAGATAAAAAGCAGAGAAGAGTATGTATACGAAAATGTTTCTTTCTACATAACCAGAACTAAAATGTTTTAAGACGGATGTTTTGCCTTTATCTCAGTTCCTATGGTTACAAAATTCTTCTGTACCTTCTACACCAAACCAGTATCAGCTGTGAAAGTCTCAAAATTAGAATACTTGACTGAAAGTCAACATTCCTGAAAGAAACATTCCTAGGGCCCTATCTAGATCTACAAGTTTAGGTGTATAATTTCTCGAGGTTAAAACAATTACCGTGAAATCTTTAGGTATAGTAAGGAAGGCAAACAAGGCAGGGGGAAATAAAATTCAGAGACTGTATACTGGCTGTAAATGTTCGCTTTTGTCCTGTATTTCATTCTATGAAAACGCAGAGGTTTATCTTATGGAAGCAATGATGGTCACGGTTATTGAATCTGTGATGGTACGGATCAATCAGGAAAGTCTCTCCATTTTTGCAAAGCTCATACTATTCGGTTTAGTACTTTCATACTGATGCCGGGGAAAGACTTTCTATACTTCTTGAGGATTGATTTACTATTGTTGCACTGTCTGGGAGAGGTAGAATTTCACCTGGCTTTCTGTGTGCTGTTCCCTTCAACAGTTTCTTTTTGTGAGCATCCCCACTGCTGATGTCTTCCTGCAAATACTCTTGCTGAATTTCTGCTTAGAAAGGTTCTTTTGCTTCTCTTATCTAATCTCAATATGTTTTTTTTTAACATGGGGGTCATTTCATCAGATGTCTTTAGTCATCTTTTAGTAAGAACTCTTTCTATATTATCACATTTCAATTTGTCCCTCATTTCTTTCATTGCTTTCCTTTACTCTTTTGGTTTCCCTAAGCACAGATGTTCAGTCCCTTTTTGCTTTACTCCTATATCAAGATCCTGAAATTCCAAAAGAAGAACACAGAGAAATTATTCTGAGACACTCAGAACTATTTCAGCACTTTCACAAAGATTGTAGATTCTTGTTTAATGACAGCCCCTGTTCTTTCTGATGGCCTTTCAGTGCTTCCAGCTTTTCCATCAACTGCAAATTTTCAGAAACAGATAAAATAATATTTACAAGGCTTTGAGCATCTTACATTTGCTCTCACCTTGAAACACTATTTATCTTGGCTGTGGATGCTTGCCTTGATTAAGTAACACGTAACAGATTTAAATTCTAAGTTTGCTTTGAGTGTAACAAAATGAAACAAGAATCAAAGTGTAATAAAGGAATAAACTAACATGTTTCTAAAGAAAAATAAATTTGCTCATACAGTATAATAAAGGTTCTTACTTATCACTCCCTGGAAAAACTCCTTGGGAGATAAATTGAGGGGCAGAGAATGAAGGAAGAATACTTAATTTAAGTAGAAGATCTCTTCCAATAAACAATGGACAAGAGATATGAAATACAAAGGATGCTAAAAATCCTTTTTGAAGTAGCTGTGCTTTCATGAAATCATACATAGTGTTTAGATATCATAGTTAGAGTCTTTCTTTATTCACATTATTACTACTGCTAGTCTCTATTGATACATTGAGGATAAGATCTTTGCCCATGAAATATCTGCCAGACAAAAGTACAAGTCAGCTTTGCACTACTGTCTGTATATGAGACACACCAGATTCTAAATCTGGGAATACTTTATGGACTAAGCCCTTTATAACTTGCAGAAGAGGCTAGATGAGGCTATGCCAAGTAACTCAGTCCAAAAGGTACTTTGCTCTAAACCCTGATAATTAAGGTACCATCTACCTCTCATTTCATTAGCAATATAGGAATAGAGGCCTGCCTCTGCCAAATAATACATGAAATGTTTTCTTTCAATATCTTTAAGGTTCTTAATATTGAACGTCCCTACATAATTTGGAACCTAAAACCATTCCTGCCACACCAGAGCAATTGAGACAAATAAGTACAAATGGTCTCCATCTCCTCTCTTTTCATATATACCTATATAGGCCTGGGGAAAAAGTGATCATTGCGAACGGGTAACTGCTAGAATAGACCTTGTGGCCCACAAAAATTTAATCTATGTTACTGTAACACTTGTTCAGTCATACAATTTTTAGTTAGTATAAAAAAATCATATGGGATATAAGAAACAGAAGTTCAACATTCTAGTCCTTAAATCACGGAGTTATTTTCCACTTGTTACATGTGATTGTAGCTGTTATGTTTTTTCTCTATATTTTCTACCAAATTTGGAAAAGCTTGAATTTATACCTATCAACAACAAAAAAATATTGGAAGTGACAGAAACTTTCATGAGACATCTCTTTCCCAATTTCATTTGTAAACCTATCTTCTCAGAATTCTCTTAAATCTCTTAGAAAGAGATGTGGTAAAAATTGGGCTATGTTACTATACAGTTATAGAAAATGAAAACGTTTCTGTTAGGTTTTAGTCAGTTGGATGTCTTATTCCTCCTTTTCCTCTAGTGCCCATAAAAGGTTGACTGTATCAACTACAAGTATGACCTTCTATTTTTTATTAATACGTGATCAGCATATCACTAAATGTACAAAACTGTAATAAGACTATTTTGAGAATATAGCTCACTTAAAATGTTTCCTACTGCTCTTAGAATGTGACAAGCACTTTCAAATTATCTTCTATGAGTATTGATATAACAGAGACAAGATATACAAAAATAACCAGTTGTAAGTTAGAAAATATATACACATATATATAGGGTTTGATTCAGTTTATAAAAATATGAGACAATGGTAAAACCTACATCATTTCTGAAAAACCAGAAAAAGCAAAGACAAAATAGTATCAATTAACTTATGTGAATACAGCCAGTATAAACATAGAAAATACAGCCCATAATCAATGGGTTATTCCATGTATTTATGGAATATGGAAATTCTGAAAAAATTCATATGAATTATCGAATATTCTATTTTCCAAAATTATAAAGTTCAGATTTCTGTCACTTTATATAAAGATAGTAGCTGGGTGGGTAAAAAACTTTAATTTGATTCATTGCAACATGATTTCAATCCTTACTCTGAAGTAAAGTAGATGGAGTTGGCTTTAAATTCATAGAATCATAGAAAGTTTAGAGCAGGAAGGGACCTTAAAGATCATCAAGTTTCAACTCCCCTGCCATGGGCAGGGACACCTCCCACTAAAGCAGGTTTTGCTCAAAGCCCCATCCAGCCTGGCCTTAAACACTTCTAGGGATGGGGCATTCACAGCTTCCCTGGGCAACCTGTTCCAGTGCCTCACCACCCTTCACAGCAAATAATTTCTTTCTAGTGTCCAATCTAAATCTCCCCTCTTCTAATTTAAAGCTGTTACCCCTTGTCCTGTCACTATACTTCCTGAGTCCCTCTATAACTCTCCTGTAGGCTCCCTTCAGATACTGGAAGGCTGCTCTAAGGTCTCCCTGGGGCCTTCTCTTCTCTAGGCTGAATGAGCCCAACTCTCTCAGATGGTCTTCATAGGAGAGGTGCTCTATTATCTTTGTGGCCCTCCACTGGACCCGTTCTGACAGGTCCATGTCCTTTCTATGTTAAGGACTCCAGAGCTGGACACAGTACTCCAGGTGGGGTCTCACACTTCTTTTGATGCAGCCCAGGATGCAGTTGGCTTTCTGGGCTGCCAGCGTACACTGCTGGCTCATGCTGAGCTTCTTATCTACCAACACTCTCAAGTTCTTCTCTTCAGGGCTGCTCTCCAATCATTCTCTGCCCAACCTGTATTTGTGCTTGGGATTGTCTTGTCCTAGGTGCAGGACCCTGCACTTGGCTTCATGAGGTTTGCACCAGCCCACCTCTCAAGCCTGTCCATGTTCCTCTGGATGGCATCCCTTCCCTCCAGCGTGTCCACCACACCACTGAGCTTGATGTCATCGACAAACTTGCTGAGGGTGCACTCTATCCCACTGTCCGTGTCTCCGACAAAGATGTTGAATCGCACTGGTCCCAGTTCCAACCCCTGAGGAACACCACTCATTACTTGCCGCTACCTGGTCATTGAACTGTTGACCACAACCCTTCGAGTGTGGACAGTCAGGCAGTTCCTTATCCACCAAGTGTTCCAGCCATCAAATCTATGACTTTCCAGTTCTGAGACCAGGATGTCATGCAGTGTCAAATGTTTTGCTTAAGTCTGAGTAGATGAGATAGGTGCTCTGCCCTTGTCCACCATGTCTGTGGCAGTATCATAAAAGACTACCAAATTTGTCGGGCACGATTTGCCCTTGGTGAAGCCATGTTAGCTGTGTCCGAGCACATTTTTGTTTTTCATGTGCCTTAGCAGAGATTCCAGGACGATCTGCTCCATGATCTTGCCAGGCACAGAGGTGAGACTGACTGACCTATAGTTCCCTGGGCCTTCTTTTTTTCCTTCTAGAAATATCAGGGTTATGCTATCCTTTTTCCAGTCAGTGGGAACTTCACCAGATGGCCATGATTTCTCAAATATGATGGAAAGTGTCTTAGCAACTTCATCCACCAGCTTCCTCAAGACCTGTGGATGAATTTTGTCAGGTCCCATGCATTTATGCACCTTCATGCTCCTTAGGTGGTCTTGAGACTGATTTTCTCCTACTGTGGGCAGTTCTTCATTCTCAGAGCCCCTGCCTTTGCCTTCCATAACTTTGACAGTGAGGTTAGAGCCTTTGCCTATCCTGGCAGCTGAACTGCAACTAAAGACTATTGACTGGGAATTTTTGAAAAGTATTCAAAACATCACGTTTTGATGTTTTGATGTGAACAAAGCATGTGCAACTTACTGCATATAAATATAAAAAGTTCAATATTAAAATCTAAAGTATATTGAAACCATATGGGATTTTCTCTGTATCTAAATGTAAATGGGGCTTTTTAAATCTTGTTTCTATATTATTAGCATCAAATGTGAACCATTAGTGATTTCAATCCACTAGGAATGTTAAAATGGCTTTTAAATAATTCTTAAATTATTGGGTCCAAAGCTACCATCCTCACCACAGTTAAGAACAGAATTAAAATCCAGGTGTTAAGACAATGAAGAACATCTTTTTACATATTTTTTTGATAGTCTGGATAAATATAAAAGACAGACTGAACTGTAGCTTGATCACTTACTATATAACCCAAGATATTCAATCTTTTACTCATATTTGAAAAGAAATGGTTAAAAGAAACAACAAAACCAAAAACTTTTAAAAAATCCCTCCCTGTACTTTACCACTTATTTCTGTCTATGGGGATACGTTGAACAGAAGACAAAGATATGGAAATATTTAATGTAAAAAGGTAGAATGAAATGGACAGATGCATGAATGTTATGTAATCATAGGCAGTAGAGACGTGAAATGCAAAATGGTTCTCCAACATAAAGTTCCATAACTCCCAGTACACTAATTATAATATTTTTTTGCTGAAAGAAAGACTTGCTGTGCATTGAGGTGTGACAGGGGAGCGAGGGGAGAGATATTAAATGAAATTAAACTGCAGTTCTTTGAAATGGCACAGTCTTAGAACTGCAAACAGGTTTCCTTAACAATAAACCTGTGTCCAAACAGGGAGTGGAGGTAGCACATGGGAGGATCAGATATATAAACTACCACTTTTTTCCCCTCCCCCTGCCTGAGTTCAAAAGTGCTGCTGGGTCTTCATACCTTTCCTTGCTCATGGTTGAGCAAAACTGCCAGCCCAACCTCCTTTTGATAAATAGAAAGCAGCTATCAATGTCCTGAGGATGGCTATTAATCTCCTGACAAGATGAAAGTAAATGGAGGATCTGAGTAATGCTCTGTAATTACTGATTCATGCACACCCTTCCTGAGGATAAAAGAAGGTTCAACTGTTCCAACTTCAAAGATGGATTACTTTTAATTGATTCATCATCACTTGGAAATTAATAAACCTGTTGTAGCAAAATTTAGTCAAAGGTGCTGTTCAGGAATGCTTGGGGACATGAGTCTTCATACTTTCTGATGATAGGCTAGATTGTTTAAAAGTGTTTTGGGATATTAATTACACTAATGTAGTGCCTTTTTTTCTTTTCTTTTTCTTCATTTTTTTCAGCTTTTTTTCTCCTGCCCTGTGATGTTCATTTCAGGAAGCAGGAGAAATGAATATTATGGTCCTAACATTTTCTGTTCACCACTGCTCTGCTTACTTTTCTGATGAGCCACTATTTGAGGGTTTAATATAAAATGCCGTATATATACCGAATTTACTGTAACAAAGAAGATTTTATATGTAGTTTGGAAAACTACATATTGTTTCTGTTTTACATGTCTAATTCTGCATTCTAGCTCAAAACACAAACACAAGTGTACACCATGCTTCAAGCGTGGGTTTGAATAGACTTTCTCTAGAATAATACAGTAATACTAGACCTGGTTCTTGGGTTAAAAACCTGTGGAGAAGTGTTCATACAAAACAACTGCTCAGTGGAAAACATTCTTATTAAAACCAAAAAAATATTCATAAAAACTTTCATATTTTAAAAAAAAAGGTTTTCATTTTAATCAGAACCAATAAAGAGACTATTAATGAAACTCAGAAATAAATATATTTTTTCTAAGAGTCTTATAATAATTCCTTCATTATAAAAATCATAGATACAAGGTTACTTTACAAAATACATGAATGCATTGAATAAATAACAGTTTTATTGTCAAAAAAAAAAAGAAAAAACTCTGAGTAGCTTCAGGGGGTAAGTATGACAACCAGTAGTTTGACAACAAACTGTAGTAAATGGCTAAAAACCCAAACAAACCACTGAATTTCAGATTTGAGTTTCATTATACAAATAGTGCTTAAGTATTTTACTAGTAGACTATGACGCCAACGTACTGCCTATTACCTTCTGTCTGTACTGTTTGTGTTAACTGATTAGTTCCTTTCCATTAGGATGTAGCTATCCTGAAATAATATTGAAATGCTGGGAGCCAAGCAGTGGTTCAACAGCTGTTTTCATAGAGAATGAGAATAAGGATTATGTCTGTACAGCAGAAAAACTCCTAAAAAGCTCAAACAAAAATATGTCAATTCAGTGGGAAATGTTTCTTGAGAGGTGGCCAGAAGATGGACAGACTTGGAAGTATTTAATAGCCCAACAGTTACGACTTGGGAGTGCCCAGAAAGCCAACTGCATTCTGGGCTGCATCAAAAGAAGTGTGGTCAGCAGGTTGCAGGAGGTGTTTTTCCCCCTCTACTCTGGACTTGTGAGACCCCACCTGGAGTACTGTGTCCAGCTCTGGAGTCCTTAACATAGAAAGGACATGGACCTGTCGGAATGGGTCCAGTGGAGAGCCACAAAGATAATAGAGCACCTCTCCTATGAAGACCATCTGAGAGGGCTCGTTCGGCCTAGAGAAGAGAAGGCTTCAGGGAGACCTTAGAGCAGCCTTCCAGTATCTGAAGGGAGCCTACAGGAGAGCTGGAGAGGGACTCAAGAAGTATAGTGACAGGACAAGAGGTAATAGCTTTAAATTAGAAGAGGGGAGATTTAGATTGGACACTAGAAAGAAATTATTTGCTGTGAGGGTGGTGAGGCACTGGAACAGGTTGCCCAGGGAAGTTGTGAATGCCCCATCCCTAGGAGTGTTTAAGGCCAGGCTGGATGGGGCTTTGAGCAAAACCTGCTTTAGTGGGAGGTGTCCCTGCCCATGGCAGGGGAGTTGAAACTTGATGATCTTTAAGGTCCCTTCCTGTTCTAAACATTCTATGATTCTATGATAGAGTACCACAAAATCCTTTATATACTCCATAAGCCGAATTTAACAAAGTGCTTGTTCTGATAGTTAGAATGTATCTTTTGAAGTTTATCTCCCCCAATATTTTAGTTCATTAATGGGGAAAAAGCACTGACAGAATAGTGTATAAAATAAGTTGATACACTGTTCACAAAATATTATTTGCAATGAATTTTTTAGGTGAAATAACAGAATATTCTTCTAGTTGTGGTATGAAAAGAACACTTTTATACACTGTGAAAATTGTTATCTATTACTTCACCTGAAATGGAATAATATTCAATATGTGATTACTGAATATTTTATGCAAGCTTTTTACACTCCAAATTACTTGTAGAAATCATCTGGCAAAATAGAAAAAAAAAATAGTGTATTTCATAAGATGAGAAAGGTTCATAATTAGCAGAATATGTAAAAGTAATTAGAGTTACACTTTTCAAGATTAGTCCAGTCTTTCTGTGTCTTAAATTAACTCTTCTATCTTTTAAGTTTTTTTTTAGTTTGAGGTGTCCTTGAGTAAACACTGAAAACAGAGTAAGTACTTCAGAATTATATCATAAGGAAGTTTTATGAAAAATCATGCTCCTTGCTCGAGTGAGAAATAAATATGTATGTGCCCAGCAAGTGCAGGAGCACTCCAACTACCTCTGTGCTGACCTGTATCCTCAACAACAAATGAAGAGGAAGAGGGAGGAATTAATCAGTTGGAAATATTGAAGTTTCGCAAGATACATTTCTTCTTTGTAAATTATTGTTGCTCCATTAAAGCATAATACATTCCTGTGAAAATACCTTTTAGTCAAAAAAGTAATTTTTTTTTTAATTATGAATCTTAGGGACTAACGTATGATCCCTCATGAAATCAATACCACCTAAATACTCCCCTCTCTTCCGCAGGATATAAAATCATCCATGTAAAGCAGAATGATAGTGAATATTTGAAATATATCTGGTTTTCTGCTTATGAATATTCATATAATAAGCTGTAACATAGCATTTATTTATGTCTTTTAAATTACTCTTAGCAGTGACAGGAAACTTAGTAATAGGTAAGACTAATTTTGTTTCATATGTTCTGGTCATACAGAATTCTCTAGAGGCACAATATAATCTCATTAGCCTTTGTCATGCCAGGAGTTTTCTCTTAGCAAACTGACGACTTCCAGCATGTTTCATGTAAATTTTATTTTATCTAGTATTCTTTCTTTTTGGAAATAAAAAAACAAATGAGATTTTTATGCATAATTTTGTCTTTATCACTAGCCATATTACATTCCGGTGCATCCCTGGGCAATACAAGTACTTAAATTGTGTGGATAATATTGCAATGGACTTTCCTAGATGAAGCATATACAAATGTAGATATATAACATTGCCATCCCAATTAGCTAAAGCATTCAAATCTAATGGCTAGACCTGGAAAATCTGAGACACAGGACTTCTGTTTTCTGTCAAAACTGAGCATACCACCATTTAGCATGCAACTGATTTGGAACCTTTGGATTTTTTTTTCCCTTTTAGTATGTGGGAAATACTTCATTATCTCCTGTTATACACAGCTATTAACAAATATTTTGTATGAAGCTGTTCTTATCAGCTGAATGGACTAACTGCAGACAATTTATTTGTGAATAATTTTCTTTAGCTATGTGTCTGGCAACTTTAATATCTATACTGTGTTTATTGGCTGACTGGGTGCTTTTCCTTGTTTAACTCATAGATAAATATTTTCAATTTATATTTATCTCTCATTCTTCTTGGTGGCCAATATGGCTCAAATCAAAACAACCCATTAAGATCACTTTTCTTGACTCTGTTAACATAGTTATTTGTTATTCAGACTAATACACATATTCCACACAAGCTCTCCACAAGAAACTAAATGGCACTGAAATCCTGAAATTTTGTTTGCTCATTAATATTTGACGCAGTAAAAAAAAAAAAAAAAAATTAGAAAAAAGACCAAAACCTAATATAAAGAATGGGTACCGAATAGGGATCTGGAGCTTAGATATAGGAGCTACAGTTTTCACTCTGACCTTATCACTAATGATGTGATTCAGTATTTGAATTTAGGTAAACAGTGGTTTTAAAACAATTTGAGGCATTTTATTCACCATAAAAATAGATCTTTTCAAGTGCAAGTAAAACTGTTCATAAAGATAAGCTGAATTTGCCAAAAAAATTCAACCTAACCAAAGATTATATAAGGCAATACTGAAAAAAAAATAATGCATTGCAAAATTAGTTATTTGCTACCATTTTGTTTCACTTAATTTCTCTCAAATGCCAAAGACGTGAGCAGTTATATCACAACTTTTAAAGACAAAGAAAACCTAATGCACTTGATTCAATAGACTTTGAATACCCAATTAAAATAGTTAATGACATAAGGAATATTTATTGCATATCCCTACAGGGATTTCCAAGTTGTCTTACTCCAAAGTAGGTATGATTCCACAATATAAAAATATATATGTACTGCTTTAAATATTCATTAGATGCTGGCTTTGGCTAGGATAGAGTTAATTTTCATTGCAATAACTAGTATGGGTCTATGTTGTAGATTTGTTCTGGAAACAGTGTTGATAATAGAGGTGTTTTTGTTGTCATTGAGCAGAGTGTACACAAAGTCAAACCCTTTTCTGCTTCTCACACCATCCACAAGTGAATCAGCTGGTGGGGGAGCACAAGAATTTGGGAGGAGACACAGCCGGGACAGTTGACCCTAACTAACCAAAGGGATGTTCCGTTACATATGATATGCTCAGTATACAAAGCTTGGGGAAGAAGAAGTAAGTGAGGAACGCACAGAGTTATGGCTTTTGTCTTCCCAAGTAACCATTGTGTGAGATGAAGCCTGGCTTTCCTCAAGACGCTGAACACCAACCTGCCCATGGGAAGTAGTGAATTAAATTCTTGTTTTGCTTTGCTTGCATGTATGGGTCTGGTTTTACCTACTAAACTGCCTTTGTCTCAACCCACAAGTTTTCCTCACTTTTACTCTCCACCAAAATGCTGTGGGACAAGTGAACAAGTGGCTATGTGGTACTTAGTTTCAGAGGTAAGCTAAGGAAAATAACTGATAGGCAGTGATGAGGTGGTCACATTGAATAAATGTGATTTTAGTCTAATTCTCCTGTTTCTCAGCATAAGTGGCATTTGACTTATCATTCTTGTGCAGCTCTTCTTTTTGCCTTGTATCAAAACTACCGCCACACACCATCTGTATGATGATATCATACCAAAACACAGCTACCAGACTGCTAGACTGTGCAACAATTGTATGTGTACGATAGCAGCGCATACATGATTTTGAATAAATTTATTTCCCAACTAGTAGACTTTGTCACAGAGTTAGGTATGTCTAAAAACAGTGTGGTGTATGTTATTAATTTTAGGTAGCTTTCACATGGTGTTAAGCAATTATAAATAAAATCATGTAATATATAGAATCATAGAATATTTAGAGAAGAAAGGGACCTTAAAATCATCATCAAGTTTCAATCCCCCACCTCCAACTAGAGCAAGTTTTGCTCAAAGCCCCATCCAGCCTGGCCTTAAACACTTCTAGGGATGGCGTGTCTGCAACTTCTCTGGGCAACCTGTTCCAG
>VZTM01035508.1:54059-83615 GCA_013400555.1 Jacana jacana
AAAAAAAATAATGCATTGCAAAATTAGTTATTTGCTACCATTTTGTTTCACTTAATTTCTCTCAAATGCCAAAGACGTGAGCAGTTATATCACAACTTTTAAAGACAAAGAAAACCTAATGCACTTGATTCAATAGACTTTGAATACCCAATTAAAATAGTTAATGACATAAGGAATATTTATTGCATATCCCTACAGGGATTTCCAAGTTGTCTTTCTCCAAAGTAGGTATGATTCCACAATATAAAAATATATATGTACTGCTTTAAATATTCATTAGATGCTGGCTTTGGCTAGGATAGAGTTAATTTTCATTGCAATAACTAGTATGGGTCTATGTTGTAGATTTGTTCTGGAAACAGTGTTGATAATAGAGGTGTTTTTGTTGTCATTGAGCAGAGTGTACACAAAGTCAAACCCTTTTCTGCTTCTCACACCATCCACAAGTGAATCAGCTGGTGGGGGAGCACAAGAATTTGGGAGGAGACACAGCCGGGACAGTTGACCCTAACTAACCAAAGGGATGTTCCGTTACATATGATATGCTCAGTATACAAAGCTTGGGGAAGAAGAAGTAAGTGAGGAACGCACAGAGTTATGGCTTTTGTCTTCCCAAGTAACCATTGTGTGAGATGAAGCCTGGCTTTCCTCAAGACGCTGAACACCAACCTGCCCATGGGAAGTAGTGAATTAAATTCTTGTTTTGCTTTGCTTGCATGTATGGGTCTGGTTTTACCTACTAAACTGCCTTTGTCTCAACCCACAAATTTTCCTCACTTTTACTCTCCACCAAAATGCTGTGGGACAAGTGAACAAGTGGCTATGTGGTACTTAGTTTCAGAGGTAAGCTAAGGAAAATAACTGATAGGCAGTGATGAGGTGGTCACATTGAATAAATGTGATTTTAGTCTAATTCTCCTGTTTCTCAGCATAAGTGGCATTTGACTTATCATTCTTGTGCAGCTCTTCTTTTTGCCTTGTATCAAAACTACCGCCACACACCATCTGTATGATGATATCATACCAAAACACAGCTACCAGACTGCTAGACTGTGCAACAATTGTATGTGTACGATAGCAGCGCATACATGATTTTGAATAAATTTATTTCCCAACTAGTAGACTTTGTCACAGAGTTAGGTATGTCTAAAAACAGTGTGGTGTATGTTATTAATTTTAGGTAGCTTTCACATGGTGTTAAGCAATTATAAATAAAATCATGTAATATATAGAATCATAGAATATTTAGAGAAGAAAGGGACCTTAAAATCATCATCAAGTTTCAATCCCCCACCTCCAACTAGAGCAAGTTTTGCTCAAAGCCCCATCCAGCCTGGCCTTAAACACTTCTAGGGATGGCGTGTCTGCAACTTCTCTGGGCAACCTGTTCCAGTGCCTCACCACCCTCACAGCAAATAATTTCTTTCCAGTGTCCAATCTAAATCTCCCCTCTTCTAATTTAAAGCTGTTACCCCTTGTCCTGTCACTATACTTCCTGACAAAGAGTCCCTCTCCAGCTCTCCTGTAGGCTCCCTTCAGATACTGGAAGGCTGCTCTAAGGTCTCCCTGGAGCCTTCTCTTCTCTAGGCTGAACAACCACAACTCTTTCAGTCTGTCAATTAAATACGCATATATATAAATATATATACACACACACACAATTGTATGCTTTCCACCAATACAAGGTCCTTTCTCTTTCCAGCATCTGTAAGGGTACAGATTTCTAATACATAACTAAAGGCTTCATTAGCACAGCTGAGTCATGAATATCCCCTTGCTATAAGTATTACTTTTGTTATGTTCAAAAATCTCTAAAGCCATCTATGCTTGTATTTGTAGGGCCTCTGGTATCATCCTGTGCTTCTAGTATACATTCAGAGCTTCTAGTATAATTATGGAGCTCATTACAATGTCATGATTTTTTACCCTGATAACTTAGAAGAGGTATTATGTTATACAGAGATATGTGTACACAGAAATATTACGTCTTTTTATATTAAATAATATGTATGAAATATGTTGTTAAGTTTTACATGCATAATGCTTTTGTAACTACACTTTAATTAATATCTATCTAAATTTGTTTGATTTTGTTCACATTATAATGGTCCGGCAGTTTTGAAATATTAACTCTTTTTTTTCTTTGTCTTTTATTTCAAGCACTGAGTATCAACACTTTTCTGTGCAAAATTGTCTAAATATTTGTAAGTATTTTTTTTTCCACATAAAACATTTTATTCAACCCAAAAGCCAAAGTTTAAGTTTTTAATTTTTGCAGGAAAAAAACAAGTCAAATTCAACAATGTGAATTATGTTTTATAATTTAATTATGGTTATGTTTAAATTTTTCTCTGAATGTACTTATCGCATAGGTTTGATTTTGTTGGTGCACTTACCAATTAATTTTTCATGAGGCTCCTTCATGAACAAGTGCAATGACTTGGTCATGGACAACTACATTTCCATATTTTTCTCTCTAGCCAAATAAAAGATTCTTTACCCTATAGTTTAAAATTAAATAAGTTCAGGCCTAATTAACTTTTGAAAGTTTATTTTTTCATAAAAAGTTTAAACAGTATTAAATATTTTTAATAACATTTTTAAGGAGTAATTACAAGGAAGAACACATTCTACTTCTTTAAATTCTTTTTGAGGAATTTGGGAATTTAGGGTCTAGTGAGTAATAGAGCCTGTTAATATACATTAAGGTTCATTCTGTATTAATTGCCAGATAAAATCCTCTCCTGGATTTTCCAGTAGGAGGAAATTTTAAGTGTACAGTCATCCAGACTTTTGATCACACTGAAAATTTCTACTATTGGAGGCAAGCTTAAAATGTAACGCTATAGAAATTATAAGGAAAGTAAAAGGATAATATCTTTCTACATTCTTTTTGAGTAGATTCTGGCTATTGATTATAATTACTGCATTTAAGAGAGCACAGAATCTGTATTTGTTACTGCCTATTATTTCAGTGATCATTGATTTTCTGGCATGGCAAGACAGATATGCATCTTACTCTGAGGCACTTTGTCTTCCTGATGATTCACATGTGTTGGACTTTATTTGAAAATACATTAACATGCACATAAATGTTTCTGATAACTGTTTAGGAAAGGAATAGGAAAGTACAGCATTCTACTATGAAAGAGATAATTTGGGGAGCAATTGAAAAGACTCTTTCAAAGAGAAAAAAATAATGAAAACATTACTGCTTTTTACAAATCTTTCCTCTGTCATGGCTCTCAGATCCTCATGACAATAGTAACACTATTATTAATTAATGAGAAGTTGTTCAATGCTCATTTCTCTCCTTCATAGAGAAAAGCTGGTGTGTTTGTATCACTTGAATTCTGATGAGAAGAACCCCCATTGTATTGACTTTTTCCCTGTTTTTTCATCTTGCTGCCTTTTGGGAAATATATTAATACATGAAACACTGGGAATAAGCTGGTTGTTTTCTGTCTTTCCACTTTCTGTTAGTCTTCAAGTCATATAGTTCACAGAACTGCAGGCTTTCATATGAGAATAAGGCCACTTATTGGCCTGGGATGAGGGATGATTAATGTCTCTGCACTGCTACCCTGAAGAACTGACCTTCGCACTGGTGAAACTTTGAAAAATTAGAAGTCCCCACCTTGTCTTTCATTAAAATTACCTATCATGACCACAGTGTGGCCAAGATATTGGATAATTAAGGGAATCACAAAATGATCTTTTTCATGAGTAAGTGCAAACTCTCCCATGTATAGATTTTACAAATAATAGCTGTGTAGGAACTGAGACAAAGGAAACATGTATCTGTGTGAGGGAGAGAACAGTGCATAATGTATGGTTATTTTTCCTTTCTCTCTCACGTGGCATTTCTGTTCTTAAATAGCTCAGCTTTAATATTAGCAATTACATGAATCATGCAACGTGATTTTAACCTTCTCGGTTGTTATATAACAATAGCTTAGAAGTTTTAGAAATCATTTTCATTATGGCTGTAAAACTGTTCAATTATTCAATTTTATTTTTAAGAACAAACTATTTTCTGCATGTTCTTTCTATTGCTTTCAGCAAATTATACTGGCAAATCTATCTGTCATACTCTGGCATTTCTACATCTTAACAGTAATGCAATTTGTTTCCTTTTTCTATTTTTTTTTTTTAATTTTTAGTTAGTATTATATTTATACTGCATTCTTCAAACATTCACCCCATGGACTTCCACATAAGCAGGCAGAGAGTAAGTAGTGTCTGCTTCTAGTTATTGCAGGAGTCACTAATTTCTCCTTTCATGCCTGGGAAAATGCCTATCACATAAAGTCAATGGGGAAAAAAAAAAAAAAAAAACGCAATAAAAAAGCCTGTCATATTAAGCCAATAACAGAAAAGCCAATGGCAAAATTATTATTGAATCTAGTGGTACAAATGCAATTCCTACAAATGTAACTGTGATATTGATGAATTACTTCACATAGAACAGACATATAGAAAGATCAGCAATTAGTAGTGAGTTTTCACTGCTCTAGAGGAAACTTCTGGAAAAAAGCAAGCCGATTTTTCTCTCTAAGCAAATTTTTCTCTATACAAAACCCTCTATTTAATTAAATGGCATTTCAATGTAATGAATTTTATACTTCCAATTCAAGGAAGTTATGAACCCCTGCATTCTTAGATATATATGTCATAGTAGAGTCAGGAATAGAATAGAAAGAAGTTCTACAGCTATGTGAGTTGTAAATTCTGCTGGAAGCCTCTGTTTTCAATAGTATGTTAAAATTTGTATCATAATGGCAAATAAGGGCTAAAGGATTTACATATTTGTATTTAGAAAAATAAAACAGAAATGTCAAAGTCCTTCAAACTGCATTTTGAAACTAGAACTGGGCTGACTGAAAAATTCCAAAGGAATAAATAAACATATATACCCAAAAACTTCGGTTCCTTTTAAGGAACCAAAAAATCATAACCTCAGAAGGCTGAGTGAGGTTGTGCTGCCATTTGGGACATACATCTGAAATTCAGTTAGCTTTTTATCTGATAAATATTCACTAATGCTTTTTTTTTTTCTTGGTGCTACAGAAAAGTTAATTGTATCCTTTTCAGTACTTTTCAGTGTCATGGCTACTCGTGTTCTGAACTGCAAGTGCCCTTCCTGGGATGTGCTTTTATATATGTAAAATCCTTTGAGAACTTGTTTTGAGAAAGTGTTGCCTAAATTCACTGTAGCAGCCTGATTTTTATAGCTAGCAGAACTGCAGAATAAGTCCTTTTTTTTTTTTGTCTCTCTTTTTTCTTTTTGTGTGTGTATGAGGGAGTCCTTGGATACTCCATTCTTTCTCTCTTTTGCCTTATCTAGAAAATTTGGAAAATCATAGGAGTGTTCTCCTTTTTCTGTATCAGAAGGTCTAGATATTAATTTTCTTCATTCCTAGCTGATCATTAATTAACATTAGAGTGATGATCTCAAGAGAAGACAGGGAGACATGGAAATAACAAGACTCAGAATTATGAGTTTGGTGCCTAAAATTCTGCTGTGAACTGTTTCTAGGCCTTGATTAAATGCATATGGGTATTCACTTGCTTGCTCTTCTGTAATACATTTCTGAAAAATTGAGCCTTTGTTTTTGAAAAATCTTTTATTGTAAGAAAATATTCTTCTTTTCCTTCTTTACATAATAAGAACTTGTCTGCAGATCTGTGTTAGGGTCTGTGCCAGTGAGATCGGTCACTGGGCAAAAGAAAGTGCAGCGTGATGACCGCCATATAAAGCAGCTCCCAGAATAGGAGGGTCAGCCCTGGCAGACGTTCCTGCAGAGGTGCCTTCCCTGGACCGCCAGCTGTACTCTCTCTCAGTTGGCCCTCTGAGTATCAGTAGCCAAACCTTCAGGAGGGCAAGGATGGTGTCACGGCCCCGGCAGTCACTGTAAACTCTGTTCAGATGTATCTCTTCAGTTACGTATGCTTCAAAATAGTTCCCAGTCATTTTTGCTGAGCACTAGGTATGAAGAGAGCCAGAACCTTCTCTGAGCATATGAGTTCTAGATCTCCCTTCTTAGCATATCTTCCACATCTATGAACTATATTTGTTTTAAAACCCCGGTCCTTCCTAACCCCTTCTTGTTCTCCTCAAGTTGAATGATTATTCCTTCTATGATGAAAGTAGAGACAACAGTCACGAAGTTAGGTTTATAATTTGACATTGGTACTGACACTGTGTCCTTACATAATAATAATAATAGATAAACTACTTATTACTTATGAACTATGACTAAAGTTCTCTCTTGGAAGTTCACCCCCTATCAATTGCTTGTAGTCACATTTGTTCCCACTAGTCTATGTGAAATAGATAGTTATAATAATTATCCAAAACGTGGGAGGCATAGTTCCTTTTTAAATTAGTATTTGATAATCTAATAATATGCTAAAAATGAATATAACACTCAGAAAAAGTGTTGACAGCCTTGGAAACTGAGTTATGTCTTTATCTACAGAGGGTACATCACTAGCACAAGTACAAGCTTCCATCATAATTCTCTAAAAATAAACCAGTTGAATTATTTGCTCTTCTCCCTTACCAGCTCTTTAATTAGGAAATTACAAAGGACTAGAGGTTATGCAGCTTAAAACTTCACCAAACAGGAAACCAGAGAAGTACGGGGAGAAGAAAGATGAAGGAAAACCTGTTCTTTAATTATTAGATTTCAAAATTGTTTATGCTAAAATTTGTGGGCTTATGAATATATAAACAAGATCATGAAATAGCTTAAGGAAAGACACCAAATCAAACTAATTAATGAATTAATTTTTATTTTTATTTTGTTTTAATAGGCCATTATTTCTGCCCCTAAATATATTTCATTGCTGATATGGACAATATTTTATCCACATTGGCTTTTTTACTTGTCAGTCTACCTATTTCAATATATTTTGCAGAAATGCCAACATCTAGATATTTTAAGACTCCAAAGGCAGTCAGTATAGTATTGACTATGTATGGGTTCCACTGAGCTTCAAACCAGTCAATAGTTGATTTATTTTTCATTATAACAGGCCATATCTTACAATAATTTTTGACAACTACCTAAGAGTTTCAAGTGTTGTTTCTAGCAAGCAGCTGTCCCAACATCATAACCATGGTTAAGAACCCTTTTTTCTTCCTGTACTTCTAAACCCAGTGATCTGCTGTGGGACAATACAGTTGGCAGTAATGTGGAACTAAGAAGAACCCAAGGCTCTAGAATTTACATGCCAAAGAAATGAGCAGGAGTTGTTCTGACAAAAACATATTTCTGTGGTAGGATGCAGTTTCAAATCTACAGTAATGAATATTTAAAGACATCTTTCTCCCAAAATCAAATCCAAAAGCCATCAGAGAGTAACAGTTTTTATTCAGTTCCAAGCCAAGTCTACATATTCTCAAAAAAACCCAATTAATTTATTTGTGTATCATAAATTCTGAAATACACTTACAAAAATGTTTGGCATATTAGTAATCTCCCTTTGCAATTTGAAATCTTACTCAAATTCTACAGAGTTATCCAACAAAACATTTAGGTAATTCTTTTGGCCTATGTAATCATTGCATACAACTACAATTTATGTAACAGTTCCTCAAGTATTTTAATTTTATTAGTGTCACATAGTAAGGTAATCAGAGATGATAACTGCAACAGTGACTTTTTCACTTAAAGCAAATAAAATAAAATAGAAATTTGAAAGCATCTAGAAATATATGGCTAGTAGTTATGACCACTGATTACTTAAAATTAAAGGTCATATAAAAATAAACATATGCCTCCAAGACATATTTATATCAGCCTTCTGTAAGTCTTCAGCAATGTGTTGCAAAACAGCAGCAGTAATTGTGGAAGACACTCTGTTTCATGGCAAAGTTAGAAGGAGATGTGGAGTTTTGAAGGAGGTGAAATGGGAACAGTAGCGCATTTGTATGTTTTTGTGTAGTGATTATACATGTATACATGTACAGGTTTCATAGTTTATGGTAGAACAAAAATAATTTCTTCTTAGTTTTTTCATTGATTTATTTTAACTTAGTAGTTCTCTCAGAATTAATCCTTTTAGCCATCCTATGAATTCTGTTATTCTGCCTTTTCTTCAGAGCAGAGGGTTATATGGACTCACCAGAGGTCACAGAGAATAATGTTCCAATTTACATACTGTAGCTGCCCAAAAAAGTAAATAAGTAAGAACTGAATCCTGTTCTGTCCAGGAGAGGTTAAGAGCTTTGTTCTGTCCAGGAGAGGTAGGTCTTGAAAAACAAATTTATATGTTTTGCATAGATGTGAAAAATTTAAAAGTGTACGTAATTCATGAAAGCTCTTCTCACGTAAGTGAAAGCTGTTGTCATGTAAGTGTGCATGGATGCTTTTCTGACTAACTTAGTGCAAAGCAGAGCCCATCGTGACCAACATACGTCTCACCTCTGGAAGTTCATGACATCATCCTCAAAATACATGGTGAAATACAAGAGAGTAATTTTTTCTCCAATGTTCAGTTGAATGACAGACTCTAAATCCACACTCTGTGAAGGACTATTATCTCAGGCAGTAGGTATTTACTGTTTCTGAGTTTTGGCCACTTTTACAGTTGTCTGTTTTTCTGAGAATCACAGTGAGACCACAGTGAAACACAACTTTAGATGCGGTGATGTATGTAAAAGTGTAGGTATTTTGTCTCTTTTGTTGTATAGAATGGGACTAAGTTTATATTATTATAGTGGTAAAAAAAAAATCTAAGCTTCAATGAAAGACTTCTGCTCTGCACACTAACATTAACCAATTTGTCCTCTGAGCAAGTCAGGAATCCAAAATTAGTTTAATAATTATTTTATTGTCACATGCACATATATCAAAATGTGTATACAAAGTGTAATGTTAGAATCCTTCAGGATAAAAACATCTAATAGATGATATTACTAACTTTCACTGGACAGTTGGACAGATGTTAAATCTGCCAAATAGGAACATTAATGAAGTTTAATGCTTTAGACAGCTTACTAAAGAAGCTTTTTTCACCTTTTCTGATGTGTTTTCTCATTTTCTCATATTTTCCAGATTTCACGCAACAGGGAAATCAAGTGACTTTAATATTAGCAACCATTTGTTTATTAGTATAAAGACATTAAGATCAAAGAAAATAAATATTTTTTTTCTACTATAGCAAAGAGGTTTGTTTAAACAGCAAAAATATCTATGTAGTTACTCAAATGCTTTTTTTGTTTGCATGCTCTGTCATGTTAATTTCTCAAGTCGACACAGATGTATACATTCATGTTTGTTAAAACAATCAGCCAGAGGATGCTTCAAAGATAACTTAAAAAAAAAAAAATTAAAGGAGAAGAAAGGAGATCTAGTTGCCCTAGGTAAATAAACCATCAAGCTGGACTTTAGTTGACATGACCTCTATGGGAGTATTAAGCTTCAGTCTAGACTTCATTTACTACTTCTTTTGCACTACAAATTCAATGAATTTTTTTAATCCTCAATCAAAATAAAATTCATCAATACTAAAATTAAGTACAAGAAAAGACTAAATTTTCTAGAGTTTTCATTATAAAAATCCTTACACTTGGAGAGGATTGAAGAAACTAAATACCGTATGAGACAAAGTAGTGTAAGTTAGTTTGTAATTCCAAGTTTCTCCTACCCTAGTTTCATTTCTACTACGTTCTTCTATATGTTATCCCCATATATATTGGAATCTCAGCTGTGAGAAAGCAAACTCAGTTGAGATTTCTCAGTATACAAGCAGTTCAAATAGCAGTGGAACCCGCTACTAATAAATAAGTACTGACAAGTGTGGACGTTTGGTTTTGTTTTGGTTTGTTTTTGATTGGGGTTGTTTGTTTTGTTTTGTCTTGTAGTCCATGTGATTTGCATGCCAGAGATGCATTTGCCACTTTTATTAGAGTTGCTATACTAGCATGACACCTCAACAATGCTTTGCAAGGGAACAGTCTTTTATGCACTGAGAAAAACTCAACGCTATTCCAATAACTGGACTACCCTGGAACAAGGAAGGAAAATGGTCAGTTCTGTTTTGTGTATTCACTTCCATCATACTTGCTGCAGTTTTTCTATGCTCTGAAATCCATTTAGGGTGTTCAGCGGGGAGCTAGTCTTAGATCCAAATTCTGCACTAGACTGCTTCTCTTTCATTTGTTCAGACTACTCCCATGTTTTACCATAAGAGTTCAATGTTTCTCTTGGACCACTCATTAACATAATTCTTATCCTCTTGAATTTCTGTTGGAAAATTCAGCTCTATGCAGGTGTCAGATAACTAGCAACATCAGGATTCCTTTAAAAATTGCATTACTTAGAGTTCAGCTAAAATATATTCAATTGCGACTACAAAAAAATAACCAAAACAAAACAAAAAAAACCCCACAAAACCAACCAAACAAAAAACCCTCAAAACCCAACCCAAACCAACAACAGCAATCAAAATACACCGTGCCCCAAAACAAAACAGCAAAACAAAACAAAACAAAACAAAACAAAACAAAACAAAACAAAACAAAACAAAACAAAACAAAACAAAACAAAACAAACATTTGCAAAGAGAAAAAGCAGTCATACTGTTATTGCTGTAGAAAAGTGGTAATATTCACAGATAGGAATGTGTCAGAAAGAAGAAGAGAAAACAATTTTAGGAACCTTTAAATGTCATGGACCATTGTACACAAGTTCATAACCAAAACTGTAACAAGTTGTTTATGTTAGTATCCGTATTTAAAAATACTCCTCCTTTCCCTTTTATCTAAGCATGATATTGCTGTTTGTGAAATATTCCAGATGGACCAAATCGAAGACACAGTTCTTGCTTTATTACAAAATAAATCTATCAGAAACACATGCTTCAGTCACTCTGACCTGAGGTAAAGAGATTAAGAAGTAGACCATTATACTGGCCTAGGTCTTCCTCATCGAAACCAAGATGGTGGGATTTTTTGTGTAGCACCATGTAGAACCATCTATTACAAATAATTTTTTTTGGAGTAAACTTAGGTGCCTATTAGTAAACCAGTAAATTGAAGGGTCTCAAGTCTACCAGGTTTATCTCAACCTTAATTTTTACTCCAATACTGGATCCTCCAGTGTCACAGTTGGTAGAAACAGAATCCATCCAAGGATTGCATTTTTTATATTCAATGCAAATGCTGATGTATCTATTTAAAGTAAAATTAAGAGCAGCCTTCACCATTTTTTTTCCTACTTAGGTTTACACTGCTAAAATACTGTTGTAGATGTGTGGTCAAATTTGTTAAGATTCCCAAAACAAAACTTTCACTTCAGAGAAGCACTGTATTCTTCATCTGGGGACTGAGTGACTGATTTCTTTGGTTCTTATTTGTGAACTAGAAAGAAATGCACTTTTCCATCCAAACAATCCTGGTTTTCATTTTTAAAGGTCACCATTAATTTATAAAAGGGCTGTCACTGACAAAGGATGAAGACAAGAGATCCTACAAATATTTAAAAGGATGCAAGAGCAGAAATAGGATAAAAGTAGCAGGAGACGGTTATTAGATAGACGGATATTAGACTTTTCATGAAGGACAAGTTTTTAGATCCAAGTCCTCATATTTAAGAAACTCATTATCACAAAGAGTGGTAGCCTTGCTGCCCAGTTCATCTGAGGAAATGGATTTACTGGGGACTTGGGTTCAAAATGATACTGAGGTTCCCCAATGCCTTTGTGTGGAGTAGAAATCTTCCGTATAGCATGTACTATCTCCGAGGAGTGATGGCTGTTCCAGGACAAGCTAGATTATCTCTATGTAAATTAATTTCAGACAACTTTCTTTTTGGAGACTCATGTTATCACAATTTAGGGACTGGGAGAGAGTAAGGAAGATAAAAAGTTGTTTCTGGGGGGAAAAAGCCAATAGAGTTGTGGCAGAAAACAAGTCTCCATTATAGCATACTGAGAATATTTCATGATGAAAACTTAAACTGTTTCTGCTAATCACAGAGTAAGTACAGCTAAGTACAGCTAAGTATAGCTAAGTACAGCTAGCTGTGCTTTCATGCATGTTGTCTGTGTGCAGTCAATTCAAAACCAGTTTGGTTTGCTGGGCAGTCTCTGGTGGGTTTAGAGACAAGAAAAAGCCATAGGGATGAACAATTATGAGTTCTGGCTATGTGTAGCAGCTTCTGACAGAGCTGTTGGTATATGGAAGGCTCTTTATCAGGAAGTGCAGCAATAGGATGAGAGGAAATGCTGTTAAACTGAAAAGGGGGAGATTTAGATGAGATATTAGGAAGAAATTTTTTACAGTGAGGGACTCTGGCCCAAGTTGCCCAGAGAAGCTATGGCTGCCCCATTCCTGGAGGTGTTCAAAGCCAGGTTGGATGGAGCTATGAGCAACGTGGTCTAGTGGGAGGTATCCCTGCAGAGAGGCTGGAACTCAATGATCTTCAGGGTCCCTTGCAACTTTAACTACTCTGTGATTCTATGATTCTATGCTGTAGTTGGTCAGCATAATCTTACTTGGTTGCTATGTGGATTTATATTCACTACTGACATTAGCAGTGCACAGCTTCAGGCAAAGCACATTTGTCTTTGAGACCCAACATGAATAAGTGCCCATTCTCTTAGGCAGGTCTTTAATCCTCATGGTTTGGGATAAGACGACACTGACCGAGAGTGTGTGCATAGTAGTTCTGTAGTCAGGATCTCATATACAGTTCCTCTGTGGTGTTGGAGGCCTTGTGTGAAGCATAATCAGGCTTGTAAAACAAGAAGTGGGTGAAACTTGCCTGTCCTCAACACTTCATAAATACTGCTGTTGGGAGGTTTGCTTACTAGAATTCCTCCAGCCCTAAGTAGACCCAGATGCTGTGCTATTAAAAACAGCTGGAAGATGGAGTGTCTCCCTCACTGTATTTCAGTTGCTCTGCTATGACTCCTGGCTGCATTATGGCCTTGTGAGTACAAGAAGTGTTACCAGAAGTGGATGTAAATCTGTCTTCATATCCTTACCTACTGCAGAATTAAATTAAAAAACCAACCAAACAAAATCCAAACACCAAAATGCCAAACTAAAAGGAAAACAAAATCCAAACAAACCATACAAACAAAACCAAACCAAAAACCCCAAACCAAAAACAAAATGAAAAACAAATCAGAAAATATTTTTCTTACTATATTTACTATTTGTCTTCCAATTCCTCAGTTCTTTTTTGAAGTTCTTGAGAGGAGAGAACTGCTTTTGCATTCCTAATAGAAGGCCTCAACTGAAGGTTAAATTATGTGTGTGCTCTTAAAGTCTAAGCTCCTGTTATTTTAAGTGGGTACAGATTGAATGCTTTCTCTGAGGTTTAAACATTGAAACTGCAAGTAACCAAAGAAGGAAATTGCATGGCCAGACTACTTGGAGAACTGCATCACCGTTTCTATGGTTTATGATTTTGTATCATGAAAAAGCATGGGAACTCCTGCTGGGTCTGAAATAATAAAGCGTTACAACGTGGAATATGTAGTGGTTTGTGTTAGTTTAAGAAAGGGAATGTAAGACAGTGCTGTGTACTTAATCAGCTCCTGGTGATAGGTATGTAGATTTTTTTAGATCTCTAGTGTTTTGTAATATTACAATAAGAAAAATGAGTAATAGTAATAAAACCATATAATATTACCTGTGTTTACATAGTCCCATATACATAAATAATAGAATGGCATAATTTTCTTTTCTCCCTCTTGGCTATCTGAGTAGCAGCTAAGCTATTCCAAACCATTATTAGAAACTGCCCAGAAGAACAGAGTAACCATATTTACAGTTGTTTCTGAGGCAGCTTAGTTAATTTTTAAAGACAAACTTAGTGATTTATTGTTTGCCTTGGTGAGCTGCTATGTTCAGTGCATTTCTACACTATTGCCTCATTTCCTTAAAAATCTACGAAAACTCCATGTTAAAATTAGTTATAACAATTCTGCTACCCAGAAAGCTATCCTGTAAACCCCTTTTCCTGTTTCTTTTCTCCTAAATGTATTACAAAGGAATAACAAAAAATAATGATGGAGTTACTCCCTTAGATGAAGCAAAAAAGACACATTAAATCTAACCTAGAATTATGGTAATTTTTAAATCCTTGAAGGAAAGATTTTACTTTTAACCTAAGAAAAATAATTTTGAAATATAATTTGGTTTTCCTAAGTAATTCTAAAAATAATTCAATGAAAAGTATGTAAGGTGAAAGAAATCTAGATTGTCATGGATTGAAAACACCAGTTCTTTAGAATATGAATTGTAAAATATGCCTTTAATAGTTTGCTCTATCATGAACAAAACCAACTTGAATCTCTATCAGTTTTTAGAAAGGAGGACTTGGAATTCTTCCTGCCTGATAACGTTCATTTCATTAGATCAAACAGGAACTGGAACAATTCTATTCTTTCAGACCAAAGTTGTTGAATGAAGGAAATAGATTGCTTCTTGGGAGACAGAATTAACCCTGAAAATATGCTTTGCAATAAAGTATTATACTGTGAAGTTTCAGAATCAATGCTTCTGTGGTTGCAAACTTACAGATCTCTATGCTGGTAAAAAAAAAAATAAAAAAAAAAATAAACAATAGAATGGTAAAAATAACAACAACCACAAGAGACAGTTCCTTTTTCACCCTTGTTAAAAGTGGAGACTGGAGGAGATTTGAAATTGAAAGAATTCCCATAACAGCCTGCCAAGATCCACCTTAGCATATAAACACCTGTAGAATATAATCTTAGATGTGTTCCTAGGAAGATGCAATAGAACTAGAAAATGTATCAAGAAGAATGGAAGGGATGAAGACAAAGCAGTCTAGGTTTCTTCTTCCTGAAAAACACATAATATAGGGGAGATATGATAGAAATCCTTAAAATTAAGAATATGAAGAAAGTAAATAAAGGATTTACTTGAAAATTGCAAGAAATATAAATTGCTCAGTCATGTCCTATATTTAAAAAGAAAAAAAAAAAAAGTTTTGTTTGTTTCTGCCTTAGAAACTCATTGTTATGAGCTTCTTTGGACACCCAAAGTACAAACAGACACAAAGAAGGCTTGGACAAAGATATGGAATACAGGTGTATTGGTAGCTACAAAAGGGACAATATGGATGAAATCCCAGTTAAGAAAGTTCTAATCACTGATTAATGGAAGTGTACATGAAAGTAAAATGTATGAATTTTTTTTTGTATTATTTTTTTTTACATGTATTAATCTATTTTGACTTCACTAGTATAACAATTATGAATAGAACACCGATCTCTACTGTGATTTTTATCTGACAAAGAGTATTTCCTATAAATTTAATGTGCCTTCTACTATATTTTCTGGGGAGAAAAGCACACCTCAAGAATATATAACTGTATGAATATAACTCATAACTCTAGTTGGAAAAGAGTTGTATGTCTGTATGCATTTTTCAACTCATTTCTTTTAATCTAGTACTGTGTGCTCCAAATACCCAAGGATTCCTTTATTCAAGGAAAACTGAAATAGCTGAGCAATGCACAGACAGTACCTAAGCATGTAGGAAGTACTTACCTGGGAATCAGTAGATTCAGAAGACTCCTTGTAGCCTTTTTTATGTTCTACTTTTCTTATAGCAGATGCTGATGCACTTTCTGAAGATTCTAGATAGATCTACGTGATATAAATAAAACAAAGAATCTTTTGTAATGGAAAAAAAGGGGTCAGGTAATTTACTGAAGAAAGTATTTGAAACGCCCTTTTCTGTGAAGGACAGTCCTTCCCCTCTGCCATCAGTACTGAACATCCAATAATGAGTAAGAAAAAAAATGAGTGCGGACTTTGCTTGTAGGTTTTCCTTGTATTTCTGCTTTTCTGTGTAGACAGACAGTTTACTCACTGTGTGTATCATCTAGAAAAGCTATAGCTTTTCATGGAGTATGCTCCATGAAGGACATGGACCTGTTTGAGTGGGTCCGTAAAGATGAGCAGAGGGCTGGTGCACCTCTCCTATGAAAATAGGCTGAGAAAATTAGGGTTATACAGCTTGGAGAAGAGAAGACTCTGGAGAGATTCCAGTACTTGATGGGCACCTAAAAGAGAGCTGGAGAGGAACTACAGCTCTACAGAAGGTCTGAGGACAGTCAGGTGGGAAATGGGGCTCGTCTCTCAAAAAAAGTGGCAGGACAGTTAGCTCATCTGAAGTGCATCTACACAAACTAGTGCCGCATGGGCAACAAACAGAAGGAGCTAGAGGACATTGTACAGCAGGAAAACTATGACATAGTCACCATCACAGAAACATGGTGGAATAGTTCACATTAATCACAGAGTGCTGTGATTGATGGCTACCAACTTTTCAGAAGAGATAGGCAAGAAAGGAGAGGTGGTGGGGTGGTGTGGCCCTCTATGTTAGGGACAGATTTGAATGTCAGGAACTTAACAATATGAATGACCTTGTTGAGAGTTTATGGGTAAGAATCAAGGGAAAGGCCAATAAGGAAATCATGTTGGGAGTTTGTTACAGACCTCCCAACCAGGATGTAGAAGTTGATGGAATATTCTATAAACAGCTGGCAGAGGTCTCACGATCACTTGCCTTTGTGCTCATGAGAGACTTTAATTTCCCAGGTGTCTGCAGGAGATACAACACAGCAGAGAGGAAACAGTCCCAGAGGTTCTTGGAGTGTGTGGAAGACATCTTCCTAACACAGCTGGTGAGAGAGCCAACCAGGGCAAGTGCTTTACTGGGCACGCTGCTTGTTAACAGAGAAGGTCTTCGGTTGGAGGTCATGTTGGGAAGAGCAATAATGAAATCATAATTTTCAATTCCTGAAGAAGCAAGGTGGAGAGCCAGTTTAACTGCCACCTTGAACTTCCTAAAGGCAGACTTTGGCCTTTTAGGAGCATGGTTAAGAGTGTCCCCTGGGAGAGAGTCCTGAAGGGCATAGGTGGCCAGGAAGGCTGGTCATACTTCAAGGAGGGACTCTTAAAAGCACAGAAGAAGGCCATCCCCAGGGCCAAAAAAAACAAGCTGGTGGGGAAGAAGACCGGCCTGGCTAAATAGATACCTTTGGCTGGACCTCAGGAATAAAAGGAAAGTTTATGATCCCTGGAAAAGGGGGTTGGTAACTTATAAGGAGTACCAAGATGTAGTAAAACTATTCAGGGAGAAAATTAAAGGGCTAAGCTCAAGCAGAGCTTAACTTGGCCACCACAGTTAAAGATATCACGAAGTATTTTCAATATATCAGTAGCAAAAGGAAGACTAGGGAACATGTAGGTTCACTGACAAATGAGGTGTGCACCTTAGTGGTGGAAGGCACAGAGAAAGTGGAGTTACTGAATGCCTGAATATGGAATGGTGTCCTTCAGGGGTCAATTCCTGGCCCAGTCTTGTTCAATATATTCATCGATGATCTGTATGAGGGAACAGAGAGGATCCTCAGCAAGTTCGCTGATGGTATCAAACTGGAAGGGTTGGCTGACACTCCAGAGGGCTGTTCAGCCATCCAGTGTGACCTGGACTGGCTGGAGAGTTGGGCAGAGAATAACCTAATGAGGTTCAACAAGGTCAAGTGTAGGGTTTTGCACCTGGGGAGGAAGAATGCCAGGCACCAACGTAGGTTAGGGGCGGATCTGCTGGAAAGCGCTGTGAGGAGGAGGATCTGGGGGTCCTGGTAGATAGTAAACCATCCATGAGGCAGCAATGTGCCCTTGTTGCCAAGAGGGCCAATGGAATCCTGGGCTGCATAGGGAAGAGTGAGGTCAGTTGGTCGAGGGAGGTCATTCTCTCCCTCTACTTGGCACTGGTGAGCCACAACTGGAATACCACATCCAGCTCTGGGCTCCCCAGTTCAAGAGAGACAGGGAAAAACTGGAGAAGGTCCAGCATAGAGCAACAAAGATGACTGAGAGATTGGAACACCTCCCTTATGAGGAAAGGCTGAGAGTGCTAGGACTCGTTCACCTGGAGAAGGGAAGGCTGAGGGGAGACCTTATTCATGCCTATAAGTACCTGAAGGGTGGGTTAAAGGAGGATGGAGCCAGGCTCTTTTCAGTGGTTCCCAGTGACAGGATGAGGGGCAATGGGTGCAAGCTGGAACATAGGAAGTTCCATTCAAATATGAGGAAAAACTTCTTTATGGTGAGGGTGACAGAGCCCTGGAACAGGCTGCCCAGGAAGGTTGTGGAGTTCCCTTCTCTGTAGGTGTTCAAGACCTGGCTGGATGCAGTCCTGAGTAATGTGCTCTAGCAGGAGCGTTAGACTAGATGATCTCTAGAGGTCTCTTCCAACTCTGACAAGTTCATGATTCTCTAAACAGTGAAATTACATAAATATTCTGTCTTTATGCTTCGAACACACTTAGTAGTGCTAGTTTCCAGGTACTCTGAAGTTATCAATATACATTCTGATCATTATTCATTCTCCAGACCTGGATTTATTTATTAATATAGACAGATTGCAAGGTAGTAGTTTCAAGCCACTTTTTTTTTTGTTGTTGTCTTAATTATTAGTATCACTTAACTTATGCTGTTTGTTCATAGTTTAGTTTATGTTCCCAAGATACAGGTAATAGGGTCTTAAGCATATGCAAGTGCTTCACTAGTTGTTTTGAGCAGCAGTTAAGACAAGCTAGACTATTATACTTCAAAATCCTGGGAAACATCACAGATGGAAGGACAGATGCAGTATGCAGCCCACTGTCTAGAGGAATTAATTCATAATAATGTCCACCATATCAAGGAGGAAATCTTTAATATTATTAGGCAGCCATTAACATAAGCTCTGAGATAAATAAAGTAGGCTTTTAAGCACAGTTTGTCCAAAGGAGTAATTATGGAGCATACTGAAATGCCCTTTGTGATGACATCTGCTTGTTGATAAATTGTTTTATGTCTTCCAAGTGGGCAATACTACCAACAAAAAAATCCTTTAGGTAAGAAAGAAACTGCTTCCATAATAATTTAACAGTTATGGAGTATATAATTTTGTGGAGGCTAACTGCACTGTCCCTCAATTACTCTTGGACAGTTCCTTAACAACTTGTCTTTCAAACCTGCTGTTAACTGTATATGCTGAAAACCATAAACAAATTCATATAATTGGGAAAACAAGAGTTCAGCAGCATATTTCCCAAGAAGCCAATATTGTGACCTCCATCATGGATAAACAACATAACAAGGAAAGGTTATCATACTTAAAAAAAAAAAAAAAAGTTAATTCTACAGATAACCTTGCACATCCCAGGCATGTCCTACTCTATTGATAATTTTCCTCAAATTTTGCTGTCTCAAACTAAAAGCTGTACTCATACTAAAAGGTGGGACAATAAAAGCTATCCTCTAGAAAGAAAAAAACATAGATTAGGACCTGTGGAGAGATAGCCCAGCCTGACTCATATGTTAAAGTGAAGGATCAGGTTCTGATTTTCTTGTTGATCAAGTCAAAGTTCACAAATGGATCTCATAGAAAAATCTCTTCTAGCAGCATAAATTTGTCTTCACAATTTCTGAATTTGAAGCCAGATAAACAGTACTTTACAGAGATGTTAAATAGTTATGCTTCACTTAATTCACAAGCAGTGGTATTGTCATTCCTGATTTCTTTGTTTAATAGGTTGGAGTGATAGATGAAGAATACGAGGCATATTCATGAAAACTGTGGCTTATCGTAGTA
The DNA here is from genome assembly GCA_013400555.1 of Jacana jacana. NCBI lineage: Eukaryota > Metazoa > Chordata > Aves > Charadriiformes > Jacanidae > Jacana > Jacana jacana. The sequence goes on from VZTM01035508.1 coordinate 73,706, forward strand.
GAGACCAAGATCAAAATATCTATGTTTTGATCATTTGGATGTTTCTTGAGTGATAAGAGAACTAAACTAAGTCTGAGTCTTCACCCACCACCTTGCTTTGGGTAAATTTTGGCTAAATTGTGGCTAATTTTTTTTGAAAAATCAGATATGCTTGTCTAATTTCTTCAGATTCTTTTGAACATGAAATTTTTACTCAATTAGAAGACAAAAAAATGGAGTGTCCTCACAGTTCAATCCAAGAAATATGAATTTTTATTTAAACAAAAACCCAAACAAAATCCAAACAAACAAAAACCTGCTTCCTAGATAAATAAATTCTCATGTGGACCAGTAGAGTTTTTTATTTCTTTCAATTACTGATAGTCACATAGTCTCTACTGCACTAAAGTGTATTTGATTTAGGGCCACCAAGATGCTCCAAGGGTTGGATTACCTCTCCTATGAGGACAGGCTGAGAAAATTGGGATTGTTCAGCCTGTAGAAGAGGAGATTCTAGGGAGACCTTATAGCAGCCTTCCAGTACACAACAGGGGCCTACAGGAGAGATGAGGAGGGACACTTTATCAGGGAATGGGGCATTAGGTTATGGATTAGCAGTTTTAAACTGAAAGAAGGGATATTTAGATTAAAAATGAGGAAAATAATTTTTACTGTTTAGATGATGAGACACTGGCCCAGGTTGCCCAGAGAAGCTGTGGATGCCCCAATCCTAGATGTGTTTCAGACCAGGGTGAACAGGGATTGGTCTGGAGGGAGATAGCACTGCCTCATCCTAGAGGGGTTGGAACTCAATGATCTTTAAAGGTCCCTTGCAACTCAAACTGTTCCATGACTCTGTGGTAGTGATTGGGTCACAACAATCTAACCATAGAATCATAGAATCATAGAAATGCAAGGTTGGAAAGGACCTACAAGATCATCTAGTCCAGCTGTCCTTCTAGCAGCACTACTACCCACTAAGCTACTAAATCATGTCTTTTAGCACCTCGTCCAGACTCTTCTTGAACACAGCCAGGGACGGTGACTCCACCATCTCCCTGGGCAGGCCATTCAACTGCCTGGCCACTCTTTGGGAGAGAAAGTTTTTCCTGACATTTAATCTAAATCTCCCCTAGTGCAAATTGTGGCCATTCCTTCAAGTCCTATCTAGTTCTCTGGGAGAAGAGGTCGACCCCCTCCTCTTCACAACTTCCCTTCAGGAAGTTGTAGAGTGCAATGAGGTCTCCCCTGAGCCTCCTCTTCCCTAGACTAAACAATCCCAGCTCCCTCAGCCCCTTCTCATAAGACTTAGGGGAGAACTTGTAGAGTAGGGCTGATGGTTGGACTTGATGATCCCAAGGGTCTCTTCCAACCTATAGGATTCTATGATTCTATGATTCAATGACTTGTGCTCCGGACTCCTCACCAGTTCTGTTGCCCTTCTCTGGACATGTTCAAGGGCCTTGATGTCTTTCCTGTAGTGAGGGACCCAAAAGTTAACACAGTACTTGAGATGCGGCCTCACCAGTGCTGAATACAGGGGCATGATCACCTCCCTGCTCCTGCTGGCTACACTATTCTTGATGCTGGCCAGGATGTAATTGGCTTTCTTGGCCACCTGGGCATACTGTTGGCTCATGTTCAGCTGAGCATCAACCAACACTCCCAGGTCGTTTTCTTCTTCACAGCCTTCTAGCCAATCTGCCCCAAGCCAATAGGCTTGCATGGGGTTATTGTGGCCAAAGTGCAGGACCCGTCACTTGGCCTTGTTGAATCTCATCCCATTTGCCTCAGCCCAGCAATCCAGCCTATCTGGGCTGAAGCCCCCCTGAAGGGCTTCCCTACCATCAGGCAGATCGACACTACCTCCCAGCTTGGTGTCATCTGCAAACCTACTGAGGGTACACTCAATCCCCTCGCCTGTGTTGTCAGTAAAGATAATAAACAAGATAGGCCCCAGTACCGACCCCTGGTGGACACCACTTGTAATGGGATGCCAGCTGGACCTACTCCATTAACCACTACCTGCTGGGCATGGCTGTCCTGGTTTGGGGCTGTCCTGGTTTGGGGGGGGAGGAGGGGTCATCATCTGTCCAATTGGTCAAAACCACGACAATGGCCTTCCGTCCAGTTCTTTACCCAGCAAAGAGTACACCTGTCCAGCCACAGGCAGCCAGTTTCCCCAGGAGAATACTGTGGGAGACCATGTCAAAGGCTTTGCTGAAGTCTAGGTAGACTACATCAACAATCCTTCCCTCATCTACCAGTCTGATCACACGGTCACAGAAGAAGATTAGGTTAGACAAGCACAACCTGCCTTTCGTGAACCCATGCTGGCTGGGCATGATACCCTGGATGCCATGCACATGCTGTGTGATCTCACCAAGATGATTTGCTCCACAACTTTCCTTGGTACCGAGGTCAGGTTGACACCTGGGAGTCACATCGACAAGCGTCAAATCATCCGGAACCTCTCCAGTTAACCAGGAACACTGATACATGGTGGAAAGTTGCTCAGCTGCCAGTGCCCTCAGTATCCTAGGGTGGAGCCCGTCTGGTCCCATGAACTTTTGACAGTCCAGATGGAGGAGCAGGTCTCTAACTGTCTCATCCTGAATGACAGGATTTGATTCTCTACCTGAATCACAGGGGACTTCCAGGTCAGGGTATAAAGCACCCTGAGGATAATGGAACCAGCTATTAAAGATAGATGTAAAGAACCTCAGCCTTTTCCTTATTCTCTGTGATCACATTCCCTGCTGCATCAAGTAAAGAATGGAAATTCTCCTTGGTTCTTCTCTTACTGTTAATGCATTTGTAAAAGGATTTCTAATTTTCTTTTACTGCAGTAGCCAATCTGAATTTGAGTGGGGCTTTAGCGTTTCTAACTTCCACTTTGCATGTCTTAGTGACAACTTTGTAGTCTCCCCAAGTACCCTGTCCCTTCTTCCAGAGGAAGAAGGTGTGCTACCTAACATAGTGCTACAGGCTTGGGGAAGAGTGGCTGGAGAGCTGCCTGGCAGAAAAGGACCCGGTGGTGTTGGTCAGCTGTCAGCTGAACATGAGCCAGCAGTGTGCCCAGGTGGCCAAGAAGGCCAACAGCATTCTCACCTGTACCAGAACAACGTAGTGCGTAGGACACGGGAGGTGCTCAAACAAAGCTGGTGAGGGGTCTGGAGGATAAGCCTTGTGAGGAGAGAATAAGGGAGCTGGGATTGTTCAGCCTGGAGAAGAGGAGGCTGAGGGGAGACAGGGAATAGGACACTTGGAAATGGCTTCAAGTTGCGCCAGGAGAGGTTCAGACTGGGTATCAGGAAAAATGTTTACACTGAAAGTGTTATAAAACATTGAAGCACTATCCATGGAGGTATCCAAAGTGTGGGTTGACATAGTGCTTAGTGACATGGTTTAGTGATGAGTTGTTGGTTTTTTATCAGAGTTAGGTTGATGGTTGGACTAGATCTCAAATGTCCCTTTCAATCTAGACAATTCTATGATTCTATACACTCTAGCAAAACCCAGTTGGAAAGTCTTGAATAGAGATATGTGGGAAACCCAGGGACTGCCAGCAGACAGAAGCATTGAACTGAGCTGGGGCTGGCAACCTGGGAACGGCCTGTAAAAGCTGAAAAGCTCCTGCAGTGATGAACCAAGGTTAAACAGGGCAAAAGCGAGCACTGAAGAATAGTTGCAGCTTTGCTTTTGAAGAAGCTGCTGACTTTTATTCTTTCTTTCTGGCAATTTTCTTTTCTCTCCTTTTTTTTTTTTTTCTTTTTTCCTTTTTGAGCACAAGCAAGTAAAGTCCTTGTTCTATTTCTCTCTTCCCCTTTCTAGAGGAAATTCTAGTAAATTCCTGACACAGAGATCCTGGTTCTTTCTCTTTGCTTTAAATAATCATTAACTGCTGTAGAAATACAGCTGTGCCTTTGAATCTCAGAACTGGTCTGATTTTAAGGTGAAATTTAAACAGATCTGTGTTCTCTTGATACTTTCAGAAAGATACCAGTATAAAAAAAGAACTTTCTTGCAATATTTGGAATTTCAGGGAAATTTCTTTTAATTTTAAAATTATGATTTGAAATATCCTTAGCATTTGTCTTAGGTTTAGTCATTGACTAGTATATAGGCTTTTGGTAATATTTGGCCTGTTTGTTAAAACAACATGTAGAGACAGCATTATGGACTCTAAGCATAGTCTATCAAACAGTAAAGAAAGAATGAAGGTAAAGAAAGCGAAGCAAAGACAAAAAGGAGAGAAAATGAGAGGGGGAAAAAAAAAGTGCTCTAAATAAAGGGAGTTACAGTGATTGTAGTTTATGTATTATACATGTGATGTAATTCCATATAGACCTGTATGGAATAAAGATGTTCTACATTTTTATCTATATAGAATNCTTGTTTTTTTTTTTTTTTTGTGGCTTTTTTTTTCTCTCTTTTTTTTTTCTTTTTTTCTTTTTGAGCACAAGCAAGTAAAGTCCTTGTTCTATTTCTCTCTTCCCCTTTCTAGAGGAAATTCTAGTAAATTCCTGACACAGAGATCCTGGTTCTTTCTCTTTGCTTTAAATAATCATTAACTGCTGTAGAAATACAGCTGTGCCTTTGAATCTCAGAACTGGTCTGATTTTAAGGTGAAATTTAAACAGATCTGTGTTCTCTTGATACTTTCAGAAAGATACCAGTATAAAAAAAGAACTTTCTTGCAATATTTGGAATTTCAGGGAAATTTCTTTTAATTTTAAAATTATGATTTGAAATATCCTTAGCATTTGTCTTAGGTTTAGTCATTGACTAGTATATAGGCTTTTGGTAATATTTGGCCTGTTTGTTAAAACAACATGTAGAGACAGCATTATGGACTCTAAGCATATTCTATCAAACAGTGAAGAAAGAATGAAGGTAAAGAAAGCGAAGCAAAGACAAAAAGGAGAGAAAATGAGAGGGGGAAAAAAAAAGTGCTCTAAATAAAGGGAGTTACAGTGATTGTAGTTTATGTATTATACATGTGATGTAATTCCATATAGACCTGTATGGAATAAAGATGTTCTACATTTTTATCTATATAGAATTTTACACCAATAAGAACAATATTTTTTGAAGAATAAAAAAAAGGAGTTTCATCGGTCTTTTAAAGACTTATACCCATTTTCTCAGCCCACCATATTGTTTTTTTTATTGTAGAGGCAAGAGATATGCCTGTACTGCAAAGTGCATTTTCAAAGTAAGATTTTCAAACTGGTATTTAGCTATGAACCACCTGTGGATACCATCTTTCTTTAAATATTGCTTTAGAAGAGACACTGAGATACCAAGATATCCTGCTAGAGCCTGTGTATGCTACTGTAGTTTTAGAGAAAACCTGTTCAACCATTGTCAAAAGTACTTTCAAATGGGATATTTATGTAGCACTGTCTTGTGAACTTTGTACTGCATATATCATATATATCCATAACAATAAAGAAAACAAAATCTTCATCTTCTTCATTCTGCCAGGCATAAATTCAGTTTAGTTGCAGTGTTAGAGTTCAACTCTAACAGTGTCATATTATAAACAGAACAAAAACAATCATTCATTATGCATTTTACAAGGCATGTGTTTGTGGTCAGATACATAAACTGTTAAATTGGAGCAATAAACTAATGTAATAGACGCTTAATTCTGAAGACAGCTCAAGACGCATGGAAATTTTAAGAGAGTCTGGATTACAAACAATGGGCTATCCACCCAGGCTGTTTTATCTTCTCTACAACATATAAATTACAAACTTTTAATAGTTTAATTTTAAGAGATACGATGTTATGTGTCTTTAAGAACTGCTGTCTGAACAGCATGAGCACATGAAAGTTTGAATCCCCTAAGAATTAGGAGTAGTAATCATTCTCTATGATAAAAATAAAAAATAAAAATTGTCTCGCTTTGCAAAGCTACAAATGAACTCAAATTTCCAAAATTTAATTTCACTGTTGAGGCCATGCAGGACATCTGGAATATCGATCAAGATTGATCTCTTCTGACCATATAGCAGATCAAACAAAACTTCACCAGACTATATTGCTTTAAGAACAAGACTGTTTCAAGCTGGCCAGATAGGAAAAAAAAACAAAAGCAAACCCAAACCTGTGCGCGTCTCTGTGAAGGTCAAGCTGGAAAACTTCCTGAAAGAGTGTGTGTAGAGCGATATGGCTGAAAAGTCACATTCTGTGACAATGGGAGTGCTCATCCTATTTGGGAAAAACCAGCTCAGAAGCTAGTCCTATAAATATAGTTGGGTGAATAAAAGCAAGCTTACATAAATCAAGGCACCTCTCATTTTTGGCTGCTACTGCTGCTGCTTCTGCTTCTGCTTCTGCTTCTGCTTTTAGCATACAATTGCAACCTAAGTAATCATTGCCTTTCAGCACCTTAACTGCAATAACATCAAAAGTCTTGGAGCACTGCTATCTAATTAGAGCAGTAAGACCTACATCAGTGCAAGCATTTGATTTTTTTTTTCTTTTCAGTAGAAGGGTTTCAGAACACTATGGGAAAATCTAAAGATACTGTATGATACTCTGACAACTGTGGTTTTATGTTGTCCAAGGAGGATGTCACTGAAAGATCTCAGGACATATTGTTTAGGAAGAAAGATTTTTAGCATAAATATACATAAATATAAGCACAGGAAACCATCACATTTTCACAGTGTAAAAAGATGAAGTGATTGCAGTGTTATTCTCTGTTATTTGCCACTAACTCAAGACTTTATACTACCTTAGCTGACTGACATAATTGGGATCCTGTGTTCTCTATATGAAAATGTATTTCTTCACATCACTGAAGCTGCAAGAAGTGGGCGAGTAACATATAACACCTTTGGGCTCAAAGGAAGAAACAACAGACTGGGATACAAATTAGCAATATTTAAGTTGGCTACTTCCTCCAACACTGCATTAATTGAACAGAAAACCAAGATGAATTGAGATACCAGTAAATCCTTTTCCACTGACACCATTCCACCAGCTACTGTTAGAATATGATAAACTGAGAAGGTGGCATTTTCCTTACAATTATTGCAAAAGACATAGACACTCATTTTTCCTGTAAATAAGGGAAGCTATTATAATTAAGGCAATATGACTTTCAAGTAGTTAAAATGTTTAAAATATAACCAAATGTCAGCAATCATGCTTTCATGTTTTATTTTTACTGTATGTCGTTATGAAAGACATAGAAATTTGGAGTTGAAAATGTACAGGTCTGGTAAGACATAAACCTTTAACTACTGGTTAATCTTAAAATACAGGTCTGGTAAGGACATTAATTCATAAAAATCCCTTATAGTCTTAAGGACCTACAAAGACTGATTCCTCATAGCAAGGAAATTTGTAAGTGTATCACTGGTTAATAATGAGCAGGCGTCAGTTTAGTTTGGTTTTGAGAACAGTTATGTCGTGAACACTATACTCAAAGTATTAAAGACAGGCAATTTTGTAGTATGCCATTACTATCAAGCTTGATCATTACCCTCTTTGTGTTGGAATTCCTAATATGTCTAGTTTATATTTATAAAAGTATCAGCTTTTGTCTCATATTGCAGCATACTAACTCATCTGTATTCCTCTACTGACAGGACTGCAAGACAGACAGTATGAAGTTTAGTGCTTATTTTGTCAACATTGATACAAAAAAAACCCCAAACCTGACCAGTTTGGAATTTGAACATTATGCTTTCACAAGTAACAATGAATGCACATTATGTTATTGTCTGCATAAAACATTGGGATTTCTCTTAATCAAGCTATGAATTTTTTTCTTTAAAAGGTTGAGTGAAAATAAAGGGTATAAAGGTTTTCCCTAATCAAACTTCTTGTTATTTTAGCTATACCTTGTTCTTTTTTGATTTAGTGTGCTAACATAAATTATGCTGTAGTATCTTGAAAAATAATTCTGAATTAGTTTATCTGGAAACATTCTACCATAATCCAAGGCCAATAAATAATGCTGAAAGAGCAAAGAATTGCACACGTCATAATTAGATGCTGCATACATTTCCCTTCTTCCTAATTATAAAAAAAAAATATACACCTACTGTTATTTACTTGTTTACTTGCATTGTTACAAAATTTTTTAGTTCAGCAACCACAACCACAACCACAACCACAACCACAACCACAAGAGGGCATACATATCTACAAGCTGCATGCTGATTAGATGGCTAGAGTATTTGCTATTCGTGCTATATTTGCTATATCTGCTATATGCTATATTTGCTAAAAGTACATGTCACTGATCTTTCTCAGTGTTACCAATGTAGAAGGGTCATTAGAGCTTTTTTCACCAGGGTCCACCACTGATAAAGCACTGTTAAGAACAAAGTTTTTAATTTGATTCCACAACACATACAATATAATCTATACAACGGTATTTTATACAGAAAATAATCCCTAGGTGCTTGCCACAATAATTTAGAGGCATGTAGATAAAATAAGTTTTTAAAAACTAATTATAAAAATTGTGTTATGGCAATGCAAACACAACCATCTCTAAGTTAATCACACAGAAAAGGAAGATACTTCTATTTATCTCTAAAATACCCCCCTTCTGTTTATTTTGTTTAATTAAGTTTCAGTTCTAAATTCTATCAGAATATCTGATTTTAATGGAAGTACACCAACATCAAATGAGAAAAAAACATAATGCATCAAACTATCACAATTTAAAATTCCACCGGTGACATAATTGGGCTGTGGACAGCAGAACATAAGTATTTTTTTGAGATTTCCAGTTAACTGGAAAATGACAAGTTAAACTCTGAAACTGCCATGATTAATTTGTAAATTCTCATCCTATTGAGAATACACCTGATTTGAACATAACCCTCTGTGATCTCGTTCTACCTTTCCAATGTATGTTTTTAACAGTATTCATGCCTTTGAATGCATTCCATTTAACACATGGACCATGTGGAATAACGATAAAAGCCTATCTGAAGCTAAAGTTTGTAATAACCATTCCAGTCATTCCAGTTCCATTTCAATGACAGCCTAGAACCCATAGCTAAACTAATCCAGTGAGCCACACAGATCCTAGAATTCAGAAATGGAACCCTACTTAGATAAACTGCTATCACTCTCCTCAATTAAGCAAGTTCACTGTTATAATGATTTATGTAGAAATTCTACTAAAAATTGTTTTAAATTTAACAATTATGTAAGAAAAACAGGTTCATACATTAAATCATAGAGCCATAGAATTGTCTAGGTTTGAAGGGACCTTTGAGATCATCTGGTCCAACCATCAACCTAACTGATAAAAAAAACAACTCATCACTAAACCATGTCACTAAGCACTATGTCAACCCTTCCTTTGGATACCTCCATGGATAGTGCTTCAATGTTTTATAACTCTTTCAGTGTAAACATTTTTCCTGACACACAGTCTGGCACAACTTGAGGCCATTTGTCCTATTGCCTATGACTTGGGAAAAGAGACTGGTCCTGCACTTGGGCCACAACACCACCATGCATCGCGACAGGCTTGGGGAAGGGTGGCTGGAGAGCTGCCTGACAGAAAAGGACCTGAGGATGCTGGTTGACAAGAGCCTGAATATGATCCAGCAGTGTGCCCAGGTGGCCAAGAAAGCCAATGACATCCTGGCTTGTATAACAAATAGCGTGACCAGCAGAAGTAGGGAGGTGATTGTCCCGCTGTATTTAGCACTACTCACTGTAGGTGAGGCTGCACCTTGAGTATTGTGTCCAGTTCTGGACACCTCAGCACAAGAGAAGTCTCGAGGTGCTGGAGCGAGTGCAGAGGAGGGCATCAAAACTGCTGAAGGGCCTGGAGCATAAAAGTTATGAGGAATGATTGAGGGAGTTGGGGTTGTTTAGTTTGCGGAAGAGGAGGCTGAGGGGAGACCTCATCACTCTCTACAACTGCTTGAAAGGGCATTGT
>VZTM01035509.1:325-12182 GCA_013400555.1 Jacana jacana
GCTGCACAGTTCTGAGCAGTGTCTGGTAGATACTGGCCAGGGCCCAGCACAGTGCAGTGAGTTGTGCCTCTCGTGAGTATCCACCACATTTTCCTTTCAAATATTCTATCACTTTATCAGGGTGCTGTATTTGTTCAGGGGTGAAGTCCCAGCCACTGGAGTTGAAAAGGTCTCTAGGTTCCTGCCCATATTCTCCCACATCCCATGCCACCCCGGACTATCCAGCCTTGGGGCAGATTTCTAGGTGGGAGTCTTAAATAATCGCTTAAACCTAAACAAGACTTGGAGCATATGCAAAAGGCACAACAAATAAACCATGCTGGTTTCAGCATCCCAAGGATATTCAAAATTCTCAAAAGCTGGCACACCTGCCCCGAAGGAGAAAAGGGAGGTGAGATAGCTGGGGAAACCATCCCTCTCTGTTTCCCCCGCAGGCTGGGTGAGATTTTTAATAAATTCTGAGAGATGCTGCCCAAGGTATGGGAAGGACAACAATGCCACAGAAACACCCCCAATAACCTTCAGATCAGTGATGCCAACATATCATACAGTGATACCACACAGGAGACCAAAATTATAAACTTGATGACTCTCCCCAAGGTGATAAACACCATCGCGGGAAGTACATAAAGTACGTAGGAATTCACATAGCAGAGCCATGAGAACAAAGCAAGCAACATGGTAACCGGCAACAATTCCCCTCTTACAATAAAAGCACAGAGCAAGTTAGTCTGACTGACTCTGATCGGATTTGTCGTTATCTCAACCCTCCGAGTTGCCCCACGTTGGGCGACAAAAAGGACTGGCGACAAAAAGGACTGTCGTGGTTTGGCCTTAGATGGGAACAAAGAACCACGTGGCAGCCGCTCACTCTTGAGCCATCCACAGTCAGGAAGGGCAAAATCAGAAGAAAAAGGCAAAACTCGTGGGTTGGGACAAAGGCAGTTTAACAAAACAGCAAAACAGTAGCAAATAGCTTGGGTAAAGAAATATAAAAACACCATTATAATGCTGACTGCTCACCGACTGCACCCGGGACTGTCTCTGACTGGGTTCCGCACACCCCTGACTTCCTGTCCCCCTCCCCTTACTGGCCAGCTCCCCACTGCTCCCTGGGCATGACTCACATGGGATGGAATACCTGTGCCAAGCTAGGAGAATTAACCCTGTCCCTCCTGGAACTAGGACAGTGGCCAAGTCTCAACAGTATTTTGCTTGGCCTATTGACAGAAGCAGCACTTACTGTGGCATGGAGAACTGAGAACCAAACTGAAATAAATCTTCTCATTTATACTTGTCAGCAAAGCTGTAGGGAGACATCTTGGGTCTCCCAAGTCCCCTTGAATCATTGGCTGCCATCGTATTCTACCCAACTTGGAGAAAATGAGTATGCCACAGATGGACTGTAAGGTTTAGACTACTTTCCTTTGTTACCCCTGTTTAGAACTCTTCTCTGACTTTGCCATGACCTGACTGTGGCCAGTTCTCATTAGTTTGAGGCACAGCAAGTGCTCTGATACTAGCTCTTGTATCAGGAGCATGTTTAATCTACAATATTTTATGAACCATTTGGGGCAGGCATAAATGTTCCACCTAATGGAAGTACTGGGAATTTTCAGTAAAATACACTACTTATCTCTAACTTCAATTAGAGATTGCAGTGTAAGCCCATAACTATATAGAATGAAAAATTGCAAAAATGGGGGTGCAGGTGTGTGAAATTTATAGCATTTTCTAAAATGCCTTCTTTTTTTTTCCTCCTTTAGAGATTTGTCTAGAAACCAACTAATGATTCAGAGACAGACATGTGAAATATTGCATCAATGAGATCTTTTTTGTGTGTGCTTTTTTTTCTGAACCAAAACGCATGTCTGAAATATTACCCATAAAATATGAGGCAAAACTACCCAGCCTAACACATTTGCTTGGGAGGTGCTGAGTAGCTCACAGCACTGATAATAGTGATTCATGTGGTCTACAAACTCCTGCTGACAAGATCTTGACACAGAATCATATAAACAAGTAATATGCTGGCCTTTCACTCAGCTGCCTTTCTTCAGGTATTTCTGAATTCACACACAAAAAGTGTAAATACTTCTGGCTGAAGTAGAGTCGCAACACACGAACAATATTTACATTTTAAGTGATTTTCTTAATGCTCTGTTTCATCAAGTTGTTTTTTTTGTAAATTGTTTTACAATTTTTCCTTTTTCTTTTTTCTCATTTGTTACCCAAAGACTATAGTATGTGTCTTAATGTAAGACTAATTTAATTCCTTGCTATTTTCTCTGGGTTTCTTATTTGTTCAAGTTTTATTCCAGTTTTACAACTTCCCCATTTTTCAGATAGTGTAATTTTTTAATTCACCTGTTTTTGCACATTTCAGAACTAAATTTTTTTCTTCCTTCCCTGAGAATTAATGATACATGTCTTTTGGACATTTGTCTTCCATGCTTTCATGTTTGTGTGGAGCTAAATAAGTCATTCCTCTTTTGCTGTCAATTCTCTTATTGAAAACAAATCTTTTCTGCCATCCCTTCAGAAACCGACTAACGATCTTTTGTGTCATATGCATTTGAAATGTGCTATGCTTTAGCTACTTGTTTACTTCATAGAATATAGTTGTTCTAAAACTGGGATTACTTCTCATTTGTCTGAAAACACTGTCCTTGAAGTTTTTTTTGTTGACTTCTGTGGTTGCTATTCTTTCCCATTGCAGCCTGCCCATGTAGTTTTGGTATCTTCCGCTCTGTGGAAGAGCAGGGCTGCTATTCACTGTGCAAGGCAAGGAATGGTGGTATCCTTGGGAGATGCTGGAAGGCTGTGCAGAGCTTTTTACAACAAATTTCATTTACAACCAGCTTTCTGAAAAAACATGTCTTAGAAAGTGCTTGGAGGAAATCCCATGGGGATTTCAGTTTTTGCCTTTTGGAATCCCACTGTTTTGAATTGGAAAGTTGATTGCATGACCCAGGTAAAAAAATTCTCTTCCCTCTCCCTCACTCCCTCCCGGTTTCATGATTAAGTTTTTTGAAAATACTGCATGTCTGTCTCCATGTGCTGGGTTATTCAGCATAGCCCTGAGGCTACTCTTCTAAGGAGAGGTGCTTTAAATTGAGAAACCTCAACTCTCCAGATGAATTTGGTGGATTTGGGCTCCAGGGCCAACACACGTTCATTTCCCTTGTACTGCTTTTGCCCTGCCTGAGAAAAACTTGATAAGAATTACCTCTGCACCAAAATCTTTTAACCCCTAGAGGCCACCTAGACGATCACCATTTCTGTTGAAAGATTTGGGGATCTTGAAGGCAAAGGTATTACAGAATCAAAGTGGAATGATGATGATATTAATAGCAGTTCTCTCAGGCACTGATTTGACTTCTTATAGTTCAGTGAGCCGAGGAATCCAGGACAAGGTTATGTTCTTAGATACTTAAGGGAAGGCCTTGAATTAGGAGAAGCATCATGGTGGCTTTCAAGGAACACATTATGTTTTCCCCTCAGAATATGGGGGTGTTCTATATTAGAATCAAACATCTAAGGTAAGAGGCAACAATCATAATATCAGGTAAGTGAAATGGAACCTTCTGTGCTTTAGAGAACTCAGAAAAATAGGAAATGTGAAGTGCATTGATTACTTGGAAAAGTGCAAGTAGCACACATTCAGATGCATTTTGTTGCTACTCTCCGTGGCTCTGTGTTTTTATTGCTGAATTTGTCAAAAAAACCCTTGTCTTATCAAAGGGTGTCTGTAATGAGATACATACATGTAGATTGCCCAAGATTTATCATACTGCCAGCAAATATTTGATGTCCTTAGTTGGTTTCGATGGAACATACTGCAACAGATGCATTATGTTCAGTAATACACACACACACAAAAAGAAATTAAGAAAATAAAATTATTATTTCTGTGCTGAGTGTGAAGATGAGACCTTTTTCAAGATGTGTGAGAGTTTAGAGTAAGAATCGAGGCAATGGTGCAAAGAACCTTGTGATATTTCCAGAACTGGTAGTTTCAGAGGATGAGTAGAATAGATCTTTTGTTGGATCTATTGTTTCAGTGGGACTGATGCTCAGGTACTCAAACTGTTATGCCCATCAGAAAATCTCTCTCCTAAGATGCTGTCAGCATTACCACTCTGGAATATCATTGTGATGTTCCATTGACTTCCCCATTCCTGTCTCTTCATTTCAAACTATGAGAACGACTTTAATTTCTGGTGCTCTAGTCAGTGGCCCGTCAAGCAGACGTCTAAGGCCATCCAGATGACCTGGCCTTTCCTCCATTTAGCCGTGTGGTGGATACCATACCACTCCATTTAGAGTGGTATGGTATGCCTCAGAATTTTGTTCCCAAGGAAAACTCTTTGTAGTGATGAGAAAGTAACCAGAAAACTTAATTTCCAGAGGAGTCAATGAATGTGGACTCTGGATTTCTCTAAGTCTTGGGTAAAACCCCATTATTTTTCCTCGTTTTCAAAGGTGCTGTGAACGGTTCAGTGCTACACTAGGGCTGTTTATTTAACAGTGTCAAACAATATAGAACAATTTGCATGGTCAATAGATATCATCAAGTTCCATTCTTATCCTTTTATGAAGAATTACAGAGGCAGTCCAAAACAACACAAATATATTTTCCTCTTCTTGTAGTTACTTCTTATGTTGGATATGAACACATCAGCATAGGACCATCTGTCTGTCTTGGAGAGATGGAGAAAAAGGTGGATTAGAGTAACCAGTGCTTTTGATTTCTGGGCTGCTTTCAGTTGGGGGGAAAGGGAGAGAGGAATGTGTGTCACTTGAAAATTGGTTTCTGTATGTACCTGTCTTCACTTTCCTAGTTAGCTGATAATGACAGATCTGTATTAGACAGTTCGAAGATCCCTAGTTACACCTGTGGGGGAAAAAATTACTCAAACTAAATGGTGTGAAATCTTTGCAAAATTGAATACCGTTGTAACCGTTATCCTCGTTAGCTAGGAGGATGTGCTTTTTTAATGGGGATGTGCAGCTTCAGCTATAATTCTACCTGCACGTGCCCAAGGGTGGGGAGTTGCATTGCCCGACTGTTTCTGTTAATCTTTTACTCCTGTCCTGCTTCACCACATTTACTGTTGATTCAGAGCCTGAGATTTTTGCTAGATGTGTGTTATAATGCTATATACCAGAAAGTACTGTTATTGACTGTAGAAATAGAAGGAATATGCTGTTGTAATGTATTAGGTTCAGATTTGTTCCTGACCTTTGCCAGAAGTGAAGGAACTTCAGATACAGGGCTTTGTTCAGTCATTGTTTTCTTCCCTCTTCCCTTTTCCAAACAGTGTAGCCTGTAAGTATTTGTTATCAAAAGGGAAAGGAAAACAAATGGAGAGTAATGGGAGATTGAAAACTTCATTAAAAGAACTGTATGGGGAATGGTGGGTCAGCTCAGAAACCTGCTCTTGGAAACAAAATGGACTGCAGTTCTGCAGTTGTGCCACACAGTGTCACAATAGGACTTCACTTCCTTAGACTCTCTTCTCTTTCCTGTTGCAGGTGAAGGTATTTACAAAGCCAGAGAAGAGGGGTTTGAAATGTGGGGGGCAGCTGAAGTGCAGGAAGATGAAGATACTCGTGTAGAAATTCCGCTGGACCAGGTATTGATTGAACTTTAAGTCAGTGGCTTTCTTTTTTGTTTTAAGATCACAGGTTGTGTCTGTGTGTATTGCTTTTCTTCCCCAGTCTCTTTTAAGCATACAGCATAATTCTTTGGGGACGGTTGTCACAACTCAACTCAATGATATGGCTGCTTTTATGGGAGCTTTAGCAAATCTTCCTTTCTCTGTTAATATGTTAAATATTAGTTACCATCAGCAGCTTCAGAGCTGCTCTGAGAGCCCTTACAGGGCATTAGAGAATCAGGACTCCCTAATGTCCCAGCCTACCAAATAGATCCACATCCTCAGTCCCTTTGTAATGGTGGAGTGGTGTAAAGGGAGTATGGAACGGAAGCAAGGTCAGAATTCCTGCAGTCTTGAACCACAAACAGGTGTGGATTTATCTGATTTTTATTAAAGCTGCCAGCCCTTTCTTCTGTTGAAACAACATGGTAGTTGGCCAACTTTTCAATTGTAAGCCTTATGTGCAGTAAATAGTCAGTTGCTCACAATTCAGTCCTCTTTTTCACCTTATATGTTTGGAGAAATTTGTGTCAGGTCCACAAGATGTTGCATTGTGATTCTGATGTCTGTTGATAATGGCCCTGGGGGCAGCCATCTAGGCCACAAGATAACAGTGCTGCAGTGTAAGGAATCACAGTTTACCCCATAGATTTCTCAGGCAAAAAATCATCAACATATGGGATTCTTGGGCATTTTTCTGACTTCATGGTGGTCAGCTTAGTGCAACATGAAGGAGCACAAAGAATCTGGGAGATTTTTGGAGTGTGCTGGAGAATTTTTTTATGTAGGTAGTGGCATACACAATTAGGAGAGGAATTCTGCTAGATTTGCTACTCATGCATGAAGAGGAACTGGCTGGGGATGTGATAGTGGCTGTCTTAGCTGCAGTGGCCATGAGATGATAGGGCTTAAGACCCTTAAGAAAGTAGATATGGCAAATAAGAAAATAAAAATCCTGTGGATTTTGACTTGTTAGGGAAGCTGGTATGCAGGATCCTGTACAAAGCTGCCCTGAAGTGCAGAGGAACACAGGAGATTCGGTTGATCTTCAAGGGCATCTTCCTCAAAGCACAAGAACTATCCCCATGTGCAAGAAAACAGGCGTAGGGGAGGCTGAACAGAGGACTCCTGACCTCATACAAAAGAGGCAGAGTGTGGTAGGTAGAAGAGGAGTTGAACTGCTAAGGAGCAGTACAGAGGCATAGCCTGAGTGCACAGGGATGGAATTGGGAAAGCCAAAGCTTGTCAAGAAGTGGAAATTGTTGATGTGTGTGATTGGGAATAATCAACATGTATTTACTTTGGGCAAATCATATTTAACCAACCTCTTTGCCTCAGTGATGAAATAACTGGCTTTGTGGATGAAGGGGGATCAGTTATTATCACTTATCTTGCTTTCAGCATGGACCTCCATATTTGTAGGAGAAATTGGAAGAACTGCTCTTAAGCAAGGCAGGGACTGGATTTGTGGGCTACAAAGTGGACAAAAACTGGCTTGTTTGGTGGGACTTAAAAGGTCAGTTGGTTGAACTTTAACTGACACCAATTTATGGATAGTGCTCCTCAGGGTTTGAGACCAGATCTGATATTTTTAATATGTTCACTGGTAACATGGGTGATGACATAGGATGCAGCCTTATCCAGACTCATGGCTCTCAGAGCAATCTCAACAGCCAGCAGGAACAGTCTGACTCAAGCCCCGTGACGTTCAATGATAAATATGAAGGTGGGCACCTGGAACACAGCAGCTGTGTTTTGGTACGGGCTGGGCACATGTAGGCTAGGAAGCAACGAGAGAAAGTGCCACGTAGCTCCTCTAGCTAGCAAGCTGACGATGAGTGAGCAGTACTCTCTTTTGGTGATGGGGTTGACTGTGCAGGCTGGGCTAGTAAAGCACAGCGAGCACATCAAGGGAACACCATCTTCCTTTGACTTGTCATCTCTGAGGTTGCACCTAGAATATTTTGTCCAGTTTTGAGTCCTTCCCAAGATATTTACCAATGTGAGAGAGTCAGTGACACATTAGAAGGTTCAGGGAGCTGGGGCCTATGACACAAGTTGAAGCTTAGGGAACTGGGTTGGTTTCACCTTAAAGGCTAAGCAGGAGAAGGCAGATCAGACTGCACTCTTCAGCTACAGATGGAGTAACAGAGAAGACAGAGCCAGGCTTTTCTCTGTATTGCACAGCAAAAGGATGACGCAATGGTCAAAAGTTGCAGCAAGAGAAATTCTAATTGGACATGAGAAAAGTGTTTTCAACGTTGAGAATTGCAAGCCCTTCCAGTCCAGAGGGGGTGGAAAATCTTTGTCTTTGGTGATATTTAAAACTAAACCAGACAGGGCCTCAAACAGCTTATTTTTACTTTGAAGCAGGGCACTGGCCCAGATGATCTCTAGAGGAGTATTCTTCAAAGTGGTTTGTGCACAGCCCAGCAGGTGTGCAAGACAATCCATTGGAGTGTGGGAAGAAAATGTTAGAACTTCAGTAGCACATGTATATAAATTATAAATAAATAAATATGCAAGTATTGGGGATTCATGATCAAAAATTTTTAGCTGGTATCAATTGCAATCAGTTGCAATCAAAACAGTTTGGAGACTGCTGCCCTAGAGGTCTCTTCTACCGTAACTTTTCTGTGATTCTGTATTCATCTTTGTTCATCTTTGATTCATCTGTTCATCTTTGATCATTTCAGTCCTGTAACCAAGTTTTTTTTAGTAAACTTCAGGGTTTTCTGTTTACTATTTAGTTGGCTGATTGTCCTGTTTCCAGGAAGGACAGGGTTAATTCTCCTAGCACAGGTATTCCATCCCATGTGAGCCATGCCCAGGGGGTAGTGGGGGCTGGAAGGGGGATGGGAACAGGAGCTAGCCAGAAGGTCCCGGGTGCAGCCGGTGAGTGGTTGGCATTGTAATAGTGGTTTTATATTCCCTTTATCCGTGTTACTGTTACTATTTTGTTGTTCTGTTAAATTGCCTTTGTCTCAACTTTTGCCTTTTTCTTCTGATTTTGCCCTCCTGACTGTGGACGGGCTCTAGAGCGAGCGGCTGCCACATGGTTCTTTGTTGCCGTCTGAGGCCAAACCACGACATTGATGTTTTTCAGTTTATTTGTATTGTGTAAAAGAATACTAGATGTAGATACATTTTGCTAGTGTTCTGCTTTTAAAAAAAGCCTGAGAGGAAAATAGTTTTAGGACATTGTATTTTGTGTATCAATTCTGCCTGTATTACTAAACTGTACATTAACAAAAGACACCTAGGAAATTGCTGCTGTAGCCATTTTGAAGAATGGCACCATACCATCTGAAAAATAATCATAATCTGGATCTTTCAATTTTATTCTAAGCTGCTGTTTCTAAGGAACATCCTCAGTGATTTATTAACTTTAATGGGAAGGAGTGTTGCTCTTCTATTTTAATAGACATTGTTTTTGAAGGTAGTGAATCAGGGGATTGAAAGAGGCAAGAGCACGACTGTCCTGGTCCCAGATAGAAGGAATGCTACAGAGCCTTTACAGAGGAAATACCTGTCCTGACCCCAGAGACTTATGTGCGAAACACTATTGGGATCACCTGCCCTGCACTTGTCCTAGTGAGGTGTTGTGATAATTAGGATGTGTTGGATTTTACTGATAGTAATGACATTGGGGAAGAACATGCTGCCTGTCACCTTAATCTTTGTTTCTTATGGCATCCTCATGTATATCCTGCTTTGGTCCTGACAGTGTAATAATCAAATTGAGAAATGATTAGCCTGTTTATTGGCCTCTGAAGGTGCATAAAGAATTCCTCTGGGTAGCCTAAAGCATTTGAGACAGTGTGAATTGGGTTGTCAGGTCTAGTTTTGAGACTGACTGTAATTCATATGAAATCCAAGAGCCCTGGAGACAGCTGCCTTACTTCTCCATGGAGATCCTATGGTGCAAGCAACAGCTTTGCCCGTTCTGCCGTGTCTCTCACTTGTTTGGCCCAGCCAAAGGATGGTGACCATCACCAGGGAGGGGGAGAGTAGTTAAGTCTCTGCTACTGCTTCTGCACTTGGCAGTGGCTGCTGTGGTTGTAGATAGTTGCTAGTGAACATTGGATGTGCTGACAAGCTTGCAATGCTAAGAACTTGCTTGATAACTCTAAGCTTACATACAAAGGCCCATGCATCGCTCTCAGATGGAAATATTTTTCAGTTGCTACCAACTTATTTTGCTATCTGGACAAGTAACTGGCAGCAGGTGTGTTTGAGGGGGTAAAAGTTTGGTTAAAAATCAGTTATGCACACCATTAATAACCTGATATTCACATTTTCAGAAAAGCCAGTCAAAGCACCAAAATTTATTGCAACTCAAGTTATGGTTTATTTCTCATTTTAAAACTTAATATATAGTTTCCTAGGTAATCTGACAAAAAGCCAGGTCCTTCTGAGTAGCACAGATTGCTTTTTATTTCCTGATAACTGAGGTTACTCAGACTCTGGAAGCATTTGGCGTTTTACATGTTAGGTTCTTTCTAATGACCATTTTGAATGATCTTAAATTCTGTGACGTAAAATCTTTATAGCTTTTTCTTATCTAAACTGCAGATTTGGTTATTGCTAGAAATATGGAAAAGGACAGCCAGCCAGGGGTTGACTATCTTGCATAATGCCTAAATATTTGCATGCCAGCTTTCACTAGAATGCTGACACTTCTGATACGTTATCATTTCCATCAGCCACATTAATGTGGTGGTGAAGATGGAGCTTACTCTTTTTTCTTTTTATGCACCTTCTCTGTCTTGCCATTTGAAGTATGTGGTCAAACAAATGCCAGATTAGCCATTAACTGAACTTAGTGTAATGCCAGCTAGACAAATACTTATGTCCTGTTCTGAAGATGCTGTCTGCCAGCTGAGAACACATTAAAAGAACAGGATTTGCTTTACAGCAGACTAGCTGACAGCTGTAATTGAACACCAAGGAGGAAAAAATCAGTATTTTGCCTAAAACCAAACCAGACCCTTCTCTTTATTCTGTACCAGGACCTCAGCCTCCAAAACCAGAAGGACTAGTTTCTTCTTTTGACATGCAGACTTACTCCAGTTTGGTTGTTTACATCACTGTCAACATCTGTAAGAACTGATGACAGGCTATGAAATCAATTGTGCAAATAGCAAGGGAACAAGGTGATTTTATTGCACTTCTTGGTAGGGAGGCAGCAAAACAGTACAAGTTTCTCATTTGAGATGCTAATTAAGTGTGTTACTTTGTATTTGCTGATAATGATTTAAATATATTCCAAGTAATTTTTTCTGAGATAGAAAATTCTATAATTTGTAAAGCTTTCGGAACAAATTACTGCTGTTTTTTTAATTTTATGAAATCTGTGAAATACAAAAACAGCAATTAGTTGTAGTGGTATTGAAATAATACTGCAAGTTTGCAATGGTTTGTCTATTTCCATAAGCACGGTGGTTCTTCTTCTGTGCTGAGCCCTTGGGAGGCAGGATAAGCATGAGAGTTATGAGATAGAAGTTGTCTAGTGCATGACCCCTACAAGGAGTTCAGGCATGTTGTTGTGCCAGCCTGCTTTTCTGTGAGCGATGTGAATACTTCTTATTAAGATGTAAGTCATGGAGAAATAATCTGTTTGTTAGTTCTTTGGGTTTTGCCATTGTTTTTTTTTTGGAAAGCTATTTTTTCTACACTTCCAAGTTACATAGTTTCCATTCATTCCAGTTAGACTTCTGGGTGCTGTGATGTTACGTAAATATTAGACTTGGTGTACTCAGATGTTGCATCTATGGTAAAGAACAAACAAACAAAGAAATAAGTATCCAACTCATAAAAAGCTTGGAGTTTAAATGTTGAGGGGATAAAGGCTTTTTTTTTTCTGTTGTGAACAACAGCACGCTTACTAAGTGGGAAGTGTAAGACTGATGAACCCATGACTATTCATTTGCTTGTTTTTAAGAGCCTGGGTTTTGTAAATGATGTGGAAGAGAAAGAGGGCTGCTGTCACTTAGCAACCCTATCTGGTTCAGGAACAAAATGTTTTGCTGTTGTAATCTGTGCAGGGCTGCCGCAAAGCATTCCTGACTGGGTAGGAGCAGGGGCAGCTCTGTTCTGGAAAGGTTTGGTGCAAAGTTAAGCGTTCCTCATGCTGCATTTGTGAGATGTTCTCATGCCAGTTATTTGTGACCATTAAGATTTTTATTGTCTAC
>VZTM01035511.1:0-19490 GCA_013400555.1 Jacana jacana
CTGTGGATTTAATAGATTGCATCATGACTCCTCAGTCTCATTGTGACACCTTGTGGGAACCCCTGTAGTGTCAGAACAAACATGCACTGTAAGAGAAGTGATTACTTTCAAATGCAAAGTTTGAGTTAGAAGAATGTAATTATTTATTGTCATGCTTGATACAGATAAAGACTCCTTATTGAGCAAGATTAAATGTTTTGTATTGAAATGATGGTAGTAAGGGATAATTTATCAGTGTAATACAAGTGGTGAATACCAATGATTACTTCTGTATCACTACATGTCCCTTAGTGACTCAGATCTGTGATACATTAAAGTTAAATTGCAGCCAGTCATTCTAATTTTGTTGTTACCCTAACAAATCGTGCATGGTTCATGAAATTTTTAGATAGCTGGGGTCCAAATACTGAAGTCATACCTAGTAGTTGATAGTGGTAGGGTGTAAATGAAAAGAAGGCTTTTGTGTAGTTGTCCAGGTGGCAAACTGTTGGCCATAGTATGTGAAAGCTTCCAGCTTTTCTGTGGAGATGAACACTTACCTTTTTTAACTGGCATCCTTGCCTAATGTAGGCCTTTCACAGCGCCCTTTACAGAGCGTTTATATGCAATCGTAAATGAATATTGAAAGGATGGGTTAACATAGCTTGAAAAATTTAATGGACTGCTTGATAATCATTTCAGAACATAATGCTCCTTGCAGTAACATTTGAATATTGCAGGTTTTTATAGTGGACTTTTATATTTTTATATGCAGTCATGACCTGCTAGCTGTATTATAGAGTCATGCTCTATGTAATTGCAGAGTAGATAGGTTTTATTAACCATTTTTTTAATAGGATAATATAGCTCTTGAACCAAAGATACTATTAGGTGTCTGTGCTTTGTGTTGAAGGATTGATTTAACTAATACTGAACTATAGCAAAAGACTATAGTCCTAATGCTGTAATTTCTGATGTGTGGTTAAGACTTGGTCACGCTTGATAAAGAACAAGGCAGTTTTTCAAAATGTTATATCGAATACAATTGGGAAAAATATTTGGTATCCTATAATTGTTTAACATAAATTCAAATGTATTTTTAAGACCATAAAATATAGATTTGTCTTTACATACTCTTTAAGGTGAATTAAAAAAAAAAATAAATTGAAGACTAAATTAAAAGCTATCATTCAATACCAGTGCAAATATATATTCTTCATCCATTGGAATAAGTAACATTATTATGAATAGAAGTTAGATAATGGTCCAATTAAATATTTCACAGGAAATTGCATTTAGTTTTGTGGGGTTTTTCATGCAAGATAACTTGCAGTTTGATCCATAGAGAGGGTGGGGATACTTACTGGATTGTAGGCATGAAGTGATTAATTCTCTTTGTTTCTGATATAGGAGGTAGCTACAGTTACGGCTATTACATATCGCAATGTACTCTATTATCTGTTCTTTAGGCAGTGCTTGTGAAGCAATGAAGCATAATTTTTCATATAAATGTTGAACTGATTGCTTTTGCACATTTAAATTAAAATTTAAAAGCCTATGTGACCAAGGAAGCCATATAAGGTAGCTCCATTGTAACCACGGAAATTTGAGGGGAGAGGCAGTTACATTAGTCATGTTGGGGCTCCATTTTGAATTTAAAGTACCCCTGTTAGATTTGAATAGTGTTTTGAAATGAGGTTGTTTTGCCAGCCTTTTTGTTTTTTCCCCATTTATCAGAGGAATATATTTTCATGATGTAAACGACCACAAAATTTTTAACTCTTATTCTTTACAGAAAGTTTCCCATTTGCTGTTTTCATATCATGCTCTAGTCATTCACTTCGCAAGCTGAGTCAAACTAAATAGTAGTAACAATCCCTTTTGCCTTCAAAACCCGTGGCTTTTTTTACAGCACTTAAAGTACTTTATGGGGGTATCTAATAAGGGATACAATGGCAGTTACATGCTATAAGTTTCTCAATTACCAAGGGCAACTGTGAAATCGATATCCTAATAATTAAAGTTGGTGAGGGGGTGGTTTGTTTCTAGCATTTGAGGTCTATAGGAATGAAGAAGGGGCTGACATGATTAGAAGAAATGAGCAGAAGGATGATTGAAATTGTAGCCTACGTGATTGTCCAGCTTCCTAGCCAAATAATGACAAACTGCGTATATGGCCACAGGAAAAATGATGCAGTGCACGACACTAAGATTAACCTTGCTGTGTTGTCTGAGCTTTCTTTGTTATGGTCGGTTTGTGTATAAAGCTTTATGGAAGTCTTTAATTGAATAATCAATCTTAGGCTATTTTTTCCTTTAAGAACTTTCTATGTTCATATAACATGGACCTGCTCTGGAAATGAATCAAGGTTCCGTTGCTAGAGGCTACAGTCTCTTATACCGCAGTGTCATTTCTTGCAGGCAGTGAATCATAGAGGTAGGGTACTTTATAAAGAGAAAAATGGTCTGGGGATATAAGCAGTTGAACGTTGCACTGGAGGAGAAGTGTGTGCTTCTGCAGTAGAAACGTTGGTGTGATTCTGCGCAGTTTGTTTAATTTACCTTTTCCACGGTGTTCCTCCTTCTAAGAGCCGACCACGTGTTTTGTGGGTTTTGGAAATGTGAAACAATTTTAAAAAATAAATGAACTGGAGTAGTTTGAAGTGGGGGTCTCAATAAATGGGGCATTTTCAGAACAGGGAGAAGCTATAGAGAGATTAAATTGACTTTTTGACAGTAATTGATAATTTTATAACATCGGTTTCTGTGTAATTCCATTCCTTGTCTGTGGGAGGAGACTATCAGGGTCTTCTTACCTCCATGGGGAAGCTACAATCACAAAATCATTCTTGTGAAATTCTCTGATGCTATGAGATGAGGGAAGCTGGAAAGAGATAAATTTTATGCCCAAGTCAAAGTATGCAGCTATCAAATAATTTCTTATCACAAATCAGTGCAGAAAGATGCAACTGAATATCTGTCATGTATTAAAACATAATGACAGTTATATATTAAGAAGTACCTCTTCAATCAATGCTGTCTGTTATCTGCATGGAGTGTGGTAATAGGTTTTTTTTGCTGAAAGCAAAAGGGAAAATATTTGGTTTTACTCCACAGACAAAAAAAAGGACAGATTAAAGTTACATGTGCAACAAAAAAATTTTGCAATTTCTTACCTTCTGAGTTCTTACACTTGCAACATTAGTGCTCTTTTGATGCACGGTTTTAACATGATCTTTTAGACTTAAATAAACAAAGGTAAGAAATTCCAGCAAGTCTGTCTATGCTTTGTGGGCAGAATTTACTCATGTCAAATTTTACTGGTGAGCTTAATAATGTTATCTCCAATCACAGAATAATCTTGAAAAAACAAAAGTTCTGAGTTCTATTGTGCAGTACTTCAGTGACGCCTCTTCAGCTTGGCCTCATCATGGTGTCTTCTACCCTACCTACATTACTTACTAATTTCCACTCTCAGTGCTTTATTCTCTTTATTTATTATAATTCTTTATTTGCCTTCTTCATGTGTTTGAGTGTAAGCGGCGACTTAGATTTAATACTGCAGGATAAACAGTTTGCCTGTTCCGTAATACAAGATTCATCAGCCCGAAGCATTTGGCTCAATGAGAGTGGGCATGTACAGAGTATCTTCTATGTAACTGCTAGAGTTGCACGCTCATCTTCTCTTCAACAACCTCCAATTAAAATAGTCAGTATTTTTTATAATGAGTGTGGTTTTTTTTTATGCTGCTTACCAGAACACTGACTGTGAAAATGTTCTTTTGGTGGTTTGGTTCAGAAACAGTAGGGCCCAATCATTTCCATGTATGAGAATCTGTACAATTTATTTGAACTGCACTTCTGTGCTGAGCCATTTTTGCCAAAGCATTTTCCAGTATAAGACTGGAAACACTTTACACACATTCTGTTATGCTTTCTGAAGGTGACTTTAATTTAGTTGGAAATGGCAAAGGTTGAGTTTTCAACAAATGCAAAGCTCAATCAAGACTCAGCTCAAGGGATAGAGCAGAAGTGTAGTTGAGACAGAAAAGCAAATTTTCAGTATTTCTTACTTAATGCGCTACATTAGTGTGATTTTGGGTATTTCCTTTTGGAGACACTCATTTCGTATGCACTGCTTATCAAACAGGAGACAGCATCCGAGAAGATAAAATATCTGCAATGATAATCAGTGCTGGCTTAAAGTGGGTGTGAAGTTTCTGATAACTAATTTCTGAAGCAGTACCCCTGAAATTCAACCCAGTCTGAGTTCTACAGCAAGTATCCCATTGGCAGACTGATACTTTAGGGATCACTGCCACTACTTTTATTTGAGTTTGTTTTCTGAGAATGCTGTTGGTACTTAACCACCCTGTAAGCTTCAAGCAGAGGTTGTGAGCCAGACTGTTCCTGATTTGTCTCCTCCTTGTGCTTCCCCATTTCTCTTCCAGACAAACCAGATTAATTTACAAAAGGTTAACATTTTTTCCTTTTTGACGGACAAGGAGAGAGTCAAAAACCTTTGAGCACATGAGAGAAAATCCTTAATTTTGAAATGTTTCCTGTCTGTTTGGCATGACAGTTTTCAAGGATTTGAAGGGCTATACAGTGCTATATGAACACCTTTGGGCTTCAGCAAGAAAAATATGCATATACGTCTGACTGTAGAATTCAAGATTTCTGTTCCCTCCAGTAAAGACTGATCAGCATTTTCCTTTGTCTCTCAGGGGTTGTTCAGAACTTTGTCGTATACCCATGGTGGAATACAAACTTGACAGTGAAGGCACCCCATGTGAGTATAAAACCCCTTTCAGAAGGAATACCACTTGGCATCGGGTGCCGACTCCCGCTGGGCAGCCCCTCTCTCGTGCCTCTCCAATCCTAGGAACATCCGACAGACTGCAGTGCCAGCAGCTTCTCCAGCAGGCTCAGACAGCCATTCCTCGCAGCACTTCCTTTGATAGAAAACTGCCAGATGGTGCAAGGTAATACACTCTCCCTCTAATGCCTGTCATTTTCCTAACGTGCCTTACTTTAGATATCTCCGCTTTCTAGAACTTTGGTAAATTATTTTTTTGGACCGTATTTTGTTGAGTTTTGATGATAATTTTAATTCCGAGGTTGTACTGAAGAGCATTCACTGAGCCCAGTTCCCTTTACTTGAAACAAGTGACTTCCGTTGTTTGTGATCAAAGTGGACTGTACGGGGGATCCTACTGCTGAGGACAACTAACCTTTCCCTCTAGTCCCAAATTGATGAAGTGGGAAACTGCCTTGTTACGTTTTGATCTAAACAATGTCCTGTCCCTTACCTTTTGGCATCCTATTTAAACAAATAATGAGTGTAAATAAAATTAACTCATCCCTTTAAAATTAATTATTTAATCTCATTACCAAGCTATTGGCATAGTTTCAAAGGGTTCTGTAACTCATTACCAGTCCTTATGCTTTGCTTTATTTTTAATTAAACGAAGTGGAGCTTGTGATTTGAATATGTAACACCTCTTAGATGATGGGATGTTATCCTTAAATGTTAGCTCTGTTCTATTTTAGTCACAATTCTTCATAAGATAAAAAATTACTTTTAAATTAAAAAATTTGTAAATATATTTGACCTTGGAATTATTTAGGAAAACCACGTCTTGAGCAGAACTCTCTGTCTTTTGTTGTTTGCAATCTAGTTTTAATTTCCAAGGAAAAAGTACTGCATGTTGAAAATATCTATTTTATATGAAAATCTAAAATACTAGTCTTAAATAGCTTTAAAAAATCTGGATGAAATAATGAAGTACTACTACTGCTATACTATCTTATTTAGTAGAAAAGATTTAGTGGGTTTTTCATTTTTGAAATATATACTGGGAATAGTGATACGTATTTGAAAATATGTCTATATCATGATCTAGGTAAGGCAGACTCCTAGATATGGCCACTTCTATCCTTTTCTTCCTACCTGCATCCTCACCTCCTGAACAAAGGAGAGGTGTGTTTCTGTGAGCATGTATATACCATTATATGACTTTAACTTTCCCTATTGTCTTGTTACTGAAATTCCCGGTAAAATCTAGCAGAAGCTAGCAATATATCAAATGTCTAGAAATACTTCAGGATGCATGGACCTTTATTAAGTGTACTGTATGCTTATACGGAGGAAAAAATGAAAGCTTTCTGACATACTACTCATTTCCAGAAAAGTTCACAAATGTAAATTGTGCTTCTGCTAACACTCAGTGAAGCATATGGAAAAAACTCTGAGAGGCTGTCTCTTGTCGTGAAGTAATTCCTGTATCACTTAGGCAAGTACAATGCAGAAGTGCTATTCTGGGGAAAACATAGTACTGAGTATAAATAATGAAAAGAGAGGAAAATGATGAACTGTGACATGTGGATCTTGAAATGTGACTAGACTGGTACCTAATTGGTAAGGTCTTTCTACATGGAGATATGCATAGTTGATGGTCTAGCAGAGAAATGGGCTTAAAAGGAAAAGAGTTTGAAAGAAGGTTGATTAGTACTTAAAAGTGGTCTTGCAAGGGTGAAAATTTATACTCAGGCTAGGAAAATGATGATGAGATTTTTAGAGGGTCAGAGACCCAGTATCAATTTAGAGAAGTTGAAGAGTGCAGATAGGGAGAAGCAGGTTGATAAAACAGTGAAGTTATAGCAACTGATCTGAAAATAAGCTAACACTGAAGTCAGTGATGAAATGGTTAGTTTTAGATATAAAAAGAGGAAGAAGCAACAGAATTGTGGGCTAGACATAGTAAAAGACAAGCAGCAACAACTCAACTACTGTGACATGTACCAGCTAGGTGCCCAATTCCTGCAGTGAAATTAAAAACTGGGAACAGAACACTTGTGCTTCTCGTACAGTTCCTGAGGAAAGTTAAATGCTTTGAGAAGGCAGTCCAAATGGTTTTGCATTGATCATAGAATCAAATTATTCACTAAGAAATACAAGCTCTACTCCTGTTTCTATAAAATGCCTAATTCTGTGACTGCTGCTTATAGTGAGTGCCTGAGAGTGAAGCTTCAGTGAAACTCACTCCTCTGGTTTTTCACAAGAAGAAGTCTCCATGTACTTTAGTCCTTGAGTTACACTTGTAGGCGAGTGTGTCCTTTCACTTGGTGTCTGGAGTCCGTTCCTGAGCGCAGGCAGCCACAACCCTTCTATAAGGGAAGTTCGTCAGGCATTCACTGACTGTTTTTTCTGTGATTGTCCTTTTGTAGCCACCTTTAGCAGGCTAATGGCTAGACACTTGTCCAGCAAATGGGAGGCTTGGCACCTAGACATTCTTCAACCCAGGGCAGTACAAACCAGTGTCCCAGTTTTAAGGACAATGTCCTATAAACATCATTCTGGAGGCTGGAAACACACGGGATCATAAGTCACACATTCCTTAATGTTGGATCACTTAAGCTGTGCAAGAAATGCAAAGTTCTTGGTGGTAAGAAGCAAGAACATGCAACTAAATCCAACTGCAGCCTGTGGATTATTTCACTTGACTAAGACAGATTCAGTCCTGTGAATACTTATCAGAGAGACATGCTGAAAATTTAGGCGCTATAAAGTCTACTTTTTGTATATGTGTTTGGCTATTAGACAAAATTTAATAGCTAATGTCTTTAAAATTTTCAAGCTGAACGGTAAAGTTGCTCACAGAATGTCATATCTTTGGGAAAGTGTTGTACATAAATCCAAAACTACCTCTTTTCTCCTCTTTCCTGAGCTACAAACATTTATTTATACATATAGCCTTTAAAAACAAAAGAGAAAACATAATATATATTTAAAAAAAGGAAAATATGGGGACTTTAAGGTAACATCACTGAGGGAAATCATACTGTAGTTAGAGACAGATTTGTACAGAAGTGAAGGATGGGTGGATGATTAAAACAGAATTTGAACATAGCGTTTCAACTATCTGGAAATTCAAGAAGAGTAATTAGAGACATTGTTAAGACATGAGGGTCAAAAGTGTAACAAGTACAAAATCACACTATGCATGAAGGTGCTTTCTTACTGTTTTTCTCTGTCAAAGAATTAATAAAATAGGAAAGTATTGCTATTACCTCTTCTAAATTACTATGTTGAAAATTGGAACACATGCCAAGTGGCTAACAGTCATTTCTAATCCATCATGAGAGCTTCCCATATCTAGATTTAGAGACCTAATCCAGCTGCTCTGACTCCTGAGTAGTCATACTTGTTCAGAAGTAAAGATGGATGTAAAGAAAATAGGGTTTGGTACTTAGTCTTTCTCTTTTTGTGCCTTTTTTATTTATTCACTAGGAAATATTTTATTAATGATTAAGTAAACAATATACTTTACGAATACTTAAGTTTTATGAAACCAAGATCAAGCTGGAACTTCCCAAAATGAATATGAGTTCATACTGCATCTGCATTATTTGTAAAAATGAATGTGTTTTGTAAGAGAAGAACAACCCAGATCAATTCTGAAACCCCTTAAATATGTCAGTGCACTGTTAATGACTCTAGTTAACATTACAGAAGTTCTCCAAGCAACCAGTCCTCCTCCAGTGACCCAGGGCCCAGCGGGAGCAGCCAATGGAGACAGCAAGTGGGATATGATGGGTATTGCTGATTTATTTATTTATTTATTTATTTAATGTCTTGCTTACAGCTCCCATGCATCTTCTTTCTGGAGCAAAAATTGTGTGGGTGTTCTATCTGTTAGATCATTTGCAAAAATTATTAGTATATTTTTAGACATTCAGGTTTACTGGTCTTTAGTGTAACATGCATGCTAATACAATTTTGAAGGCATCCTGCTTTATCTCTTTAAGATCAAACTGTTATTTTACAATTCAGGTAAATAGCAAACGGTTCTTAGATTTACTTTCCCAGAAACAAGCCAGAAATCAGCTAGTAACTCAGAATAAGGTAGTAAGTGGAATAGAATAATAGTTTGCCTTCCCTTTGTTTCTGTGGAAGGCTATTTGGTTAAAAAATCAACTTTGTGTTCTTCAAAAGTTTTATTTCCTACTGAGTTTGTTCCAGTGGCATCCAAACCCTAGCATCTCTCCTCAAAAAAGTGGTACTTTTTCAGGTGTCTGTTCTCCCTAAAAGGCTGTTGCGGTACATATATGGTTCTTTCACATCCCCGTTAATTAATCCCTTGGTGCTGAAGTTTTAGAAGTTGGCTACCTGTGTGTAAAATAGCACCCCAGTATATACTGTTCTTATTAGAAGAATGTTGTGTGAGACATTTGTTCTAAATTGCTTTACTTTACAATGTGTCACTTTGAATAAACATAGCTGCCTAAACCACTCCTGTTGTAACGCATGAAGCTATGGCAGTATCTACATAGCATAATATAAAAGCATTTCAGACTTGCCACTTGGCTTTCAGAAGCTACTTTTCAAAAAAAACCCATAAATACTGAAAACATCAACTTGACTCCTTGTCTGTAACCTTAATATTGTTTTGGCATGACTGCTTGTGGATAAGATGTAGCATTTATATAGCATGTATATGCGGTATCTTGAAGACACCTCAAGGAATTTCAGAATACTCACTGAAATCTCTGGCAGCTAAATAGATGCTAATTATTCAAATAAAACTATAGCAATTTTTTTGACAGTAAACACATGAAAAATGTGTTTTGTGTCATTTTTCTAGCACAGTTATTTCTAATAGCAATGCTTTTAAAGTGTTGCTTTGTGAAATATCTTAACTTTTCCAGTACAATACAAAGCAATGGATCTGGTACTAGCTTATGTGTTCTGAGTGTGAAAACCTGCCAAACTAGAGTTGCTTTGTGTGGGGCTTAGTTCATAAAGTGGTTAAGCATACATTACTGTAGTCCTCTGTTGCAAAAAACTTTGGATATATTTCCCAAGAATGCATTTAAAGTTCAGTGTCTTCTTGGTCACAGTTAAGATGTGCTGTTGGAAAAAATCTCATTGTTTCCATGCAGCGTTTGGAAACGTTACTATAACTGCTTGGTGTGGAGGAATGATGATTGTTTAAACAATCACTAACGAAATATTTGCTTTGAAGAGTAAAAAGTGTTGATGTTCATTGTGTAACTGGTTTTCTAGAGAAAAAAAAACCAAACAAAAAACAAACCAACAACAAAACCCAAAAACCCCAAACAGCTTAATTCTCTGCTTATGTTACAAGGTGCCAGTCCCCTTTGCTCCATGAACACCACCAAGGCTCAAGCTCACTGGAGTGTGAAGGAGGCAGAGAACGAGAGGAAACTTTGGAAGGAAATAGACATTCTGGTAATACAAGCCTCTGTACCTTAAAAACAACTGTTCTTTGCAGTGCAGTGCCTGTTAAAGTGCAGCCACCTTCTGATGTGGAGGTCTAATTACAAAGAGCATGTAATATATATTGTAATAATGTGAAAGCAGAAGCTGTTGCAGACAGTTTTAACAGAATATGTTGTGGGATGTTTAGATAATATTTGGAACAAACTACTCCTGAAGTTCAGAAAGCCTCACAAATGATGAGAAGCAGGTTGAACTTTGTTTAATTATCATTGAAAATATAGATACTAGGAAATTCTGCAAAGATTCACATCTCTGATTCCAGAGTGTGCAGGCTTGAAACTTGATGCTAAGCCATGTGCCTTTTCTCTTTGTGCAATATACTCATCTTTTTAGCATTCAGAAATTAAAACACAATTATTTATGGCAGAAACCAAATGGCATACACCATCGACCAAAGTCCTGAGCTCCTACAAAGACCGGGCTTTACAGAAAGAAGGCAGTGGCAAGGAGTCGCCAAACAAACTTTCCCACGTAAGTCTTTTACTTGGATATCATTCAACACTCTAAACGAGCTCCCCCCCCAAAACAACACAAATCCAACAAAACAGAACAAAACAACAACAACCCTCACCCTAGACNNCAACAACAACCCTCACCCTGGACTTAAATACATTTTAAAAAATTAATTTTAGTAGTTTATGAAGACTGCTGTGTGTTTTGGGAGGCAAAGAGTATACTCACCTAGATGTGGGGTGAATTGATTATGCTTAATCTGTGTTTATAAACTAAGAACTCCAAGAGGGCTTAGGTTTGAGGCACTGAGGAGATAAAACTAGCACAGCCTGCACTCAGCTGTGTATTTACAGCTTCATTTATACTGGCTTGCTTGATCTGGAACTATTAAAATCCTTCCAAAAACAATTGTTCACCATACCACGTGTCATGTTGTTGTGTGAAATACCCATGTAGTATAATTATCAATGGGGACAATAAAAATGTAGTTTGTATGTTAGGAATGCTGAACAGATTTCTAGTCTACCAGGTGAGTGTCCTGTCTTCAGTAATGGCAAAATCCTCAATAACCTTAGTGGCTGAAAATACACTAATGATATGCACGGTCTTTTTCTGGTTTTATATTTTTGTGTGTGTTGGTTACATGGAAAAACTTACTATCTGTTGTCCAAATCTGTATGCTAGCTGTAGACTTACATTGGTAAGAATGAGGCCAGTTTTTCATCTTACGTACATGGATACCTTAGGAGAATCGAGTTTGATACTTCTCAAAAATTACTATCATAAACCGAATCATGCTGTAGAATTATACTCATGAAGACAAAAATACTTTCTTTTACCTTAAGCCAAAGTTAACAGAAGCTAGAATCAGTATTAAACAGAGGACCGATACCAAAGTTAAATGATCAATTTGCTTAACTTCAGAGTTTTATGCTAATAATGGCAGCTGTCACGCCTTTAGAATGGTGGGGGTCTAAACAGAATGGGCTTGTGTTTGTCTGTACACATATGCATGTGTGTAGTGCAGGAGCAAAAGAAGGATATTGTACTAAGTAAGAACCAGCATTGTTATAAACATTCTAAGAGAATGAGGCTATTTTGTTGTTATATGCTGTAAAGCAGGGGGAAGAAAAAAAGGTCATTACCTTGTAAAGGGCCTTGTAATATTCTGTTGTGCATCCCCTTTTTGTTCAGTTCAGTTTGCCGTATTACTTTGCCAGCCAGTGGAATTCACAGTGAGGGCTGCAGGAAATGAACAAGAACTCTGTAAAATATTTAACCATTAGGAAAAAAAAAAGACTATTCTATTTTTTATCAGTTTTAACTTGGGGGAAGAGGGATGGGAGAATTTCCCTAACTATCTTCAAGCTCTGTTTGTTCTGGAATAAATATCATATTCCTGCGGATATTTTTTATATTATGTTTTTTTAAATCTTGCTCCACAACACAGTCTTTAACAACATGTATCAATTTGGGCCATGCTGAGCTTTTATCCACTAATTTCTCT
This sequence comes from Jacana jacana, assembly GCA_013400555.1. Taxonomy (NCBI): domain Eukaryota; kingdom Metazoa; phylum Chordata; class Aves; order Charadriiformes; family Jacanidae; genus Jacana; species Jacana jacana. Next base: position 12,246 of record VZTM01035511.1, read on the forward strand.
TGGCACAAGGAAACTGATCCTAAGCTATTTGATATATTGAACTTTGGGCACTTCAGGATGCCTGTATCAATAGCTGTTGTCCAGATTCTCTTCTGTTTGGTTTACATGGTCAAGTGGGTGTCAGGTGTGCTTTGGTTTGCATGTATGGTCAGCAGCATACAGGAAATTCTGGGGAAGGCTTATAAATGCCATGTGTCTTCTGAGGCTGATTTTATCCCTTTGAGCTCCCCGACCCACATTGTTTCTTTCCACTTTGGTTCCATTTTACATGTATGGTAGGAAGTGACACACCTTTTCACCAGACACCTTTCTCTGAGTACCTCTCCCTGGAAAAACTGCTTATTGTATTTTTATCAATTGTTCCATTGTTTTTAAAGTGACAACCATCTTATGAAGGATAGAGTGAATGTGTAACCCCGCCTTTTTGTCTTTTTTTTCCTATAATAATTTTCTCAAATTTCGAGGCCTATTTCCATGTGGAATAGAAGTATCATTGCTGGAAAGACTGCCTTGTCTAACTGCTTTAATGTATGAGCCACAACTATGTTTATAGGCATCTGCTTGGAGGGGGATCTCATAAAAATAAGTTAGTCTCCCTCCCCACTCATATTCTACCTAATAGAAGTCCATCTGCCCTTATTCTGGCTACTCTGTCATATGGATAAGTTAATCCAACTCTTTATAAAATCTTTTCTGAAAAAACAACAAAACTCCCCAACTTTATTGACACAAATGCCTGACACAATTATTCCACTTCAATAGGCATGCTTAGCTCAGGGCCCTGTGACTTAAGTTACGTTCATCTGGAATGCATACGTTGCAATTGGCTTCAATTTAACTAGTCACACATCCAATTGGATTTGATCCAGTAAGCTGCACATTTCACCCACACCAAGGAAAAAGCCATGGATAATTCAGTCTTCAGAGTTTTTCGGATTTGCAGTAGAACTTGTTTAAACAAATAATTACCAATGCTTCTAGCTTTAACAAATGCTTATTTGAACTGTTCAGAAATGAAATTTTTTGGATGTTAAGCAGACCCTATAATAAAAAAATTCAAGTGTGATCTTAAGATTTGCCATAGAAGATGGAACTAGAGCCTTTTTATTTGCAGTGACATCAACCTTTAATGTGTCTAGCCAGTTGTGCAATTCATTTCATAGAAACTGGTAGTATAATTAGCTCCTTTCATACTTCACAGTTATATTATAGCATACTGTAAAAAATAATAAAGTGGTCTTTGAATGGCACAGATTCAGTAATTTACATGAAAATAAATACTTTACTATTTAACTTGAGGAGGGTCTTTTTATGTTTATTTTCTTCTTGTTAAGATTGGAGACAAAAGCTGTTCAAGCCACTCAAGCAGCAACACCCTATCCAGTAATACATCCAGCAACAGTGATGAAAAGCACTTTGGTTCTGGAGACCTTATGGATCCTGAGCTGCTTGGATTAACCTATATAAAAGGGGCTTCTACTGACAGTGGAATTGATACAGCTCCCTGCATGCCTGCTCCTCTTCTGGCCCCTTTGCACCTTGCTGGCAGCAGGTCTGGAGTACATTGTCGCACTGAGCAGTGGACTGAGGCTTCTGAAGCTCCTGGGCCAGATGATGATCCAGCTAAAATGTACACTGTTCATAGCTATGCCTCTGCTATTTCTACCAGTCATACAGCTGAAGGCAGTATGGGAGACCTGAGTGAAATCTCCTCTCATTCCAGGTATGTGTTTCTTATAAATTAGGGATTATGGATTATAGATTAACATGCAGAGAACTCTTTCATTTTTGTTACTCTGGTTAGCTTTCTCTGAAAGTGCACTTAACTCATTTTGATTTCATTGTATTTAAATGGATATATATGAGCAATTTTCAGGCAATTTTGTCATGAGTCTGCCTGAAAAGCATAGCTAGTCCTACCCCCAGATCTGATGGAGATTTGACATGTGTCTTTGTGCTCATTGCTTAGATTTTTAAAGTTTGGAAACATCCCTGAGGAAAAGTGAAGTTTGCGCCTAGCATTTACTTCACGTACCTTTTGTTTTGGTTTTTGTTGGGAGTTTTTGTTAGTACAGTGCAACTGGGAGTTAATACTGAAGGAAATCCTAAAAATTGCAATGGACAATTTTAACATGTAGAGATGGACAATTTTTACATAGTGACACTACATTGCATACCATCCCCCCTAATTTACCTTATTGTGATTCATGCTTTACAATTCTGTTTGCTGAACTGAATTTCTGATTGATTTTCAACTGCTCTTTTTGTTACCAGTGCACGGTACCTCTATGGTAAAGCAAACTGTAAAAGTATACTGGTTGTCTTTATCTCCCAATTGCCATTTTATGGTGACTTTGAAGTTAAAGCTTTAGTCTGTGTTAAGAATTTTGCTTTGTAAAGGATGGAAGGAAATTTTTGTTATTCTTTTGCTCTGATTTTTCTGCTTTCAATATCAATAAGTACAGGAAAATAACCAAATAATATCTTGCATCCTCCCTTCTTTATATGCTTGACACAAGTGAATTAGTCTTATATACTTACTCTGACTTCTAAATTTTATTTTTTCACAAGTTTCTTAAATTTTTTATAAATAGAAGTCTAAAATCCTCTGGATAATGTCCTTGCTGTCAATGTGAAATGTATTTTACATTGCGCTTCAATGTTTGCTTCATCTTTAGATTTCAGTTTTTCATAACTGAGCTATTTTTTTCACTGCATCTTTACATAATTTCTTTGCATATTTGTAAGTATAGCAAGCAAAAAAGCTTGAACATCGTTTCTTCCCTCAAAACCTCATCATCTTATTTCTACTTTTTGAGGATGAAGAGGGAGAAGAAAAAATAAATTTGTTTTAAGATTAAATACACATAATGTGATCAAAATTATTAATCCATTGCCTTAATGATTCCCCCTGCTGCCACCTTAGACATTTTAATTTGATCTAATGCCATCTATGCATGTGCATCCCTTGTATTTGACTCTGTGTGGACAGCAAAGTAGAATTATAGAATTATAGAACGGTTAGAGCTGGAAGGAACCTTAAAGATCATCAAGTTCCAACTCCCCTGCCATGGGCGGGAACACCTCCCACTAGAGCAGGTTGCTCAAAGCCCCATCCAGCCTGACCTTGTACACTTCCAGTGAAGGGGCTTCCACAACTTCCCTGGGAGTTGGAGCAACCTGTTCCAGTCTCACCACCCTCACAGTAAAGAACTTTCTAGTATGTAATCTAAATCTTCCCTCTTCCAATTTAAAGCCATTACCCCTTATCCTGTTCAAAGTCGCCATATCCCATATCTATTAAGGTTTCAGCAGCACCTTCTGATCTTCTCTGAATTAATCCAATTCTCTTGGGATTAGATTAAAAGATAGCACTGTGTTTGCTATTTGTAAACCAACAAGGAACAAATATTAGGAGCTACTGCTTCAGGTTGGTTCCAACCTCTGATTTTAAGCCAGGCCCTTTGTTTCTGATTGCTTTGCTTAATTCACCTCCAAGATGAAAGGAAGAAATTTATTCTTCAAGGAGGTGTTTGCTTTAGTTCATTGTAAATAATTTTGAGAGCTTTCAGCAAAATGTTACATTGGTACCTACTAGTACTATTCTTTGTAATAAAAGATTCTATTAAAATTCTCCAGAGGACTAGTTTTGTTGAACTGAAATTTACTTGTGTTAATACTAAATTCTCAACAGTACTGAGTGAAAGACATGGTTTAAACTAGTGTGAACTGGCAGAATTAACATGAAGTGGAAAAGCACGTGAGTTTTATAATAAAAAGAGAAACTTGGGGTAATTCCCTATGTAGTTCGTGATTATACCATTAATAATGTGTGTGTACATATTTACTTAAAATAGCATGCACAAATTCTCTCTCTATATGTCAAACTTAGTCTTTTAATTTTGATTCACATCAGTTTGCATTGGCCTTTCAGCAAGTTGATTTATATACATTACTTGTTTTAGAAACTCATCACAATTCTGTTCTCAGAGAGCTTTACTGTGTACACTGCTGTTATGTAGAAAATTACTGTACTGATATTGCTACGCTGATTTTAACCTTGAGAAAACTGTAACATTAAGAATTATAGCTGCATACCAGGCAAAGCACTTCTGATTTGTTGCTGTATAGCAGTTTTCATTTTTGCTTTTGTGTGTTTACTTTCTCCAGTGGGTCGCATCATTCAGGAAGCCCATCAACACATTGCTCTAAAAAGAGTGGATCCCTAGATACCTCCAAAGTCTATATTGTGTCGCAGAATAGTAGTCAACAGATCCCTGGGTCAGTTTCTAAACCATACCACAGACAAGGAGCTGTCAGTAAATATGTCATTGGATGGAAGAAATCAGAAGGAAGTCCTACACCTGAAGAATCTGAAGTTTCTGAATGCCATGAGTAAGAGCTTAACTTTGTTGGGGAAAGAAGGGTAAATTTTAAATTAGGTTAGAAAAATGAAAAATTACAAATTCTGTTTCATTCTTAAATGTTTGAGTTGTTGTCTGTACCTTTGTATATCACAGGTTCATGTGAACAAAGGCAATAACTTGTCACATATACAGCAACATCTTTTTCCCATGTGTCAAATAAAGCAACCTGAAAGAAATTTCTGAAAGGGTCTGTAGGCAAAGAAATACGACTGTTGGACATTATGAATTTCCATTTTGAATCTCTAGGAAACAGTTGAGAGGGCACAATTTTATTAAGGTCTTAAAGACCTTTTCTGCAAATCTTCAGGAGCTTTAGTTAGTTGAAAAACAACTTCCTGATGTTTCTGTACTAAACCTTGCTACCTTGTTGCCCGTTTTGTCAGCTAATACATTACAGATGAGAGAGATGGCCATAAGCAGAGCTGTGGTCTATAGTGAATAATTTTAAAAAATATCAGTGCAAATTGTGGGGGTATTTTAGTGGTTCTTTGGCATCTTTTTCTGAGTCTGTTTTTAATTAATAGGTACGAACTGATGGTTAGGTCCCCAGAAGAGAAAGATTAAGTGTGGGTACATCTGGCCCTCTCTTCATGAGACTCGAGGAGATGTGCGGGCTTAAATAAAGCTACATATTTTTCTAGCAAGTGACATGTAGACAAAATTATTCAGAGCAATTTTAACAAACAGCTATATGTACAGCTTAACACAGGAGTAGCTCTTGAGAAATGTGCTCCTCTTAGGTGGAGGAAAAAGGAAAAGGTCATATCTCACGTATAGGTAGAGATTATATTTTCCCAGTGCTGCAGCTGTAATAAGTAATGTTTGCATCTGCTGTTTAAATCTAACCTTTAAACCTTCAAAATCATCCTCTCAGATAACTTCCTTGCTTTCTTTTTCTTGTGTAAGCTGTTCATTTCTGTCTTGCAATAAATCATTGTCAGCCCCATATATCTTGATAAATTGACAAGGTGACATGCGGTACCTGATTTTCACATGTTTAATATGGGGTATTCTTTGTTTAATGGGAATAGGTTATTTGTATCTAATATCTCATATTGCACATATGTGAATATTTATGGCAAGATTCATACTTGAAATATAAACTGGAATATATGGGCTGTGAAATATGAGCCTGAAGTTAAGCTCTTAAATTCCTAATTTTCGAAAGCAGAAGATGTTACTACCTTTCTGTCCTGGTCCTTTGTGTTATTGTACTTGTGGTTTCATTCCTGACATCCCCCTCCCCCATGTTTCAATTGCTTAAATTGTTTAGTCATAGTAGTATTTGCCCTTAAACAGTGGTAACTTCATTGATTCCCACAAGTTTTTTTTTCATTTTTAATTTGATTAACTCCTGAAATGATTTCTCTTTATTTTTAATGGAACCCTTAAAACAAATTTCCATAATGATTCATGGTATTTAGACTGAAACCACAACAATTTAGAAAAGTATATTCAAGAACTAGTTCCGCTTAAGAGATACTAATTAAACATGACAGCAGTTCATATATCAGAAAATATTTTCAGATGTGTCCATGGCATACAGCATTGCTTCACCTCTTTCTTTCTAGGAAAGCTTTCTATACATTACAGAGAGGAAATATCTCTCTGAGGATAATTATGTTGAAATAAAATAACAGCTCTAATTAGCAATGATGATGAAAATCAGGTCAATTGCTGAGTGTTGTGCCACTATAGGATATAATTCACTGAGAATTACACTTTACGGTGGCAAAGCTTGTTTGCTGTCTGCTGAGGAGAGTCACTGATTATGCTGCACTCGGCAGTAAGTAATGACTTCAAATCTATATTCTGTGTGATTGGGAATCTCTAGTTCTTTCTATTGCATTTCCAGAGTAAACCTTTCAAAATCATCTCTCTTCTTTCTCACTGGAAGGAAGCTGAAAGGTAATAATTCCTTTTGACGGTCTTTTGTTGACTGTAAATACATTTTAATATGCTGATAATTAAGGAAGACAGCTGTTTTGGGTTTTTTTAATCTAAAGAGCTTTATGAAATAGCTGATAATAAGACACACTTGGCACATGGCACAATCAATTACCAATACACTTCAAACTATGCCATTGGTAAACATAGTAATTTTGCCAGATTGTGAAGCTGGATACAATATCACACTATGGAATATTGCTTTTCTTATTTGCTGAGGAAGTAAAAGTTAAAGTATTTTGTGATGAACTATTGGAAATGTAAAAATACAGCTATAACAGTTGAGAAGTGTGGTGTGTAAAAAAGGAGAGGCAAGCTAGGAGAAACAAGCATTATGCTTTTAAATTGTTCTTTAGTGTTCCTAAAATTGATTTTTTTTTTTCAGTAGTTTAAGACTTTCGGTTTGGACCCACAAACAGTTTCATAAATACAAAATCATTGAAGAAACTGTTCAAGAGTGCTGTGTCAGGAGATAATTCTAACAAGTTTTGCTTTGTGACAGAGTACGAATGCAGTCTTTCAAATTCAAGAGCACTATCTTGCTAAAAACCAATTGTCTTAACAGGGTGTATGATGATATTGATGCTGTCTCTGCATCGAGTCCGCTTCAAACTTCAGTGAGAAACGCTGTTGTTGAAAGCCAGCAAGTCTTGTCCAAAGAAGATTTTCTGAAGCTGATGCTTCCAGACAGCCTTTCTATGGAGGAGGGGAGAAGAAAGGTTGGCTACTTTCTTTGTCTTTCTGTCTATCGCAGACACAGTTATATTAGAAATTAATTTCTGATATTCCCAAAATTCCTGTAGAGAAGGCGTTATCATTTTGTACAAGTCAAGAATATTCCATGAGGATGCTAAAAACACTGGCCATGAGT
>VZTM01035511.1:21792-55162 GCA_013400555.1 Jacana jacana
ATCTCATCTTTATAGTGTGAAGACAATGGATAATATTTAAAATTTTACAAAAAGGGGATACAGAACTGAAAATTTGCTACTCCTCAAAGCATACATGATTCTGAATTCTGTGCTTAATGTGGAGTAAAGCACAAAGCAATTAAATTTCTTGAGATAATTGTCACACTTAGATATTAATTCAATGCTCTCTTAACCCACGGTGTTTATACAACGTGCTAATTAGCATAATCATGATGTCTGAACAAAAGTAGCACATGGGAGTCATCTAAGTGCAGAGCTGAATTTAAAATTCAGATCATATATATTTTTCAACATGCAGTATGTTAAGTATGCATTGTGTGGTTTAATTCTCATGAATAATATCCTAGAGGTTTTTATGATTTATGATTGATACAATAATTGGTTTTCTGTGGTGATTTCAAGAGCTGCCATTGTTTTTGGCTACCTAAATAAGAAACAAGGAGCGAGGAGGTGTGGTCATCTCGAGATAAATTACTGCTGTTCCTTTCCCCTCCCAAGACACCCAAACAAAAGCTCACTAAGTGAGAGACTCTCATCCCTGATCCCCAGCCGCAGGACTCGGCAGCATCCAGTCTTTGATTATGCCTTCATAGAGGGCAGCAGTCTTGGTGTAGGTGAGTTAGTCATCTTTGACAGAGAAGCTAGAAAGGAGTTTTCTGAATATGTAAGGTTTTACAAGATCAGATCACTTTTTTGGTTTGCTTTTACTTTCTTCATAGATCAGGGAATAATGAACCCTCTAGGTAATGTTTAATTTTTGTTGCACCCTGAAAGGAAACTCTGTAAGGCTCCAACAATTAGCATTCAGCATGTTTGGATAGCTAGTGAACAACCTTTGTAGACAGAAGGTGCAGTATAAGGTTGAGGAGACTTGAGTAACAGCTAATAATTGCGGCAGCTGGGAATCTTGAGTGAGGGGACGAGAATCAGAAACCTTTTAATTCAGAGAGTGAAGTCTTTTAACCATTTGCCTGATGTGGTCCCTGATTAGGGTCAGAGTCTTTTGGTAGTCTTTAACCACTTCTTACAGAAGGATACCATATATCCATTCTTTTGAGGATGCTGTGTATGTCCTCTATCCATCCATTTAGGGATGCTACTTATGTCTGTTGTTGTGATCGTTTTACGGATGTGTTAAAATAAAGTTTGGGATGGTGTTTATTCCCATGGCCCAGATCTCTTTCAGGCAAATCTCTAGAACCAATTTAGTATTTTGATTCTAGTATTCCTAGATTAGAATCTGAGTATCTCCCTCAATTTTCTCTGGGACACAGTTAAGCATTCTAACAATTGGGCATGTTACATATTGTCATGAAGACAGATGCTTTCCTAAACTAGCACTATGAAGGGCATTTTGTAAAGACTGAGTCTTGCAGCATGATTATTTCCATGTATTCCTTTTGAAAGGATTCATCAGTGAGCAAGTTTTGTCAGAACTATAACAATGTCACTATCTTTAATTCTGGACTGTGTTCACTGTTTTAAAAAGCTGTTGTTCTTAAGTGTATGTTCTGCCTAGAGAGTGTGCAACTCAGTTACAAAGAAACCAGGACAGAACATTAAATTGTTATACACAGGGCATAGCAGTTAAAATAATTAAGGAAGTAACTGATGTTTGTCGAGGTGAACAATAACTGGATTTGCAGTGCCAAAGAATGACTTATGAAGTGGAATGCTGCAATTTTACGATGCAACAACATCTTGTTTTACTGTAGACGTTTGGGCTGTGGTTTAAGTATCTCTTTGAAATGCATGAACGGTTTCACTGAACTCTATTATCCTTTTCTAAGCCTATTTTGTGATATCTGGAGAGATGCAATGTCTAGGGTCACTTTTACCATTCAAAGAATTAAATTGCACCCTATATCAGTTCAGAATGTTTAACATGAAGACATAGTCATTTCAAATTAAAATCAAACAGTTCTATGTATAGTCTTGAATAAATGTTGCCAGAGATGGTAACCTTATATATCTTTCTAAAGAACATTGCTGTCATAAGGTTATGGGAGGTTTCATTTAACATTTCAGAATTAATAAAACTATACAGTGTCCGATAAATTCATGGTGATACATTCCAAAATATCAAGAGGAAGGGTGAAAATCCAGTTCAGTAACTCTGTTGAGGCCCCACTAGGTCTGATACTGTGGAACAAATCTCTGATCTTCTGTATTAGCTCAAAAATTCTAGAGTACCTGCCCTGAAAAATACTCCCAAAAACTGCTGATGGGATATGGTTGTGTGAATTCTTTGAATCAGTAATACGTGTTCTCATATCTTCATTTTTTGATGTTTAGTTTTCATTTTATGGAAACCTTTCTCCACGGAGGACACTTTACCGTACCCTATCTGATGAGAGTATATGTAGCAATCGAAGAGGATCTTCCTATGCCAGCTCTCGAAGTTCAATGCTAGACCAGGCCTTGCCAAATGATATCTTATTCAGCACTACCCCACCGTATCACAGCACGTTGCCTCCCAGAATGAGCCTGACTCCTGGAATGGGAAATCTGAGAAGTAAGTGATTGTTGCTGTCATTGCTGAGTTTGGACTATTTGTAATAAACTCAAACAAATCACCAAATATTAAGTTAGATTTTGCTTTTAAGGTGAAATTATGAAATGTCAAATCAGTGTTCTAGATATCCTAGTAAAAGTATATTTGATCAGCAGTGTATGCTTATGCTTGCCTTAGTGATCAATTCAGATTTATTATGTCTGGAGATAGCATTCACTTGAAAAAAATTTCATGAGACCCATGATAGGCAACAAACATTTGTCTGAATGTATTTTTTGTTATCACTTTTATTTTCCAGTGGTGGCTTAATTAAGTCAATATTTTAAAATTTGTTTTATTTTTTTATTGTGTGCATTTGAGTTACTGCAATATTCACAAATATATTAAAATAATAGCTAAATGGGACAGCTTCTATTTAGATTATCCTTTTGGTGACATCTTAAAGGGAAACATGCAATAGCTGTTGTTGTCATCTCCAGTTTCAAAGCTGAATTTTCAGATACTTTTTTAACATGTAGGTAAAACCTTTGCAAATAACACTTCATTTTTAATGACAGAAAAGGAACTAACTTTGGTTCTCGTTAGGAAGATTTTTGTAATCACTGCATAGCAGACATTTATATTCCATAGCAGTGCTGAGCCTTCTTTTTCATTTTTAATTTTAGCTTGAGGTTGTAGTTTCAGATATCGGGATTCTTAGCTGTCATAGTAATGTCTTTTGTGGACTACATATGCTTGTGATCTTAAAACATTTCAATTTTACTGATGTTCAATGTTTACAGAAATCGGAGAAATAGGTTGGTTTCGGCTGGAATTAATTTTAGAAAGATACATTCTTGCATGTTGCTACCCACCACGTGGTATGTGAAACAGTGGCAGCTGAGTGTCCTGAGATCCCCTCAGGGAGGAAAAGGGTGTGATTCATGGGTGCGCAAGGCAGCACCAAACCCAAGGCGTAGTAAGCAACCCAAAGGGTTTCCCTTTGCTGGGAAATCAGAATGAGCAGACAGAACAACCATGCAGGTGTGGAAACAGAAACTTCAACTGTGTGCGATATTGACTGTGGGAAGGAGATGGGAAAATGAAGCTATGGGATTTCTTTTTTATTTGTCTTTCACTGGGGGAAGCAGTGAAGTAAAAGAAGAGTTGCTTTTGGCGAAGCCCAAAATGCAAGCTCTGACAGTTGTGTGCTGTTGGTAGCACACAGTACACAAATGTGGAAAGATTCATTTTGTCTTATTTTTAACTTAAACCAGAAAGCAGAACTTGTGTAGCTCAGAATTCTGAAATTTTACCTTAGGGACATTAAAGATTCCCTGACTGAGACAGTGCTGGTCATGTTGAGTGATTCTAGCATGTGCCATACATGGTTGCAGGTACAAATCTATCCCTGTCTTGCAAATTCATGGCAGCTGAACTAGCAGGGAAAGAATGAAAACAGTACGAGAGCCACTGATACAGAACTAGTACTAGCACAAGTCAGAAACCCAGGGAGACACGTGGAGGCAGTCTGACTGACATTGCCAGCACCATGGTCCTCTCCTATTAGGAAACACAACCAGAAAGGGAAAAGAAAAACGTCCTAAGTGATGCATTGGCATGAAATTCCTGTGAAAGGAGCAAGGTGCAGGATACTTGCAATGAAGAGGGTCAGAAGGAAGGGAATATTTTGCAATGATGCACTAGCACTTTCTCAAAGTTCTCAGATTATACACACCATAGGAAGAAGGCTGCCAGAAGTGCAGCTGATACACCTACAACAATGTATTAGGTGAAAGCCTATCTTAAAGCTGGCTTAGATACTACCAATATTAGTTTCAGACCAAAACTAACTGAATTGATAAGAATAAGTATTAAAATGGAAGAGCATCACTGTGTACTGATGATGTGCAACGTGAACAATTTGGAAATAGGCTTTTCAGTAAGCAAATAAAGTCTGTTGATTAAATAATTCACACAACCAAAGGAGTAGATATATTTATCTGTTACGGACTCACACAGTGAATAATCCACCATACCAGAACATGAGACTATTTTCAATCACTTTTGCCTTCCCTGTTGCTACTGGGGGCACATGTCCACTATTCTGTCAGTAACGTACGCATATGTCCATCACAAAGTCTGCTAGCAGCCCTGCATTTTTGAAGGGAGACTTTGGACACCTAGGTAATACTGAAGCAGGGAAGGGTTGGGAAGTCAGAAGCTGTTGTGCAAGCAGAAAATGGGATTTATGTCTACATGTGGCTTCATACATTCCTTCAGCTGCAGCATCTCTTTGAGACAATCTGCTTGTTAAATGACATGTCTAATTTGAGCACAGTAAGTGAGGAGTAGTTAGATATTTTTTTCATTATCTGTAGTCTCTACATAATAGTAGCAGTTCCAGCTGAAGCAGGATAGTTCTCTTGGAAGTAGAAAAGGTTAAGTCAGGTGAATCTTTCTTCTTTCTGTATAACTAGTTACTCTTTGAATACAGAGATAAGTGGGGCTGATGGCAGTCAATTTGGGAAGCTCTGTTGGAAACTGAACTGACCATATAATTTTGGTGAAAATAAGTACTCTTCAGAATGCTTTATACTTTTATGTATCAATAATAAAAATAAAGAAAATGCCAAAGTGTAGGAAGAGTGACATAACTGAAATGACCAGAAACCACAGGATCAATGATTTTGTGCCAAAAGGAGTACAGCAAATAAAATAATGGTTTTTAAAACTGAAAGATAACACTCTACATTGTTTCCTCAAAGGAAATAAGGGGTAAGTCTGTGCTGCTTCAAAACCAGTCTTGTGGACAATGAAGATAGAGGCCTACAAGATTAGACGTGTCCTCCTGGACACGCAGAGGTGGCCATGGCCAAGCATAACTCCCCACCTTTGTACAAATCACAAAGGAGGACAGCAGGCAGCCTGCAGCTGCTAATGCGGCAGTTACACACAGAGATATACCGTGGAGGTAACAGCAAGGTAAGAGGAGCAGGGAGGAAATGCAAATTCCAGAGGCTAGAAATAATTCAGCTCACCAAGAGCATTCCTGAAATACAAACGTTATTCTCTGAAATTCAAAAGCACAAAGAGGCCTCTCTCATTAGAGCGCCTTTTCTTTTTTTTCTTCTTTTTCCTCTTCCCCCCACCCCCCCACCATTGCCCAAGAACACATGATTTATATCTTGAAAATGAATTATTCTGTGGTGGCACACTCATGCCTGTTTAGTTATTCTGCTTATAATTTCAGCCATCAGCATGGGCAGTTGTGTTTTCAGAGCTATCAATATTCAAATATCTGCTCTGGCAGGCTTTCTGCAGTTGAGTTGCTCTGTCAGGTTTAATGTAGGACTGAATAGGATCCACCCTAAGGTGAACTCAGGTTCTCAGAAAGACAATGCATAATGAAGGATGACTACTGGTGAATATATCACTCCTACACTTTAATTTGGAAAGCCAGCAGAATTGCACTGGGAGCAGGCATCTTCCTGACAGGTTTCACAATCAGCCTCTGTAGAATGATCACACAAAAGCAAGGGCTGTCCCTGAGGGCCTGCCTGCTGATCTAGAACCAAAAGCTGGCTTACCAGCCTTTCAAATAAGGCATTCTGTCTATTTTCCACAACAAGGGTTGTATAAAACAATTGTACTTGTATAAATAAGGCTCTTAAAATTCCCAATTCATATACAAAAGTTCAGAGACTGTTCTGATGTTGAGCTTCCAATGTACTTGCACTTCTAAGTAACCTTAGGTAAATTTTATGTATGATTATAAGGAACTAAAAATAAAATTTCAGTACAGATATATGGGTAGACTATATTTGTGTATTACATTTTCCATTTCATATAACATCCCCTATTGCATGCTAAGAGTGTGGGCATTGAGAAAGATATTTCTACAGAGGTTTCTCAAGCCCCTTCCCATTGTAACATAGCACCACTGCAGCTTTCCCAGAAGTAAACAGGATTTCTACCTCATCTACATTGCTTTTGCTTTTTGGGACTCCTACATTTTTCGGCATAGGATTGCAAACCTTCTTCACTTTACTGTTTCTGACTACTTCTCTTTTTTTAAAACTAAACTTTCTGCAAATAATATGATATGCTCAAGTAATTGTTCTGTGTAATAGAATGCTCCATTAAAGGCTCCTGCTTTTTGGATTTTTAGGTCAGGAATCTTTAATTCAAGTGGACTTTGTTCCTTTTCATTGTTATCAGGACAATGACAGCATGCTGTTTTCTTAAATTATAATGTATCTTCCACTTGTGTTGTGGAAGATACATTGTTCCACTTTTTTTTTCCTTCATTGATTTTTATGTTTGGTGTTTTCTTGGAAAGATATTCCTCATAAATATTATAGTCTGAATCACTTGAATAATTAGAGTGAAATTTTCTTCAAAAATATTTGAGGAAAATTTATTTAGATCTTTTTATTTAAAAGAAGTGGATGCTACATACCTATATTGTGTCACTAGCTTTATGGTTAAGATGAAATGTGATTAAAAATTATGTATTTGGTTTATGTTCAGTTTTAAGAATGTCTGTGTGCCCATTTAGCAGTACTCATTTTAATGTATTCACATTGATTGGAATGAAGTTTGCTATGGGTAGAGGAAGAAAATGTGAAGCTATTCAAGATAATTATGAAAATTAGCCTCTCCTTTGCTAAGATGTATGTTCATGGTAGCTTTCTGAAGACTGCATAACTGAAAGCTGTGCTTGAACTAACTTTATAGTGTATATATTTCAATTCATATACAATCTATCTACAATACACAATGTGTTACATCTCACGGGAGTATACAGCTCCTCAGATATACAGCTACAAATTTGAAACTAATGCAGTAGTATTTTCAGTGTGAAAGTGAGTTTTGGATATGGGCTAGACTCTACAAATGCATTAAAGGAAAAGAATGTGGTATTTTCTAAATTTCTTGTGGAATGGAAATACCTAAGTTTCAGGGTAAAGCTTTGCATGCAAATATCGTGTATGTTGTTTCACAGCCTTCATAAAAATATAATTTTATCTATCTAGCAACTTTTCTGCTCAGTGCTCAGGTCGAATATGCCATGCTTTAAGAATGGATGCTGCCTACTCGCACAGCATTCATATGAAAATGTGAAGAACACTTCATGTGCAAAGTGGCACCCAAAAAAATTGTAGAAACCCTCCCCATCTTATTCTACTGAAGTTTAAAAATTGTTCCACCCATACTGAATATTGAACAGGAAAAGACAGAAACCAGACAAATGAAGATAAGCAATCTTTGCTTATGCATATTTTTGCGGTTCATTATGATAGCTTCAAAATTAACTGTAGATCGTTGTTATAGGAAGACTAATTATTGTGTTTATTGTTTAGATGAATTCTGGTTCTCAGATGGGTCCTTATCTGATAAAGCCAAATTCAATGATCCTGGCCTGATGCCCCTGCCAGACACTGCCACAGGGCTAGACTGGTCCCACCTGGTAGATGCTGCACGAGCGTTTGAAGGTAACAGGAAAATTTGAATAAAGATCAATGTTCAGTACGCAAAGTTTTTTTTAAAAAGTATATATTGTACATTTCTAATTAGAAAATTCCAGTGTTTGCCTTCATAGCCCTTTAATTCTTTTGGCAGTTTCACTTCTCAGTGCAGAAGATTGTCACTGAAGATTTGGGGTATTCATGATGCTCTCACTGTTTATCTTAGAATTAATCCACTTAGGGTCCTAAGTTCCTTCTGTAATCATTTGGAAAAAAATGGTGTTTTGAAGGAGTGATTCAAAGAATTTAAGGTAGATGTTTAAAATGAAACTGGGAGTAACACTTCCCTGAGTTTGTGTTGTGTGTATAAACTTGTCTGTGTAGTCCAAATGATATTGCAGTCCCTCTCAGTTTTCATGATAAGCCCTTGAAAAGCAGCAAAGGTGTACTCTGTTTTCCACTAATAGAACCTGAGGTGCAGTATACAGACCAGGTTTACATTACTAAATTATAAGATGATGTTAACTTTAAAAATCCCTCATTCTCCTCTCTGAGAGCTAGATAAACCGACACGTAATACAGAAAGGTGGATGTTGATTTGAGTTTATATCTGAAAATATATATAGTTGAATGCTTGAATGTTTGTGGCTTGTTGTTTTTGAGGGCTGTTATGGTTAGGTCCCTAAAAACTGTCCTAAACTGTCCTAAAATTTCTATCATTTCTTAGCTGGGAAGTCAGCGGTATCTGTGAATAAGGGTGACATTACCACAGTCTTCATTATGTAAAGTACAGGTGCTAACTGTATGAGAACTGGTTGTGAAGTTAGCGATGAGATGTTCTCCCAGGTTTTTTTCCCTAAAAGCAACCCTGGGAATCAGTTTTCTGGTACCTGATTCCTTCCCTATGTATGAAGTGATTACATTTCAATTTAATTAAGAGCTCTTCAGAACTACTCACTATATTAATGTAAGTGGCATCATTACAAACCCAACCCAACAGTGATGATTAGCAATCTAAAGTGTTGTATTATTTCTTAATGTGATTAACTGTAGGTGCATTCATTCCTGTTCAGTACTAGTCCAACACGCCTGTTGTAGCTGGCGGGAACTACTGTGAAACTGCAAATCTGGCAACTGTTCCCGGGCATTTCTATGTTTGATTGCTCAGGGAACATCCTGCTATTTGTTATCGACATCTTAAACAACTGGAAACAGATTTGGGTTAGTAAACAACTAGCGCTGTAGCTTTCTACTTAAGAATAGTTTTAAAAGCTAATAAAAATTTTAAGTTCAGCTGAGTAAAAGGTCATTCTGTACTGCTTGCGCTCCTGTATTTTTAGCTTTCCTTAAAAACTTTAAAAGCTCTTCATTATTTTTACTATTTAATATCATGACTAAAATAATTTCACTTTGGTGTTATGTGACTTTAATTACCATTTGAATCGGAGAGAGATAGAACAATGGAGCTATCTATACGCAGTGCCCTATGCTAGGGAGGAGGAGTATTCACTTGACGGGTTTTAATTGCAGAAGTCTTAGCCAAATCTGTAGATAATACTGAAGAACTGATGATCTGAGTTGCAACACAGAAACTTTTAATTGTGGGTTGGTTTTTTTTGATTGTTGTAACAATTTGAGTAGGAAATAATAATTGAATTTTGTATAAGGAATGTAATTCTTTTCTGATTAGGACTTTGCAGTAGAGTTGTCTGTGTATATGTTAGGTGTTTTTTAAAATGTTTTGACTAAATCCACTACATAGCAATTTTAAATCTTTACAAAGAATGGGGTTTTTAAGTCCTTGTTCAACTTTTTCTATCCTATGTGTTGCCGGTTGAAAGTAATTTAAAAAAGAATAACTGATAGGCATGTCATAAAAAACCTCATGGGGAGCAAATGTGTCGGATATGAATTAGCAGATGCAGTTTCCTTGTGTATTCTAAAGCTGTTGACGTAGGAGTTGCTTCAACTTAATATTTAAAAATAGCTTGGAACTACTGTTCTGCATTCTGTCAATGTGAAAAAGAGAGGGGATGATTCTAAAGTTTGTCCACTTCTGAATATAAAACTGCTTTCATCTTTTTACTGAACTGTGTGGAAATCTGATCACATTTTATATAGGACTGTCTCAAAAAAAAACCCCAAAGCCCCACCACCACAGCCTCACCCTATTCCAGAACTTCAGTGAAAAGGTCAAAAATGCAAAGGACTTGTTTAAACTGATTTAAGGAATTAATGTTAGAGTTGTTTGCTAGTTTGACTTTGCCAACCTGATACTTCAAAGTCGTACTCAGTTCTAGAACCTAGATGCAAGCCTTAATTTTAGGTTTTTCTTTGTATGAGGTCTTCTCTTAATATCAGTTTATTAGAATTACCAATCTGATTCCAAGTGCAAGGATTTCCTCCTGTGATCTCCCTGGGTTGTGTATTGACAAGCTACATATTTTGATCAGTTCAACATCCATAATGCGGGCCCCACAGTCCTTCATCTGTCCGTCTGAAAATGCAGTTGTATCTCAATGTTAAGTACAGCCTTTAGGTGCTTATACTATTGGCATTAGATGGCTTAAGAATTAAATGTAGTAGCAAGATTTTTGCTACCATCATCTGTACCGTGAGTTTACTCAAGGGTGTAACAAGAACAGCAGTCTCATTTGTAGCATTCCCTCTCTCCCCCAGCTCAACAGTTGACTAGGTTGTCTATTAATTAATATTAGCTTTTATCTAACTGAAGCCTCGGTCATAGCTATGTAGTACAGCACTTTTTAAACTGTGGTCCATGAGTGTGAAGTCATTACTTTTTTTTTTTTTTCTTTAATTAGAAGGATGATGATAATGCTTTTCACTTTGTGAGGATTTAATTTGCACTGTTTTTGCTTGACAAAAACTTTTTTGGGAAGCTGGATATTTACCTCAAACCTTTCCTGAAAATCCTCTGTAATGCCTCAGATAGGTCTTTCTCGGTGCAGTAGAGAGCTGTGCAGGCATTAACTGCCCCAGCTCCAGAGGCTGCATCAGAACGGGCTTTTGCTTGAGCTGTGTCCATTGAGGGTCAGTGTCCATAAGCTGGAGCACGGTGCAATGTTATTTTAAGCCTTTACACTGCCTTCCTTTGCAGTACATAGTTTTGACTCTGATATTTATCCAGAGATCATCTTTAGCGTGCATGTGGTGAGGAGCAAGGGCTGCTCTGCCTTGCACATGGATAGGCTCCTTCCAGGTCCCTTCTCTTTGGTGGGAGCTGCAGAGAGACGGGAACCAGGGAGCAGTTGATATTCTGGAAGTAGACTGTTGTGATATTGTTTTATGTCCATCCCTGAAGCGAACAGGAAAAATTGATAGAACTCTACAACAAAAGAGGTCGGGTTTTAGGGTGGGCAATTGGAGTGAAAAAGGAGAAGGTAAAGTAGCAAAACAAAAGAAAGCATGTTAAAATGAGTAGAGATAAAGATGTGGGGATTTATAGAATAAACTGGAGAGCCAAATTAGAAAAAGGAGAACAAAGAAATCTCAGAAAATAATAAGGAAAAAAAGGAGAATGTAATTTTTAATTCTCTTTTTGTATTATCCTTCCATTAGATCCCCAAGTTAGGAAAGAAAGACTGGCTTTCAACATTAGTGTTATGTTGCTGATGGCTTATTTTGTATCTTTTCAATGCCTTGGGTGACAAAAGGAGAAGCCTTTCTACGTGTCCATATCTGTTACTGTCTTTGTAGAAGAGAATTGACACAAACAGAAATATTTACTATTATGAATAGAACTTTGTACTATTTTTGCTACTTTAAACTGGTTTATTGTGCTTAAAAAAAGAAAACCAACTTGTTTAGTGTTTGGTAACTCATATTGTGGGAGTTAACAGCCTAAAAAAGTTTCTCTCATGTTTCTTTAGTTCATTAAAATAGGTGGTTTCAACTTCTGATTTTTTTTCAGGTTATTTTTTGGAATGTCTACTAATGCCAGCCAGAATGCAGTGTTTCTTAATGCCAGGTTATCTTTGCAGAAACATCTGTGCTGCTATAATTAATATTAGTTTAATACTTCCATTTGAAATCTTTGTAGCTTAATGCAAGTAATGCTACACGTAACCTAATGAGAAAGAAGTGAAGCATTCAGCGTGTGAGATAATTATTTTAAGCAAATGAGTATGTTAAACTTCTAGAAAAAGAAAAAATGAAAATATTTGGTTAACGTTTGGTCATTTCTAATGCACACATGTGTAACTCCTTTTGCTTCAGTGCCTATTCAGTGCAGGGTTTTGGGCAGACTTGGTCTTAGTAATGAGAGAACAGCACATTGTAGCCTTTTCTGCTCTCCAGTACATCAAACCTCTGTGGAGGTTTCTTCTGGCCTTTGTCAGCGGTCTGGAAGAATGAAAATCTGGATTCAAATTCTTAGTGGTTACAACTGTCCAATTCTATTACATTAAAGTGAGACATGAATTTTGTCTCATCTTTGATCTTGCTAAGTCAACTGTCACTTAAACTTTTGATATAAACACCTTTATATTTTTTTAAAATAGTTTCCTGTGCATGGGTCCTATGTAGGGGTTTTCATAGATGTCCCAGGTTAAAAATAAGAGCTTTGGGATTTACAGGTCTTTTCTTCTGGTTAGTATGGACATATCACTTGAATTTAATAGGAGGTGAAGTTTGTAGTCTGGAGAAAGCAAAACTTATGTCTCCAGCATCATAGTCAGAAATACACTTGATTTTTCTTTTGAATAGTTAAACATTGGTAGCTTTGATTTCATTTTCATGGGTACAGAGTCAAGCCAATTCTGTTAAGAACAAATAAACCAAAAATCAGTAGGAAACTTTTGCTCTTTGCACAAGCAGGTGATTCACCACACTTCAGCTTTAAAACCAGTTCTAATTTAAACAGTAAATTACTGAAACTGTTGCTAAGCATGAATACTTACAGGGACATCAGTGAGATATGATATAGTTACCGAAAATAAAAATGTGTCTTTTGAAGTACTTGAAAAGTATTCAAAGGCAAAATATTTTGCTAGTGCAGGGTCTTGAAGATGTACTAGTTATTGCTAGGTTTATTGTGTCACTGCCTTGTGCAGAGAATGATTTTGACACTAATGTGGCTTTTGAAAATGAAGGATCTACTCTTTGAAGAGCAACATGGGAATTTAGGTATATGTCTTATGACTTGAGATTTCTGTTTATTAGTGGCCATATAGTAAATTTATTCCTGTTCTGATGAATGGGAGAATATGGTTTTGTATTTTATAAAGATACACATTTTTGTAAAAATACGTTTAAGTTACACTCGGAAAATAGAAAAGCTTTAACAATTAATTTCCCACTGTGTTAGTATTATTTTTTTAATTATGTAGAGTTGAAATTCATCAAGGATTACACAGGGAAGAAAAAGTTAATCCACACAGTATACTTCATTGCAAGCACCCGTGGTTTTAGAATTTTTGTGTGTTGAAATCAGATGAATATATTTTAAAATATCTAAAATATCATGTTTAAAAATGGTATCACATGGCTTCTTTAACAGTTGCTTGTACCTGTTGTTGCACCTGCTTTTATCCATCAAGAAAAAGATGCTTTCAAGTACTGCAGGGGAGATCAAACTGACAAAACATTTTCTCAGCCGATAAAATGAAGCAGACAAGTGGCCCTTTGCTTTAATTAAGCTTACTTGGCAGAGGGGAGAAGTGCAGGGTTTCTGTATTGCAGGAGAATTGCCTCTGAGAGACAATGTCACATGTCACATATTGTTGGCCATAGGAAAAATAGGCAACGGCATAACATTTATTGCTGGCTTTGGGTTTTTTTTCTGTCAAGTGGTAATGAAAATGTGAATGGTATGAAGGTGAAATCAATTATTAGACAGGTGCTACAAACTGACCGTTCACACAGTCTTGTTCCTGGTCGACATACTGCATTTGGTCTGGGAAACTAGTTCTAGTCAATCGATTCAACTCTGGAAGTTGCAATCTGTGAATGATGTCATTGATTATGGGTTCAAAATGATGTTCTTACCTTATTGTCAGAATGTGAAAGCATCACATTCAGTATTTGCTGAGATGCATCACCAGTCAGAAATAAGGATAAAAAACAGGGAAATGGATTGTGGTCTTTAAAATTTGACTAAAAATGACATGTAACTATTCTTCATTATATTATAGAACAAATTGTCAGTCTTTGCTTTTCCTTAAAAATATTGATTAAAAAAAATCCCTTTAAAGAGATTTGTATTAGTTTCCTATTTCTGTGTGGTAGAGCTTTTAAACCAAAATTTCCTTTGTGGTTAGGAAAATGATCTGGCCCTTTATTCACTGCTTGGGTGTGTAGGGTTTGGAGGGTTATCTCTTTAACGTATCACACCAAGTTGTCATGCTGTGTCACCATACCAGATAATACCATTAGAGGCACCTCCTGCTGTACTGTAAGGTGGGTGTTGTGTAAGAGTGGCCTTGGAAGGCTGAGGGTGAGCAGCAGCCTGCGTGAGGCGCACGGGGCATCTCCCACTGCGTGCGCTGGACCTGAGGGCCACGGCTGCTCCGCTGGGGATGGACTCTCTTTGTTTATAGGAACGTTCTAAATCTTATTCCAGGTTTTGACTCAGATGAAGAATTTGGGCCGTTCTGTCATCACACGCCGTTTCTAGGTGATGGTCTGGGATTGATGGCTTTTGCCTTTTGTAAACTTTCTTTAATATTTCCTCTGTTTGCACGTTTGCATGGTAATGCAAGCTTTGGGCCTGCGGGGCGGTAGAGCAAGGGGAGAGAGGGCAAGGCAGGCATGTTGGCGCCAGAGTTTATACAAGCCTACAGACGTGGATTTTGTTTGAAAGAAATAAGCTAAATCAATTTCCACAGAATATGGATTTTTTTCATTTATTTTATTTGCAAAGAAGACAAATTAAATCCTAGTGAATGCATCATTTACTCTTGTTCTGTGTGATGATGATCTGCATGGCATACTTCTATTACGTGGTGACTGATGTATTTTGGCAACCACACTGTATATCCATAGGTAATTACATCCGTGTTTGTTAGATCACATTCCAGTGGAATCCCATGTAGATAATAGCGTGCCTTAGTAACCTATAGATAATAACAAAAACCCAATTGGTAAAAGTAGCGTGAACTCAATTGTTTTTCAAGTATGCAGATTACCATTAGGTTCTGCAAATGCTTGAGAGAGTAAAACAGTACAAAATGAACAGTTCAGATTTCTGAGGAATCTGATGGCTTTAAGACCATGGAAAATGCAAACCTTTTTTACTGAAATACTGTCACTGGTTGTGGTCCTGAATTTTCAAATGGTTTTCTGCCGATTTCATCAAGACCAATTTACTGTTCATATCAGTATTAACTGGTCCAAACAAATCTGTCTTATTTTGCTGATAGCCACAAAAAAATTGCTTTGGGGTTGCCTTTGGATGCAGGTGTGGGGAAGCCAACTAGCTGGAATATACTTTACATCTGCTGATTATCTTCAAAGCTGTGATGTAGAAACCTACATCTATTTCTCTAACTGAACCAGGGAAATGGCTATAATATAGCCTTTTCTTTTGTATGCATATCCAACTTTAAACATGTCCTTACGTTACTTTCTTACAGATCAGAGAGTAGCATCTTTTTGCACCTTGAATGATATGCAGCAAGCTCAGGGCTTGGAAGGAGCACAAGAGTTACCTTTGGATGAGAGTCCCACAGATGGAAAAGATTTCCTTGAGGCTACCGGGTATGGCAGAATTAAAGCTTATATCTTACAAAAAGATTTTAAGAAAAGATTTTCTCTTCATGTTGCATTTCAAATTGCCTGTATGCATTTTTCACTGCAATCTGATAGCAGACCTGTTACCTTCACTGATCACGTCTTTAATTTTGAAAAATGTTATTTTTAGTCAAATAAAATTCTCTCACTAGCATAGGTCTCTAATGCAGAGTACAGTTAGATGCAGAGTTTCAGCTTGTCAATTTTTTTGCTATATTCCTCCTATACAACAAGAATTCATGTTACACTCTGTTCTATTTTCATTTGAATAGAACTGATAAGAGGAGCTCAACTTTATAGTGTGCCATAACCTTATCTGCAGCAAATGTCTCAGACCTTGGAACGGGTGTTCCTACCTGTCTTTTGCAACTGTTTACTGCTCACAAATCCGTAATTGTTCATTTATACAGAGGTAAATTAATCAAGAGAGCCTGTAACTGGGGACTGCAGGAAGTTCTATTCCAAACTGCCCAGTTCATCAAATTCTTCCTAGTGTTCTGGGAGAGATTATTATCTTTTTTTAGTTGGTTTTTTAAACTCCCACCTCCCTTCCTCTTTACACAGGTAAAGCAGTACAGTCAGTCCCCTAGCATGCTTTAAAAGAAAAACACGGTTGTGGTCTTCAGCTGCACAAACGGAAAAACAGGAAATGAAGGGACAAGTCTTCTTGCTTGTTAAACTGTCATATATTCATTTGAACCGGTTTTATAGAAATTAACTTACTTACATGGTAAAGTGTATTTTTTGTAGTGACTTCTAAGACCACATCTTTCTCCAGCTTAGTGATCAGTAAGGATTGCAAAAGACTATCAAATCTATCAGATTTGTGCACTTGGATGAAGCAACTGATTCAGCTTTGTTGTGTAAAGCTTCTCTCTTCTAGACAAAATGGTTCACATTAGGGCTAATTTAATCTATAGCGTATATGAAACTCTCTCTGCAGCACTCCTTGTCCTACAGGGAAGAGAAGCTATTCTCAGTAGTTTCCTTCAGTCATGCATTTGATTAACCTGTGGCAATATTTCATATGTTTTGACCTTTAAACAAAATATGTGTCTCCATAAAGCCTTAGGTTACCCTTTACTGGAAATGACACAACTGCAGACGAGACAAAAGAACGCTTAACAGCTCTCTTGGTTTACAATAATTGCTGCTGCTGCTTGCTTCAGATGAGTACAGTCCTTATCAGGAAGCAGCTTGTTAACCAATGTGCTCAGCACACCGTTTAGCAGCAAGTTTGACTTGCCCTGTGAGGGTGTGTGCAAGTAATTCCTAAAAGATTCCTTTTTAAAATCATTGTAATTTCTGCCTGATCTGCATGAGAGGCAGGGCCGTATTTCAGATATGGCAGCAACGGGTTTGTGTTTGGTAATAGTCTGATACTGATTTTGGCTGTGAATTCCTAACTTAAGCCTAAACTGATTTGTTTCCTTTGCCACCGCTGCAAGTGTTACTCTGCAAAAGCTGGGGGAAAAATTGTATTTTAGGTAACCCGGTGTGAAGGTAGTGGTTTACTTTACAGGGAACATGCTCCGAGTACTCTGACTGGAAAAGTAAACCAGCTAGAAGTCATCCTCCGGCAACTGCAGACGGACCTGAGGAAGGTATGAGATCATTAGCTATATTATTACTCTCCGGTTTTAATCGTTCTATTTTTATGCAGAGCTCATCAAGGACTTGAAAAAAGTCCACCAGTTAAACTAGACAGTGTAATTAACGAGTGGTAGAGCCAGTGGCTGATCAGAACTCTGAGGTGCAGAAGGTCCAGTGGGAACGGTTACGTGAACAAGCTGCCCCAGGGCTGACTAGTTTATGGATCTTTATTCCCAAATAACTTTCCTATGTATAGCCACGCCCCAGAGAGAATGAGGCACTTCATCTCTATTTCTCATACCTTGGATTTAAGGGAGGGTAGGGATATGGACATGGGCACGGTTGCCCACTAGAGTGTAGGAAACGCTCTAGTTTTGTCATCCTTGTTGCCCTGTGGTATCTTGATCCTGCAACAGTAACTTGCTTTGGGCCTCGTTTGCCATCTAATTTCTGAGCTGGAGACAATGCCAAGAAAATGTAAGAAAATGATCATGTCAGGGAAAATTTTGAAATTAGATATTTATCTTCCTTAATGAATGCTTGAACTAAACTTCTTATGACTTGTGCTCTCATGTGTGATTTGTAATACCTAAAAGCATCTTATCCTTTTAGTGCTTGAATTTTTTTGTTAAATAAACCCCTACAAATTTTGTATGAAAGTAGCAATTTGTTTTCTTTTTAGCTTGCAATATTTTCTCAGAGTGAGAGAGGTAGTTGGAGTGTATTTGGGGAATTAACTTACGGTTAGGAGTTGTCAGGATGGATTAGGGAGCTCAACAGAAGACAACTGTATGACTTGCACAGAAATATTAACAACAAAATAAACATTGCCATCACGACTACTCACTTTGCTCAACTTGTATCTTTGTTAACCAGGAAAAACAGGACAAGGCAGTTCTCCAGGCAGAGGTGCAGCATCTGAGACAAGATAACATGAGACTTCAGGAGGAGTCTCAAACAGCAGCTGCTCAACTGAGGAAATTTACAGAATGGTTTTTCAATACGATAGACAAAAAATCCTAATGACTGGGCCCCTGGAAAAATACTTATCTGAACAATGTAACAGCTGTATTTTTTTTAATTAGCGGGGTAATAATTTCACTGTGTTCACAATCCATTTTAGGTGTTTCTGCTACATTCTCTATGCAGCTTTATTCATTTGAAAAGGGGAGAGAACTGTGGTAATCCGTCTTTAAATTCATATGGAGAGAGCAGAGAATAGCAGATATTTGTTCGTGTGCAGATGAATGTAAAATATCCTTAGTGTCATTTGAGACATTTTTAGAAGATGCTCTGGCTGGGGCTTGCCTGAAGAGGAATATTTGGGGTTTTAGTTCCTGCATTTCAGGTGCGCTGGTGAAGATGTTAAAGCAATTTACAGTAGCTTGGGCTTCAGTATTGTAAGATAAAAAGAATAACCAGACATATACTTTAATGTTTAAAAGGTGCTCTATTTTTTTGTATGTACAGTAGTTTTATTTCCACAGTCCACATTGTCATAGCAATAACAATGGAGGTATAGTGAATAGTCACAAAGCTGTGTTTATAAAATGTTAGCACTGATGTGTTTAACACTAGTTTGGATGCAGATACATTAGAGATGATTATTTATTTGCAGGAACAAATGGTGCCTGAATATAAACAGTGTTCTGATTTTCTAAGATTACACATGCCTTGTAAATGGCTCACTGGGGTTAGCCCACGCCCAACTTCAGTTCCTTTTGTACAGTTGATGTTCAGCTAAACAGTTAGACTGCTTGACTATTGAAATCATGTCCGGTGTGAGCCAGCCAATCAATTGTACAATGCCAAATTTGTTTATCTTTGTACAGAAGCTTTGATCAAGTGTCTTGTATTTAACACCTTTATTTAAGCTTATTTAACCTAAATTGTCGTTTTTATAAAGTTTGTTTTATCTGCACTATGGTGAGGTCAGTTGGTTGCAAGTTGTAATATTTTTAGCTTGCCAAGACTGTACTGAGGAGTTCTAGAAAATTCTAACGATTGGATGCTGCTAGTACACAACTGATTTGTTTGTATGCTTTAACATTTTTAACTGTTTAATTTGAAATGAACATACATCCTGCTTTTTTAATAAATGTTAAAAATCTCAACCTGAATTATTTTCTCTCGTGTATCTCCTGTAAGGACTGTCACCAGGGTTGTGTCCAGCCCACTCTCCAGCTTCTTTGTCCGGTGTGAGTTCAGCCCCTCAGAGCTCTCGCAATTCCTTATTGCCAGCAAGGGACTGTCAGCCGTATCAGTCGGTATCTTTGGTGTGTCCTGTCCTAAAACTGAGGAGGTAGCTTCACAGGTCGAGGAGCAGAAGCAGTTTTCTCCGTTCACAGGCTTTCGTTCGTGACCTAGGAGGAAGACTGCTTTACCCACATATACGCCCAAAAGAAAAGTTTCAAAAGGGGTCTGGTTCTCCTCTGGTGTTTTACATTAATTGTAGCAGCAAATAGGTTGCCGTCTTCCTGTGCCGGCAACCGAGGATTTGCTTGTAGTGTTAGCATCTGAGTTGCTTTGTGTCTAGTACTGGGCTTAAAGCCTACTCCAAAAAAGTAGTTTTGCAAAATAAAATTAAGCTCATGAGCATGTTTGATGTTTTCCTTCTGAGAAAAAGAAAAGAAACAAAAAAAGGTGATCCCAGTTTCCTTTCCGCAGCTGAGAGCGTTAAGGCAAACCTCCAGGAAGTTGTTGAATAGTTCAAAAATACATCCAGCAGATGCAGGTAAAATTCTGCACCCGCTGTTAGTGCATTCGGGCTGAGGGATGTTTTGTAAGTTGAACGAATGCCTGTCCCTGCCACAGCAGCTGTTCTGAATGACTGCTGTTAGGAAAGGTGGGCAGAGAATCAAGGCTTCGGTATCCTTACATTCAAATGAACAAGGCTATTTTGTCTTTGTATTTTTCATCAAAAACTCTGGCTCGAACATACCAAACACTATTCATTAAGCTGTATTAACCTAGAGTAATTAAACATGGCAGTCATGCGTTACGCTGGATTCTGATGTAAACACCTTACAGGAGTCATTAGCAAACCCATCTGGCCGGAGACCTTGCCAAATAACAGCGCGGAACAACTTGGGCAATTTGTCCCTGCTCATGTTTGGGTGAGGAGTGGTTTGCCAACTTTGCAAAGTCGCCGTGCTAACTACAATGAACTTGAGAATTAGCTTGTTCTGGAGGGAAGCTGTCAGGTTTGGATAAGAGTTTATAGCCCATTATTCATTTTAGCTCTTTACCTCTTGGTTGCTGGAAATAAATACCTGCACAAAATATATATAAAAAAAAAATATTTCTCGGTACTTATCCTCTTTTCCCATCCAATTGAAAGGACTTTGTTTCCAAAATTGACAGAAAACTTGGTCTACAAATCCCATATTCCCTTTGCTGACAAAAGCAGTTAGGTCAGAGGCACATGATTCTTCCCCAAGTAACTTTCACCATGGGGAAAACGTTTCTAGTCTGGTTCTTATTATGAATGACACGTGAATACAGGATCAGAGATCAGAGATCATCATACAGTTTTGGCATAGGTAAAGGACATTTTAATTACCTGTTTTTTAAGAAAAATCATTTCAGGTACATTTTGCTAACAAAAATGCCTGCCTTAGACACGTGGAGGCAAAGGCTAAGTCTACATAAGAAACCAGTGTCAAGCACTGGGAAAGTTCAGAGTGTTGCTAACCCAGGTTTGGGGAGTGGGTGGAGATCTTTCAGGCCCAGGACTAGACACCTCTTAATGGGTGAAATGTTACATTAGGTGGGCTCTGGCTTAGCTTTGTCTGGAAGCTCTGT
This sequence comes from Jacana jacana, assembly GCA_013400555.1. Lineage (NCBI taxonomy): Eukaryota > Metazoa > Chordata > Aves > Charadriiformes > Jacanidae > Jacana > Jacana jacana. The sequence goes on from VZTM01035511.1 coordinate 42,925, forward strand.
GCTTTAAACCCCATCCATATGAGCCAAAGCAGAGTGAGTGGGGATGACTGAGAAATTCACTTCAAAGATGTCTTTGTGATCTGAATTAAAACAGAATATGGAAGTGTTTTAAATGTCAGCAAAGTCTTCCCAGCCCAGCAGGCCCTGCTGTGAAGCACTGAGATGCAGAAACCAAACATGAGCCAGTGCGGGTGTTTACTTCTAAAAAAGGGACAAATACAAATCATGGCAAAAATGACAAAATGCTCTGCTTCTGGCTTAAAAGCGATACCCTAATTTGTATGTAGATTTTTATTGAAGGATCTTTACTAAGATGTTTCTCACCATGTAGACTGTATTTCATTATGTGTATTTTTTTCCGAGACCAGTACTCCAAACATAAGGGATGATTTTTGGTATTTTTTCCATTTCTGAGAGTGTACTCGTATTGTGGTTTAGATATGTGATAGCTTTATACGGAAACTTTATACATCATCTGCATATTATTTAATAGCAATTCTAAAATTAGTTCATCTTTTTTGGTGCCCAAAATCCAGTTATGTGGGAAAAATGTTTAAAATATTTGTAATATAAACTAGCTTATTGTTGGGTAGTTGCTTAGAAAAGCTATTTTCTGTCTGGAAGAGAGTTATGTGCATTATGTTGCAGCGTTTCTTGAGCTCTTTGTGCTGACTGATCTAACAACCAAGAAATTCAGTGAAACTTAGGAATTGGTGGGGTATGATTTGAAATCATCAGAACCGTTCATTATTGCTAAAACTCGTATTCTTCACCCCCCCTTCTCTTTTCCATGGCAAAGATTAGAAGAAAAAGAAAGTCTTTCAGTTCAAAAGCAAACAAAATCTTGCTTCTGCATGTTTTTGAGGAGATTATGCAGACTGAGAGGGAAAGGTACACTTTACCAATCCTGGAAATAAATCTGCCAGGAATATAAATCTTAACCTCAGCTCTTTTCTCTATGCACGCAGGCTATATTTTTCCTTTGATTCCTCACACTCCTTTATTTCACTCCTGCACCATGGTCCCATGCTTTTCTCTCAAGAAGAATTCAGTGGCATGTGAGCTAGAAGGAAAATTTCTGCAATAGACCCCTGGTCTGAGCAGGCAGGGACAGGTCTGCGTGGGCTTAGACAGAGCCTTAGAGAGGCAGGGCCCAAGCATTTTGCAGTCTTTGCTCCTGTGTTGTCTCTGCAGTGGCTGCAGAACAGCAAGTGAGGCAGGTACAGTTCCATCCAGCCTTGCAAGTGTAAATCTTTGCAGACTCTGAGGTCGCTCCCTGTTTTGCCAAAGTACTAGCTTTCTGCAGCCATTTTTGAGTCATGGGTGAAGTCACCAGACAAGAATATGTATTTCCAAAACCGAAATGTGTCTAACAGATTTCCAAAACCTCCACCAGGAAAGCAATTAACAAAAAAAAAAAAAAAAAAGAAGAAGAAAGGGGTAGGGGACAGAGAGGACATTTTATTAGCTCTTGTTTGTTTTATTTTGATAATAATATGATTTTCAGATGGATGACCAACATTGGCTGATGCACTGGCTTATGGGGACACGGCAGGACCGGAGAATGGAATGAACAGGCCACATTGCTCATAACCTTCCATGTTAGAAATCACCAGAAGGTTTCAAACATAGCAGTGTTATAATCCTATTTATTTTATTGACTTCTCTAGGAAAATAGTTTTCTCTCCCTTGTTGCATTTTTTGAACATGAGCCTTTCTCCTTCGCTATTTAAGGGCTTCTTTGCTATACAACATCACAGAATTAATCTAGTAATAGTCATATTGGCCTTGTCCTCAGCTCCTTCAGGCTTACGATTTTGTGGGAAATACAGTTAAAGGTACAAACATTGTATCTTGTCCTTTTCTGCTCCTTCTCCTGTCAGGAAGCTTGAAAGAAACTTAAGGCTGGTGTGGCACTTGAAAATCCAAAGCCCGTTTGCTGAAATGCTTGTCTGTGAGTAGAGGATCTTAAACATAAGCACTAATGAATATAAAAATTTGTTCTACCTGCTTTCAGTTTGCACACAGACCAGAAACAACCTTGTCTCCAATGAGGGAAATGCCATTCCATCGATTCCAGTCCACGTTGGCTTGGACAATAATAGAGTCATTTGCCATTCAAAGGAGAAAGGAAGCGATGGGCTCATTCCTCTGTGTTTTAATGTTGTGTAGCAAACAGAAGCTGTGTATGATTTAGCCAGAAAAGCTCCAAATGGCACCGTTAAATTGGGCTGTGCTTTGTGGGCTGGGCGGCTGATTGCTTTGAAAACAGCAGCAAATATATTCAATTCCTCTGGTGTAAATCAGGTTTAATATAATTGAAATTACTGAAGAGAGTAAAATTGGGAAAAAGAACCAGTCTCTTTGTGTGGAATGGTGAATTACATCCAGACCATGTTTAAAAAGGAGGTCAAGTGATTAGGCCGAAAACAGGATATGAAAATAAAATTGAAGTCTGTCTTTATTAACCATGACCTCAGTAGTGCACAGTTTTTTTGCCTCATTGATTTCTAATGTTAATGTGGTTTAAACCTCTTACTAAGCTCTGAAGAATGTTCTTTCAACAGAACCATATCTATTAAATGAGTCATTTGCTCTTTAAAACTAGATCGCTTCATGGCACAGCATGCAGTAAGCTTCCTAATGTCTCGCCAATTGTCCGGTAAGATTGTTGATATTTATACAGAGAAACTTTAAAGGGATGCTGACAGGAGTGTTTCGTCAGCTGTAAATAGCCTTATTAAGGTTCATGCATAAAATCCGCTTGGATTCTTGAAATATGAATTCTTGCTAAGACTGTGTGTCGGTACCTTCCTTCCCAGCCTGTCCTAGTTTATTATCACAGCCAAACCCAGGCTTGTTCAACTGCTGATTTTACTTCTTTTTTCTTTTTTTTTTAAACAAATATAAAATAGAAGAGACTGTGAAAAGGAACCTAAGGAAAGTAGGAGCGATCTTCAGACTAGCACAGATGAGCATCCTTCTAAAATGTTTTTATGTCATAGAGATGCTTTAATAATCCTCTTAGAGAGAAAAAGAGAGAAATAACTCAGCTTGCATATTTAACAGGCCAGTGTACAATGCCTGAACGCACCACAGGTTTTCTGTCACGCCGTGCAGTCAGCAATCCACACGGCACTGAATGGCTAACAATATGGTAATAATGACTTGTCCACATGTTTTACAAGAAATGTTAGAAATCCTCTCCATAAAAAAAAAAATAAATCACTGTTTTTCATCTCTAGGAAAGTTCTTGGAAATATCCACGCTGCCTTTTTTAAAGTGATGGGGAAACACTCACTTATTGTTAATGACATGAACCCCGTTAGCGCTGTGAAGGAGGGGGAGATGGCTGAGACATGCTGACGGGAAACGGAGATGCTCAGAGGCATCAGAGGTGCAGACGTCCCCACACCTTTTCCTTGAAGTGACTATACCTGACATATCAAAAGGGCTTTCCAGTTTCCAGTGCTTGATTTGATGAGAATACAGATGAGAGTAAAGTAATTGCTGACAGAGATACTCTGATCTTCTGATGGAGACAGATTTTTTCCTAATGCTCACAACCAAATCTTTGCCCCCTGCCCATAAGGGCTTGCTATTTCCTATTGCTCATCCTGTGGAGCTTTGAGCAGCTTCCTGGAATTCACAGTCCTGTTTGACACCTGAGGAAAGTGTCATTTTCCCTGGCAGCCTGCAGGTTAATTGTGCGTCTTTTTGTAACCGGCAGATCTCCCGTTGCTTTTAAAGAACCGTAGAATCACAGAATAGTTTGGGTTGGAAGCAACCTTTAAAGGTCATCTAGCCTAACCTTTCTGCAATGAGCAGGGACATCTTCAAATATATCAAGTTGCTCCAGGCTGTCCTTGAATGTTTCCAGGGATGGGACATCTACCATCTCTCTGGGCAACCCATTCCTGTGTTTCACCACCCTAATTTTAAAACATTTCTTCCTTATCTAGTCTAAATCTTCCTTCTTTCAGTTTAAAACGATTACCCCTTGTCCTTTCGAAACACGACTTGCTAAATAGTTTGTCCCCATCTTTCCTGTAGGCCTCCCTTAAGTAAGGCCTCCCTGGAACTTTCTCTTCTCCAGGCTCCAACCCCAGGTCTCTCAGCTTGTACTCATAGGAGAGGTGCTCCAGGCCACTTGATCATTTTTGTGACCTTCCTCTGGACTCATTTCAACAGCTCTATGTCTTTCCTGTGCTGAGAGCTCCAGAGCTGGATGCAGTACTCCAGAGCAGAGTAGAGAAGCAGAGTCACTTTCCTCAACTTGTTGGCCAAGATCCTTTTGATACAGCTCAGGATACGGTTGGCTTTCTGGGCCCCAAGCGCACTGTTGACTCACGTCCAGCTTTTCATCCACCAGTAATCCCAACTCCTTCTCAGCAAGGCTGCTCTCAATCCCTTCATCCTCTGGCCTGTAGTCATATTCTAACCCCTTGAAGAACTGGAATTTTACTTTCCTAAAGTGCAGGGTCCTGACTCTTTGCCTGACCCATAGCCCTCATGACTGCAAAATCCGCCAGTGCTGGCTGGTGGGAGCCCAGACTTTTGGGAGTCTCCAGCCAGCTTGTAGGCTTCCCTCTTCCCTTTGCCCGTTTCTTCCAGTGGCTTCCACATGCATCAAGGGCCATAAGCAAACTGTTTTCTTGCATGCCAGAGTAAGGCAGCCTACCTTTCTGCTGTCCTCCTGTAGCCTTTTAAACTGTCCATAACACGCAACATGCATGCAGTAAACAGTGAATAAACAAATGTGAGAGATGCTATCTATCCTTCCTACTTACCTAAGTGTTTCTGAAATATTTGCTTGTGGTCATATAATGATAGCTCTGGAAAATCTGGTGGTACCAGTACTCAGCACAAACTACATTGCAGCTGGAAATGTAGGAAATAAAGTGGGTTTGAAAAAATGTAAACAGCTTAGTCTCATTAAAGTCATCCCCAGGGAGAAGCAGTCCAATCAACCAGATATTTTAATGAAAAAATATATTCCTCAGCCAGCTGGTCTTTACTGGCTAAGTAGGATTGGTTTTTTTCTTTTTTCTTTCTTTTTTTTTTTTTTTAACGTGGTTTTAATTTTTAACAAACAATCACAGAAGCCCAAATCCAATTTCTAACTTTACCTTTGCAAACAAATAGGATCAGGGTTGCTAGGTTATTTTGGAAGTAACCACAGGAGTTATAGTCAATGTGCATGAAGTGTCTCTTCTGGCATTCAAAGCAGTTGACTGTACAGCTGAAGAGATATCCCTTTGAAAGCATATTTAACCCTCAAAACATATAAGGTGGTGTTTGACTAAAAAAGCCCTCCTCTTTGAACCTTGTATGGTTGGGGCTTTATATTCCAACTCCAAGCAGGAAATATGGAGAACTCCAATTTTTAGTGAGGCTGCTTTTTGTTCTCTTCATCTGAAGATCTTAAACTTTCTAAGGCAACATTGCCAGAAAAGTAAACACTCTCTTTCATCTGTAAGTGCCTTTTCTTCATTTGGCCTGTACAGGTTTGCAGGGTCCAGAGTCCGTATTTCATACACACGTAGATATTTTTTCCTCTCCTGAGAGCAACCACATTTCCTTTTGAAGCTGTTTCAGTTACTGTCAATTAAAAGGACTTATATTTGTGACAGAAATGTTGGCTGGAAATAATGTCTGGAGGTCATCCTGTCCATCCTCCTGAACTAGCACCACCACTGTACCACGTTAGGCGTGGCTTTGACTAGCCATGCCTTATAATCTCCAAAGACAGAAACTTCCCTGCGCACCCTGTATTGTCCTCCAGTAAAGTGTTCTTTATATGTCCACCCAAGCCACAATCTGTAGTCGTTGCCCATTGTATCTGGCAGTACCAAGATTTTGGCTGTTTCATGTGTGTAAATATCCTACAAATACTTGTAGACTGCTTTAAATCATCCCTTTCTCTCTTCTTTATCAGATTAAACAAGATTAAACCAGACCCTGAGACCTCTCAGCTGACCCTATTTGCCTATATGCTCAAGGCCCCTGACCATTTTAGCAGGGCTCTGCTGTTCTCTGTCCACTTTATTACTATCCATCTTGAATTGGGACTCCAAAACTGAACCCAATATTCCAGTTACCTTACCAGTGCAGTTAATTACTCCCTAAGTCCAGGGGCATGCACCGTAACTGTAGTTTATACCCCTTTCCTTCCTTTTCCCACCAACCCCAATGCTCTTAGGAATTGCAGCAATGTTGGTTTTTTTTTCTTTTTGTTACATCTGGGATTTTGTCTGGCTGTGGTTTGAGGGCAGGAGATGCTTTGCTATTTATGTCATCCATGGAGATGGTGACAAGCGTAAAAACATCCACAGATGCACACATGGTCCCGAACACAATCAAAAGTGTTGGTGTTGGACAGAAGCTGAAGTAAAAAACACATACATACACCTTCTGTGAGATCCACATTAGGTGGAACTCCCCAGGGGAGTGTGGTTACTGAAAGGAAAATAATCTTCTTCTGTTTAAGACTGTTTTCAAACAGGCTGTTGCTATTTGCTGCAAATCCAAGAAGGGTGCTAGGCAGCAATCCCTTCAGTTGTCTCTCTGTTACAGATTCCCAAGGAAGATCTCTCTGAATGAAGCCTCCTACATCTGAACCCACCATTTTCTTACATTTACATTTACATGTACGTTTTCTTAATAGCTGGAAAAGGAAAACAAGGGTTTGCAGAGGGTGGTTCAGCTGAACAATGTCATAGAGCTGCTTTGAAGGGTGTCACCCGATGATGGGCTCTCTTTCTCTCTCTTCAACATGAGAGGAGCACTAACAAAGGAGCTCACATGTAAGAGTTCTGTAGTATAGTCTATTTTCCAGAGTTTTCATTGTTCATTGCTTTTGTTGCCTTTAATGTTCAAACAAATGTTTATGAGCATCTTGAACCCAGATGAGAAACACCTTGACCTGCTTTAGCTAGAAAGCAAGATCAGTGTTTGAAGTATTTGAAGTCAGTCCGGGTTTGTGTTCTACACAAGGTGTTATCCCTTAGAGGTGATTTTTCATTTTGAATAAATGAGAACAGGAGATGTGAGATGCACTCACCTAACCTACCTTGGCTGAAACAATTTCGAAGCATTGTTGGATGTCTCAGTAAATGATATATGATCATCTGGAAACATATTTTTATAACTCAGAATTTCTATCCTTTTCAGACAGGTTATTATGAGGAGCAGAGTTCAGCTGGTTTCAAGCTGGTGTTAAAGCAGAACCTGGCAGAGGCTCTAACAGAGCATCTAATAAACAAAGAGACTTCGAGCCTGATCTACCAGTGTGTTATTCTCGTTTACTTCCAGAGTAACTCAATTCACTTAATGTTATTATACTTTATATTAGCTTCAAACTAGAGCAGCTCATTGTTGAATCAAGTCCCATGTTTTGATCAAGATACAGAGTGCTGTGTTTTTAAAAGTGCTGAAGTCTTTGTTTGTTTGTTTTGGAAGATGTTAAAACAAGTTAAAGAAAATTAGTTCTAGGCTGAATATTTGTATGACAAGTTCTGCCTACAGCAAATCTGAGCTCTGACTGGGCTGCAAATCTCTAAAAATACGATTTAAAATTGGAACATTTATGAAAGTCTTAACACTTGTGGTACCAGTGCATGTTGCCATAATAATAAGTGGAATAACTGAACGTTGTCACATTGCATTGAATTTCTGACTTCTGTTACATCATGTGAGACAAACTGATCCTCGAACATTAAGGCCATAAAGGATTATCTGACTAGAAATGTTTTCTGGATACTTGTAATGAAACTCAATGCTACGATTCAAGTAGCCAATAAATGAACTCATTACTATGATCAGTTTGTAAATGATGTTTGCCGCAAAGAAGCAGCAGCAGCAAACAAAAAAGTAGGCAATAACAGGGATATTTTTAATGCTTTTGTCTTACACTCCACAAGCGAAAATTTCTAAAGAGCAAAAATATACAAAACCCAGTAACTGTGTGTAGAAATTAACTCCTGTCATTCCAGAGGATGTTGTTTGTAAAGCACAGCAATGGGAAACATTGAAATGTTTCTGGGTTTGCCTTCACCAAAGGAGGCTGTCAGTGGCCAAATGTAGCAATTGTAGAAAAAATGCTAAGGGGATTTGCGCTTTCTCTGTTACTGAAGGGGGGCTGGTGCTCAGAGCTCCTCCAGTGGCACTGCCAGCTGCCTGGGAAGCAGAGGAGAGTGGTAACGACTGAGATTCGCCAGTACATTTATGCCTCCCTGGCATCAACATACTGAATCACCTTGCAACTTTTTTATACCCTTTTGATCACGCTGCTGGAGTTTGGATTGTTCTTCAAGGTAATGGAAATTATGCTCGGGACCAGATCCAGGATCTCAAGAGCTAGAAAGAGCGACAGCTCTGCTTTCCTCTCCCTCTTCGTGCTCTGGGCTCCCTTGCTGCAGCCTGGGATAAATGCCATAGATTTGAATCCCAAGAAACTAGAGTGCCTTAGCCACTGGTCTGCAGAGATGTTGGAAGGCTCCTTCCGTTCTTCCATTTATACCTGTGGAAGAGTTTGGCTGGGAATATGGTTATTTTGACTTACTGATGTGGGGCTGTGGTTGGAGCAGGCCATGCCGCTGCACTGGCTGAGTTTAGTCTTCTTCCTTCAGAGCGTGGAGGGAACTACATGCATTCCCTAAAGAGAAACAGGCAAAAAAGGCACTGCCTTCAATCTGGCAGGAGAAAGCATCATGCCTTTGTTGTAAACTGGTGATGTAGCCCAGCTCTGTGGAGCCTGGAATTCTGTCAGTCCCTCCAGTAACCAGAGGGCAGAGCATCTTTGTTTTTGCTGACAGAGCCCCTTACCCCAGAGCTGAATGTACTGGTGCCAGGCACTGGCTTGATTGGTACAAATGACCCATAATCCAACAGTGATTATGGGAACAGCGTGTGTGGTATCCCCTATGAAGAGACCATATTTGTTTTCCAAAATGAGTTGTTTTTTGCAAAACTACCCCGAAACTATAAGTCTTCCTTCTTTTACATGTATTTCTTCAGTAGCTTACCCAGGGTAAGAACAGTGATATTATTGAGATAGTGTAGCAGTTTACATGCTAAACCTCACAGGAGAATCTCCCTTTGGAGCTGTACTGTACTTCAGATCTTGGCCTTCCTTTCATGTGCTTCACAGACTCAGAGAAGGTCCTTTTGCACTTAGAGGTCTCAATGCCTAGATCAGATAACCAAGGTAGAGAAGGCAATCTAGTATTAGGTGAGTGCCTTAAATCTTACATCTTTTAAGCGACCCCAACTCAAGGACCATCAAAAAGAACTGGGGCTTCTGTTGTTCTCTGTTTTCTCCTATAATGTCCAAGGCAGAGCTGGAAGTTTCAAAACTAGAGGAGTCTCCTTGCTTGTTCTGCTCATCACTCCATGGAAAATCATTCACCTTTTGTCCTTACCCCTCAAATGTAATCCCAGTGCTTTTGGTCAGGTGATCTACTTTAATTCACTTGCAAAGTGAAATCAATAATCTCATTTTTAAAACTTGCTGAAGGCAGAGAATCTCCCCCATATTAGACATGCTATCAGAGAAAAATCTGCCACTCTGGGTGCAACCTAAGCTGCAGCCTGCAAGGATAAGTAGCCTGAGAAAGCAAGAGAGATTTAATAGCAAAATGAGTGGCAAGATTGTGATAAGAACTATGTAAGGTTACCGAGGAGTTATTAGGATTACACCACGTTTCATTTTTTTGGTCAAGCACTTTTGCCATAGATTTTCTAAGTAATTATGTTTCATCCAATATACACAGGATGGTGTAAGGGATATATAGGTGAATGTGTGGACACACTGAAAGCATAAGTAGCAGAAAACATGCTGTTTCTATTGCTTACCTCATTATACACAGATGACAGTCAAAGTCACAATGTCTCTTTGAAATGACGAGTTTCTGTGATTATCACTGTGAAAATAAATGTCCATTTCCCTTTTTCAGAAGGCTGCTTCAGGCACTGCTGTGAAGGAAAGCCAAACCAACTGAAGCCTGAATGTTATATTTTGAGTTCCCAATGATTTTTTCAAAACAGATTTTGTTGTTAAGTATGAATACACACAGCTAGTTTCATAGCAGAGGAGACCTGGTTTCAGAATGGGAAACCAAACTGCCCCTGACTTTCAATCTGTATCTGGTTCTTATCCTTCAGGGAAGGAATGTAAGAGTTTTCCAAGACCGCGTTTGGGGCCAAACATATATGTTTTATAAAAAGCTTTAGCCATATACCAAAGGTCCTTTTAGATTTAAAAAGGGCAGGATTTCGTACAGTGACTTCATCTCCTGAGGCCATAAAAATGCTCATCAATAGACTTGCAGTGACACCACTGCCGAAGGAAGAGGGACACCTGGAGATAGAGAGTTGGGACAAGAGTGCAAATTGGAAAAAAACACACATTATGAATCTGCAAATGATCAGACAGATTTGCTGTAATTTCCACCTTTCCCATTAATATCTTTTGGGAAGGTGCAGAGTCCCATGTATTTCTCATGCTGCAGTTGCAGCCATGCAGCCTGAGTGGCTCCAGGAGAGTAACTTCACCACATCTGTCAGCTCCCAGGTCTGAGAAGCCCTTGTGTTGATCCTGAGGAGTCATGCGAAGCCACGTAGCACATGTTACAGAAGGAGGATTTGTACTCTGTGGTCCTTCTTGTCTAATCCCCACTGCACGTAGTGCAGCTGGGTACCTCCATCCTTGCTATGACTTTCAGGTCCTTCATATAACACAACAGTTCTTGAGATACAGGGTCAAGCTGGCAATTGACATAAACCAGTAAAGCCACTGATAGGCAAATAGCTAATTCCTCAGGACAGAGTCATGACTACATATCCTCTGGATGTTCTGCAATGCAAACACTGACTCCGTTTTGCCTGTCTGTTGGTCGCTCATCTGTTTTTTGCTGAGCTGATGTCGTGCTTGCTGATGACTGGGTTGAACTCTGTTCTTAGGTCACCGATTAAAGACACTAAAGGGCAGTTTGTGAAGATCCCAGTGGTTTGTAGGGAATGTGGGTTACCCCATCCATGGCTGCAAACAACATGAGATCCTATGATGTTGCCATCATCCAAGGGGAATTAGAAATTTACAGAATGAAGCAAGTAGGGAGAGCAAAGCATGATATTCATTAGCTTGAACATGCTTTTGCTCAGTGTTGTTCATGAGCAAGCAAAGGCTGGATATCTGGGACATAAAGAGAAGAAAAGTGAGGAAAAACATAAATAATCCTTAGAAACAAGGTGAGACTGTGATCTTCCAATGGAGTATGAGGAGGAACGGTATTTTCCTGGCAGGAATGGCATTTTCCTACCACTTGAGTAGAACTGCTGCAGTGAAGACTTCTGTCCTGACTACTCTTCCTAAAGACCAGTGACTGTCATTTCAGACACCAGCAAGAGCTGCACATGCATGGTAAGATCAGGGACTTCAAAGGCAGTTGGCTGTGAATGTCTAGAGCTTTTTAAAAATAGAAGATGGTGGGTAGGAGGATGTGAGTGGAGCTACACCAACAAGGAGATGGAGAGCATGGGACTGACAGGCACTGTTGAGTTATTTCTCCTGGAGCTCTGGGTTGATGTGCTTTTACATCTGCTGGTGGTCACATGTGGTTTCCCATCCCAGGTGGACCTGGCTGTTATACCTCACAGAAGAATCCAACATGCAGATTACTGTGGCCAGATGTGACTCAAGCACCGTCAATGTTCATGAAGGCGCACCAGTTTCTCCTTGAAGAATGAGAAAACAGTGACACAACTCATTAATGTCAGATAGGGACATCACCAGGATGCTCCCCAGTCTGGTACACCCAACAGACTACTACCCGCTACTGATATTCCAGGCGGGTAGGGAGGAAGCTGCATCATGCAGTCCCAGAATAATGAAGAAAGATTTCAAGACGCTGGGACAGCTGGTGAAAGAGTCTGGGGCCCAGGTTATTTTTACATCCCTCCTTCTGTATTCAGGTGAGGACATGGGATGGAATAGAACAACTCAGTCTGTAAATGCCTGGTTACGAGACTGGTGCTACAGGCAGGGCTTTGGGTTCTTTGAAAATGGCTGGTTTTATAAGACAGCAGGCCCAGCAGTAGCATGTGGGGAAGGATTGTCACCCAGGGCCACAAGGGTTCTGGGACAGGAATTAGCAGGGCTCATCTGCAGAGCTTTAAACTAGATAGGAAGGGGGATGGGGCTGTAGCTAGGCTGACACCAGTGGGGCAGTGCTCTAGT
>VZTM01035511.1:55359-269712 GCA_013400555.1 Jacana jacana
GGCATCCTGGGGTGTATTAGAAGGGGGGTGGTTAGTAGGTCGCGAGAGGTTCTCCTCCCCCTCTACTTTACCCTGGTGAGACCCCATCTGGAATATTGTGTCCAGTTCTGGGCCCCTCAGTTCAAGAGGGACAGGGAACTGCTTGAGAGAGTCCAGGGCAGGGCTACCAAGATGATGAAGGGAGTGGAGCATCTCCCATACGAGGAAAGGCTGAAGGAGTTGGGTCTCTTTATCTTGGAGAAGAGGAGACTGAGGGGTGACCTTATTAACATTTACAAATATGTAAAGGGTGAGTGTCAGGAAGATGGAGCCAGGCTCTTCTCAGTAACATCCAATGATAGGACAAGAGGTAATGGATGCAAGCTGGAACATAGGAGATTCCAATTAAATACGAGAAAAAATTTCTTCACAGTAAGAGTGACTGAACACTGGAAGGGGCTGCCCAGGGAGGTTGTGGAGTCTCCTTCTCTGGAGATGTTCAAAACTCGACTAGATGTGTTCCTGAGACATCTGATCTAGGTGTTCCTGCTCCGGCAGGGGGATTGGACTAGATGATCTTTTGAGGTCCCTTCCAATCCCTGATATTCTGTGATTGTGTGATTCTGTGATATCTGACTTATTTCCAGAGATACATCTCTTTTCTCAGCATCTGATTTCTGCTGCTTCAAGATCCAGACAGCTGGGGTAGGGGGCAGGGAGCAATGGTGTTAAAATGAGTGCTGTCTTGGTGTTTTCTCTACTTAAGCTAGAGCTCTGGACAGCCAGGGCTGGGAGAGGAGATTGGGTTCAATTGCACAGAAGATAGGGAGACCCTTCTGGAAGCCAGAGTCACTGCCATCCCCACCATATACTCTGCTGACAGCATCTTCAAACCTGGTCTCTGGGGTGCTCTCTTGATCCTAGGGAGGTCTTGAGTCAGATTTGGGTGGTTCCATTGGTCTAAGTATATCATTCAGTATCAATCTGTGTGCAGACTCAGTGGCTTTTTTGCTAAGAAATGGAGCCAGGGTAATGCTAAACTGAAATCTGTTTATTTCGCTTCCACATTGATAAAAGAAGAACAACGTGAAAGCTTTGTTCCTTCTCGAGTGCAGGAAGTGAACGACAAACTCAATTTCACCCAAGAGCAGCCAAGAAAAAGGAGCTGAATTTGTCTTTGAAGCCTAAACATTGATCATAAAATATATGATATTATTACAGTGAGTGCTTCCTCCAGGTGAATGGAGGGAGTCTCTGTAGCCACAATGTAAGGGGTGTCTTGGTGTTTCTTGGTTATTTCATTTTGTACAAGGCAATTACTCCTATTTTAATGCATGAAAAGTTCAGCCATGGGAGTTTTCTGCCTGGCTGGTCCTGCCTTAATTTACAATGAACATTAGGCTTGTGATTTACGGACTGCCGGATCCCCTGAGTAGGATAACTCCCCTGGAGAATGCTTCTCACCCACAGTGTGGCTCAGACGCAGAGTTTCGCTTGCCTCTGCCAGCTCCAGCCTGAGATACTGCAAGCAGAAAAGGGCGGGCAGGCAGGATGCGGCGGGTGAAGCAGCAGTCCTGGCAGAGCAGGCAGCACTGGCTTTGGGTGAAAAGTCTAACATGCATTTATGCTTGCTTTCTCTTGTTAACTTCCAGGTGCCTTCCTTGAACACATTGGTTCTGGCCAGCCCCGAAGTGAAATTCCAGGTCTGCATTTCTGTCTTCTGAAACTTCTGTATGGGAGAATTCATCAATGTTTTGCACGTAAATAGCTTGCGCCTGCTGCTCGCAGCAGCTGAGGAGGAATGTCTCCATTCGGGATCCCAGTCCCAAGGTCACTGACAGTCAGGCATTACCACTGATTTACACAGGGGTATGAAAGCAGAGTTAGATGCCAGATGCCACAGCCTGCAAATCCTTGGGAACTAGTACTCCTGTTTGGTTTCCTGGAGTGGTGTCAGCATTGTGCTTTGAGGAGGGAATGGCTCCAGAGGAGCACCACTCAAAGGAACTCCATCCTCAGTGAGCAATTTGGCAGGCACAACACCTTTGATGACTTAACTGTGTGCTCAGAAAGACAATAACTGCTTCTGGCTTAAGAATAAAGTAAAGGACAGGAAAAGAGGAGGATTCAGGGGTTTGGTTGTACCTTACATGCTTAGAGCAGCAGTCCTCCCTCCTCCTCCCTGCCCAACTCCCTACACTCTTCCCTGAGCTGTGGCGAGCAAGGAGAGCATCCATTTTTTTTGGTAGCCTAGATGTGGTGAGGCAGTGTGCTGTCATACTCCAATTAGGTACTTCGAAATGTCTCTAAAAGGTATTAATATCAGCACTGATGCTAGCATGCTCTTTTGTTGTTGGTCTTCAAAGAGAGGCTGAGTTACAAATGGGAGACTCAACCCAATTGTGCTTTGTCCAGTTCAGATGTGAAATGTGATCATGGCGGGGAGTGAGGGAACTTATACAATGGCTGCTCAGGATTGCACACGTCCTGTGTGACTGTGCTGCTGTGTCAGGGCTGGCAGTGGGGAGGTTCTCACAAGCTCCAAATTCACATCAGGAAAACAAAACAAAAGTCAAGGCTGCTGGTGTGATTACCAGCCTAAATTCCCATAGCACTGGGAACTGGAGTCTCTGATCAGTTGTTTATGATAGTTCATTGTAAGTGCATGTAAAGAAGGGAAGACCACATGTATCAAGAGAGACACATGAGACACAAGAGAGACACATCTATGGCAGCATCTCTTACTAATCCTGCTGGAGGGAATCAACTCACGAGAAGTTCTTCCAGAGCAAATTGCTAGGGCTATGGCAGATGCCCAGGGTTCATAGGACTATGATGTGGAAGAAAAGGCCTTGCCATTTGAATATTTTAGGAAACTATATCACATCCTCCTGGAAATTTTCATTCTGAAGTGCAGTTATATTATATTGGCGACTTTACATATCCTCTGTTTTGAGTATCTCATGAGACTCAGCTCTATGGTCTGCCTAGCTCACTGTTGGAAAACAGTTGTTCATGATGGGTTTTTATTCCAGATTCCTAAGAGCCTGGGGGTTGAGAAAATTCAATTGCACTCCTGGATGCTGATCAGGATTTGGGCTAAAATTTTGGACACCCAAATGGGAGGTGGAAGAACTGAGAATATTTTCACTGCTAATCAGACAAAAAATGCTGTGAATCTTGGAGGAAATTCTATTTCCAGCAGTTTTCCTAAACCAAGGTGGTGGGCGTGTCTTGAGAGAGAGGATTTAGTGACCGACCTTTAGAAATTTGACCTCTCTCTTTAGCTTGTGCTTTAACCGTGTTTTCATTGTCTGGGCATGCTTTTACACCACAGAAACTAGAATTTATTAGAGTAACTTAACTGAATAATTTCTTGTCACTGGATTAAGCTTTGATGAACATGGTAAATATGCTATTTTATAGGAGGAGTCCAAAGGCACCTTTCACATTGCCTATTCCTAGGAGAATTTTTCTCCAAGTGTAAATTATGGAATTGTTTTCATTAGTGTAAGAATATCTTGATTAACAAGAGTTCTTGAACAGGACTGTTGTGCTGTCTGAGGAAGCATCAAATGAACAGTTCTGTGCTGAATGTCCTCTTTCTAGCCTATGTGTATGAAGTATTCAGAGGTTTGAGACAAAACAATCAGCTGCACACACAACCCTATTTGGGTGGACTTCAGTCAGGCCATTAACATAACAAAGAAAATATGTGCTTATTCTGACTCTATTCATGATCCATATTTCATAACTTCTAAAGAAGGAATGGCTTGACTAATGGCAGTAATAATACATTAGTAAAGTTACGTGCTGTAATCTTCAATGTAATCTGACAACAAAGGGGAAACAGCATGCTGCTGAGTATCTTAAAGCGTGTGTATGTATGCGTTGGGGGGAGAGATATATATAAAAGTGTATTATCTGCCAAGAATGTCATAGGAATCTTTGCTAAAAATGCTGTTAAATGCTTAGTGATGCACAGTTTAGAAGGATTTTTTTTTTCTTTTTACTTTTTTTGGTCTTCTTCACTGCCACTCTCCAGTTTTGTAGTTCAGCAGTGTGGACCCTGTCCTCAGACTTCTCTGCAATAGTGAAAGCTCTATAGACCATAAGAGGGTTTTGTCACCACTCAAGTGGGAGTACTGCCTAAATGGGATTTGTTTGACATAGCTGCCTGGCACTTGGTACACAGCCACCAAGGTAACTCAAAGACAACACATTCACTAGCTTGACTTGCATTTCTTTAAAAATAAGTATCCAAGTAACTTTTATCTGACAGGTTTTCATATTGTTCTTCTGCCTGGTACTGGAAGCACAGAAACTGATACAAAGCAAGAGTTTTGTGAGGTGCTTCCCCCTCAGTTTTCTAAGTTGTTTTTTTCTTTTAAATACTGTGGCCTGAGGGTTGCTGATATCTATCTATGTAGTTGTGCTGCGGCATGCTTTCCTCTACAGGAGATTATTTTTTAGTGTGGTTTGTGTCATTGCCAATAGCAGATGGTTAGAATTTGGCATCTGGAGAAATGTTAATCTATAGATATACCTTGTATTCACCCACAAAAATATGTTTTAGAATTAGCTCACTTATAAACTGCTACAGATGTTTTCCTTCATTAACCTTCTCCAAATTTGGCAGCATCCCAAAATAATAACCGAATGTGGCCATTTCAAGATGCAGGTTTCGGCACCTGCAGGTAAAAGGGCTGGTGAAGGATGGGGAAAGACTAGGCCTGCCCACAACTTTCAAACCTTTCAGGCAGCTGGCTTGAGCATTTGGGTTGCCTTTCAGAGATAGCAGCCTTTGCTGTGATGGGGCATTGCTGTCTGCATGCTGGTCTGGAGAATGCCTCTTTCTACAAATACAGGTGCCCAGACCCACAGAGGCAGATGGGGCCATGTGGGGAGAGGTTCACTACTGTCTAACAGAATAAATTGTTTGAACCTTCTTGTGCTTAAAAATGTAGACAATTTCATGTTTAATATAACAGGGTTGCCAGAAGAAGGGACTGGCTGGTTTTGGTCTCTTCTGCTTTGTTGGAGGGATGGGTGCATTACGGTCTGGTCACACATGGTTTTGTCCCATTGTTTTTGGCTCTCAGAGTGTGGTAGAGGTCAGGCAGAAGTGCAGAAATAACACTGCTAAGGACAGGCTCTGCATTTTGTTATAACTTCTACTGACTTTGTGGTACAACATTAAAAATTGCCTTCAACTTGGCTTAACAGCATGAAGTATGGTAAAGTGGATGAAAAAACTAGAATAACCTCAAAAAAAAAATAATCTGTCTTCCCAATCAAGTAGCTTCTTATGCAATACCCAAAGTCATCCCTGTGAGATAATAGCTATAATCACTGGCAATCCCTTACAGGTACAATTTATCATGACCTTAATAAATTTAAAGGCCTTTTTGGTCTTTCACTGATTCAGAATGTTATTTTCTTCATCTATGAGGAGTTACCCCCCCTTGTACACTGTACTGTTTCTCAGCCTGGCCAGGTCCCAAGGACTAGGTCTCTCACCATGCCAGGAAAACTCCCTCAGGAAACTTCATCTGTATTAGGTTGTACAGAATATTTTCGATCATCCCTTTGTTCGAGAGGGAAAGGCAGAGAGTAGGGTTTGTGGTGATGTTTGAAACAGGGGTCAGGATGGGGTTAGTAGCTATGGAGACTTAGAGAACATAGAACCTGAAATACCCACATCAAAAAGAAACTGTTTCCAGGGTGCTGCTGGCCATGCTCCTTTTCAACCTAGTGTAACAGACACTCAAAAAGGGGCCTGTGTGAAAAAGCATGCCCTGTTTGATTTTTGAAATAGAAATCATGATCCCAACATGAACAAGTACCAAGATCTGTGCTAGACTTGTGCTCTGACTCAGTTCTACCATGAGTTACAGAGGCAGAAATACTAGCTTTAGATACTCTGGAAGGTCTGATGTTTCTCATTAGGCGTGACCATTCAACAAACTCTGGTAAACTTAGAGTGCTCCTCAGTACAGCACTGCCCAAGTCTCCATCAGGATGCTTCCATCAGGATGTCTGCATTCTCAGAGGGAGAGGCATCTCCCACAAGTCACTTGTATTGCTCTATAAAGTCCCTCCCTCTGCAGACTGACCAGGTCCAGCTCATCTTAGAATAAATAGCTGATTGATAAATGAGCAGACTCAAATGGAGCACAGCAGCTGTCACATTTGACCTCCAGTGTCAAACAGGGCCAAAGTGTTTATCTTTCCTCAGGCCTGATGACTTGTTGTCAATTTAAGCCTCTGCTGTTTTTATGGCCTGAGATGATATGACAGCTTGCCACCTCTTTTCCAAGTTTGTACAGGCATCTTCAACTTCTGTTGTGTGGTATTACTCTGTGGCAATTACTTAATTTCTGGAGAAATCATGTGTACTAAGTCCATGTAACACGCTGAAAACTCTGGTTGCATTTGAACCATACATAATATAATCAACTCCATTTGATGAGGCAGAAACAAAGTAATGAAAAAAATCTACCCATATATTAAAAATCTTACCATGGGCTTAATAAACTTATCAGTTTACACTGAGAAGAGATGATAACCATTGTTGCTCTAGAAAGTGTCAACAAATTCCTGTACACTCAGGGGTTTGGTAATGAGAACTCAAAACTCATAAGGCCATTCTCAGATGGCTATTTTGCAGGGAGCCAGCAACTTCTTTTTGGTCCTAGCTACATCTAATGAAGGACAGGTTCAATAACTTGATTTAGATTTAGATTCTCCTTCCACTAAATAGTTTGAAATAGGGTATACATTGCTGATATTACACAGTTCCCTGAACATTACAATTCAGTGAGAGCATTAGAGCATGAGGAGAATTGCATTCAGGAGCATGTTGTTCTTATCTAAATTAAAACTTATTAAGGAATGTTACAACATTCTTCAAGGCAAAGATAATGGGAAGGATTAACATGTTTAGTTACTGCAGCCTCAGTTGTGAGAAACCAGGACACAGGATTGACAAGGTTTTTTTCTACCTTCTAAGAAGCTGCCAGGGTCACTAGTTGCAGATCTGATCCTCCTGTGCTGGTGGGAAAGGAAGAGGGGGACAGAGGAGCAATCAGCTCCACCTTGCAGATCTCCTGTAGGTGAAAAGAGACAGAAATCTGTCATCCCTTTACTAGTGGTGGCAAGAGAAAAAGGGCTGAGCACTGTGTTGTGATCCAGAAGGCCTCCAGCCAGTCTGAGAAAAGCAGATATATGTCTAAATGAAGTATCTCCCTAGAGCAAAGGTCTGAACTAGTTCAGCCATTCCCAAGACAAAGCAACCGGCCATGGAGCTATGCAGCAGTCCCTAAGCTTGATGCCGTCTCTGCTGAGGCCAGCAGCCAACCCAATGGCAAGAAGCACAGGGAGGGGTCAGGTCTTTCTGATGATCTTTCTAGTGGTGTTGGGTAAATATAGCTCCATATGAGGACTAGAGACCAACAAACAACAACCAAGTGTATATTCTTATTAACTCATTAATTCTATGCTTCTCTCTGAGAGGAGCTCTCAGGCTGAGCGTGTGAGCAGGCTCCTGTGCGCTGCGCTGGCTGAGGTTTGAACTACAGCAACTGCAGCAGGTGTCCGCATTACTTTCCTCACATCCCCTCACATATCCTCTCCTGATCCAAGTGCTTTGTCATTCTGGTGTGCTGCCTCAAAGCCACCCAAAGCTGACACAGCTGAGGAGACAGTTGGGTCTGACCCCATCGGCTGCAGAGCGCTCATCAGCCCAGGCATGGAGAATGTTCACCCCTTTACTCCTGGATTCCTCCTCGCATGCCCTCCTTCCAGGGTGAGGGCCTGGAATAAGGGGCCTTTGATTGTTCACAACTAATTCAGAGCACAACGTGGACTGAAGATTAGTTCCGCCATGTCTCTGGTTCCAGCCTGGTATATAACAGGTATATCTTTGCTGAGGAGAAGGTTTTGGAAAAAATGAAATGCATATGCTTAATACCTGTATGGTCTGCACTTCATAAGCACAGGCACAGTAACTGTATATGGTAAAGAACTGCCATACAAAAATGCATCAGACCACAGTGGTGTTTTTTTTTTTCTCCCTGTTAGCCCTCTGGATTTATGCTGATGCTGTTCTTGTTACTTTTTGCTGACAGAAGGAGTCAGAGGTACAGTATCAGAGACAGGATCTCAGGCTGCAGCTGTACATCTGGCAGTGGACAGCTCGGGTTGCCATCAGCTCCAGCATTGCACCAGGTAAGACAGGCACTGTATGAGTGGGTAGCACAAGTCAACATTTTAAATAGACAAGCAGAAATGAAGCCCCAGTCCCTGTAATGGTGGGCAGGAGCTCACATTCCACCTGGTGCTAATTGGCACCTTTGTTCTTGCACTCTCTCTCCTTGGCTCTGCCCCACATCACCATGATAGTGAAGCACTCACTAATGACCCCAGGGGAAGCATGGGACCCTGTGTTGCATGGGGCTGAATGCTTCAGACAGACCCTGGGTGTCAGAGTTTTGGCATGCTGGAGGAGGTTTTCTGCTGCCCTCAGACCATTGATAAACAGCAGTGTCAGTCTTTCAGTCCCTTGAGTGGGATCTCTGCATGTATCTATGCAAATAAGTTGGGAAGAACTAATAATCAGCCCCTCTTTGGCTTTAGCAATAGAGGAAAGTGTGCATTGCATGTGAGGTTGGTACTGCTCAGACAACTGTCAGGGTTTTTTGTATTTCTTAGGAATTTCTAATGTCTGCTCCTGCTGATAGTGTTAATAAAACAGAAGGGAACTGCATAGACAGAGCTGCCAGACATATGAATGGACATGTTACTTTAAAGGAAAACCATGTGATGTTGGGATACATTTGCACATGCTGTCAGTCATTCTCCACACCTTCACATGCAATACTAACCAGGTAAAAGACTACACATGGAGGGAAATAGAAATTGGAAGGGAGGAGAGAAGAGTATTAAGACAGCTTCTGGTTGCACCATCATGGTGAAAGAGTAGTGGTCAATAGCTCAAAGTCTAATTGGCACTTGTTAAGAGCAGTTGTCTTAAGAGATTGTGTCAGAAGCTGATACTATTTAACATCAGCAGCAGCAGCCGCCAGGATGATGTGATGGAATACACCCTCAACACATCTGTGGACGACACCAAATTGTGATGGCAGGGAGTGTTCACAACAATGGCTGTTAGGGCTGCTGGTCAGCAGGACTTCAACAATCTTAGAAAATTAACTGATAACATACGAAGTCCAACACAGAGCTGAATCTTGAGCAGAACGAGCTTATCCAACAACATGAGCTGGGGACCAATTACCTCAGGAAGAGCTCTGCCGAAAAGGATTGGGGTCCCTGGTGAGCAACAGGCTGCACAGCAGCCAGCAGAACCCCCTGCAAAGGTGAGGGCTAAACAAACTCTGGGCTGCACTGGCAAGAGCATACCAGCAGGTGAGGAGAAGCCATTATCATGGAATCAAGGAATCATGGAATTGTCAGAATTGGAAGGGATCTCTAGAGATCATCTAGTCCAACTCCCCTCTCTGTTTGGTACTTGTGAGGCCACATAAGAAGTAGTGTCCAGTTTTAGACAGAGTGGGACAAAGCCAGCAGACAACTTCCAAGAGGTGGGTTCATGCAGCCTGAAGAACAAGTTAAGTGGGGAAACAACTGCAGGATCCCACTAACTGGGGGGCTATAGAGAAGGGAGAGCCAGAGTCTTCTCCAAGGTACAGAGAGAAAAGACAAAATTCAACCATCACAAGAGACATGTGGGTTTGGCATCAGGAAAAAAAACCCTCCAGTGAGAATGGTTCATCACTGGGACATGTTGCCCCTGGAGGTGGCTGGAACTCCATCTTTGGAGGAGATATTTGGAGGTCAACCTGTCAGGGCCCTAAGCAACGTGCTCTCACTTTCAAGTTGAGCCCATTTTGAGCGATGGGTTGGAGTAGGTAAACTCCAGAGGATCCTTCCAGGGAAAATTATTTCATGGCTGTGTTGTTTGGAGTGTCACTTCCCATTCCACTTGCAGCACATGTATCTCAGTCCTTTCTCTTCCCTTTCCTTTAGCTCACCCTTTGTGTGTCAGAAGTACCTTGGCTTGTCTGCCTTGGTCTTGGGATGAAAAAATTCAGTTTAGTCTTCAGTCACCTCTGCCTCTTCACAGTACTGCACATCTAGTCAGATATTTGTGTGGAGAGATCATATGGTTTTGTCAATTTGCTGCCATTACTGCAGGGACAGCTTGAACTGAGGAGCTTCTTCTGACCGCTGGACTGCAGTCATTCAGGGAAAACTGGTGGGAGTGGGGCAGTTGGATTTTTGAGTTGCTTACAGAAACTGCTGAGAGTTATAAAATATGATTGATTTCAATCACTCTGTCCCTCAGAATGTGTGAACCACTGTTCCTGAAGCCCAGATTCTCATTTCAGGTAGATTAATATGCTTTTCTGTCATCTTCAAGATAACATCAATAAACTGGGACCTGGCCATTCTGGCAGAAAAGATAACAAATGTTTCTGCTGTCTCTCCAAACAGGATGTCATCTACTGTTAAAATTCATATTGTTTTTCTTCAAAATTACTCTTGCCTCTCCTTCAACAGTCTATTCATGCATTTTTCTCTCTCAGCATCTGTATGAACCCTCACCCTCTCTTGGTTGCCAAAGGCACCTTAATGTTACCCACTATGGGATGAAGATGCACATAAATATACACATAAAAGCATGCACAGATAGGGGAATATCATCAACCAGCCCTCCTTAGCTGGCTACCCCAAGTGCTGTGGAGTTTCGAGCCTCAAGAAGGTTGCAAAACTGCTGATCTGCAGGGAAGAAGGTGGTGGTACTCAGAAGTGTTAAGTTCATCCCAGGCCTCTGCTGAGTGAGCCTCGAGTCTCTCCCAAAAAGGGGAGGTACCAGTGTTAGAAAGTCAGGGATGGCAGGCCTGAAATCTGTGATGCTGCTCCAGTAAGGTGTCACCACATGAATGCTGCCATCTCCTGGGGTTCAACTCACCCCAGGGAGCCAGCATGGCTCTGCTCACCACCTTCCTTGGAGCTGCACGAAGCCCACTCACAATGGTGTTTATTCAGCTGTAGGTGAAAGCTGCAATAACAAGTGGTGTGAAACTCATTAATAGCTTGCAGAGACCCGAACTTTTCAAATGCAGTGCTACTGAGACACCAAGTACCATTTAAAAACAGTGTGAAAAACTTTCTGCTCTTCCCAAGCCATCTTCCTCTCTCCTATCTATTGATGTTTCCTCTGCAACGATGCTGGGCACCTTCAAGGTCAGTGCTCCTGCTCTCTCTTGGTGTTTTCTGAGATATTTCTTTGAAGTGAGACCCAGAGGGACCTCTCCTCCTGGGTCCTGATGTCCAGGCTGTCACTCATGCCTTCGCTTTTCTGCTGGCCTCTCCTCTGTGAAACAAGACTGCTGTCTCCTGAGAGTTGCCAGGAACGACTTGTGACTCTGCCCAGGAAAGCATAGCCGTCATTTGTGCTCACAAGGAAACAGTGCTTCTAACAGCAGAAGAGTCCTCAGGAAAGGGAAGATATAGAACACTAACTCAGCAGAGTTCAAGGACATGGGTTGGCTCTCTGCCTTTAACCTCTGCACCAGTGGTGAGGACCAGGTGAAGGTTTGTGGGGGTTCTCCCTCCCCTCCCATCATTTGAAGGAGCTGCTGTTAGGCAGAGCCAGAGGTACAGGCCAGCTCCTGGGGCAGAGTTAACACCTTCACTGTAAGTAAGGCTCCAGCTCTGCAATCCTTGATGTCCTCAGAACGGCAGAAAAGAGGTAAAGCTTTTCCCACTTACATTCTTTGAAATCATCAGTAACTGACAACTCCACCCAAGAAGCTGTTCATGCAGTTTGCTCTGCTCATCCCCAGGATGGGGGATGCCCATTGGGAGTTAGGGGCTGTCTGCTCACAGCTGTGGCTTGCCTGCATCTGTCTGCTGTGGGGCTGGTGGGGAAGCACTCCACCTGTTCTTCCAAATGCTGCCTTTGCCCTGCTGTCCTCCCCTGTGGGGAAATTCCCACAGCCAGCACTTACCCTGAGCTCTGTTGTGGTGAGCTCGCCTTTCATTTATAGTGTTAAAAGCTTTCTAAGTATGTTTTTTTCCCTTGCAGTTTCCCCTAAGGTAAACACCTCAATTTCAGTCTGAGTCATATCTCCTTATGCCACTTATGCTGACATGCTGGGGCAAGTGGTGTGAAGTACCTGTCTCTGGCTAGATGCAAGATGTTAGATGCATCCCGCAAGCTTGAGAGCCTTCAAAGTGATATAACAGATCAGGAGCTGAAGCTATCCAGTATCTTTAAGACTGTGATGCAGACAACAGCTCATCATTAGCATTGCAGTCATGATGAAATGCCAGTGTTTCCCAAAATGCCACAGAGCAAGCATTGCTTTCCTGCCCTGCTCTTTGTGCCTGACAGTGGGGACATCACTCACAGGGTGTCTGTCTCTTTTCTAGTATTAGCTGCTGTAGCTGCTTCATGGGACAACTGGCAGCCCACAATAAATTATAGCAGCCTTCTGGTAGCTGTGACCAATCCCAGAGTGTGGCCTTTGTCTGGGCAGCATGGGATCAAGAGTGCTCAACTCAGGTGGTCTCTGGCCGCACCGTGAACTTTTTCTGCTCTTCTCTATTTCATTGGTTTTGTCCAGCCAACAGCTCTTCCTTCCTTGGTTTCTCTTGTTTCAACTTGTCCCTCTCAGTCAAGCTTATTTATTCTCTGCAAAGTCACCCTATAACTGTGTCGCACATGGGACCCTAATGGAGAAATATGAGGGGAAATATCTGGGATACTGGAAGCACCCTGAATGCAGCCCCACAGAGGGTGGTGAGACACAACATCTGCTGCTCCTCCCATTGGAGTGAAAGCCCAACTATCCTTCATCACCGACTCTTAGGAGGGTTTAGAAGAGGGAAACTCCCCGTGAAAGAAGTACAGTGCAGAGGAAAGAAGACCATGTCACTACAAAGAAAGGCAGGTGGCCTGTTCTGCTTGGATGTCTACACTCAGCAGCAGTTCAGTGACAGCAAAACTTGATGTAGCCAAACTGTACTGTGTGAGTATTGAGAGTCCAGTGTCAGGGAGGAATGCTAAGAAGCAGGTTTTCCTGCCTTGCCACCTCCCAGGTGACAAATTACTCCTCTGTGTACTCAAAGCCTTGCTTTTCTGGTCTCCAGTCCCTGAGCCAGCTCTTCGTAGGAATAACTTGGTGGTGTGCAAACCAGGACCTGGTCCATACTCTGCCTTGTAACAGCTGTGACTCACAGCAGCTCTTTTCCAGCCCCATGCAAAGCCATCTCTGGCTATAGACTGAGAAGCAGCAATATTTCTACATTAGATCAATATTGTACTGATTAACTCTGTTCCCAAGGTCTTATCTGGAGAAGGACTGAGAACATTTTTTATGCTGGCTTGTGTTTCTCAAAGCTGATTCCTCAGCTGGTGTTTCTCTTGATTTTTCACTTTCTGTGTGCAGCTGCCAGGTTTTCTGAGCTACCTCAGAAGCTAATTGGCTCGGATTTCACCTTTCTCCCCTTAAGTAGACTTACTGATGACTTTCTTCTCCTGTGCATGCCAGCGTGACTGCAGTGGCAATGCTACACCCATACATGTTGCTCTCTTAAGTTTGTCTGCTGTGAGATGCCATTTTCCCAAAGAAAATAGAAAGCATTTCATCTGTCACTAACCCAGCAGGTGTCCCCGGAGTTTCTAGCGAGCAGAACAAATGGAAACATTTTCTCTCTTCCTTGCTATTTATTTGATTTTGCAGTCATTTAATGTTCTTCCCTAATTTAGAGGAAGTGAAGAATGAAGTCCAATATATAGAGAGCTTATTTTGTTACTGTCTCTTCACATTCCCATAACATTGTTGATGATCATTGACAAACTGAGTGGAGGTCTTAGAGACACAGCCTATATTTGATCTTCTTTTACCTCTTATCTTCTTGGACTTATTTTCTGAAGCTTGATCTCTCACCAGTCCACCTTGTGTCGTCCTCACAAAATAGGTTGTCAGAATGGGTGGCATATACTGACTTCTAGAAGTCAATGCCTGTTGTTCTCTTGTGACTGTTAGGGGTGTCCACGTGGACTAGCTAAGACTAAACCTTAGACCCCTAAAAGAAAAAGAAGAGAGGTGAATTCCAACCTTGGGTGCTCAAACCTGAGTGTTACTCCTGGCCCAAAGAGAGGTAGCTGGGCTACCACCAAGGCATGCAAGGAAATACAGAAACAGGCAGAGGTGGTGGGGACTGGTGTTTTCCCCATCTCTCACCCTTTTGTCCCCGTTTGGTGACCCTGCCACTCCTCCCTTTGCTGCATTACTGAATAGGTAGCCTCAGGGGAAATGCAGCCTAGAAACCTGATGCTTGGAAACCTTTCAGCCCAAGAGGCCCATTTTCCTGGAAGATACTCTTGTTAGCAACTGCTAGTTCAAGGAGTTATGAGCTGTAGTACCATGTCCTTCCAGCCTTCAGCAATCTCAGATCTTTCCATAGCTGGGCACTAGACAGTATTTTGATTCTGTGACGTTTCAGTGGTGTTTTGCCCGAGACCATAAGGAAGAGCCATCATTATCCAAATAGCAGATTAACCTCCCATTCATTGAGTTATGCACATCAGATACCTGCTGAGCCACTATTTTGCCTATTAGACGCTTGGTCCTGGGCTTGTTCTGGGTCCTTCCTTGACTTAGTTCCCACACCCATGGTGGGTAACTTGGTGACCCCATGGGGTAGCTAGTGGTGCTGCCCATGAGCCTGTGCATGGGGCCATGTGGGTGTCTGGCTCCTAGGGTTGGCAAGGCTATAGGTCTGTGGGTGAATCCAGGTCCCTGTAACAGGAAGGGCAGTGGCACCACTGGGGCCATACAGTGATTGTAAAACACAAATGAAACCTGGACAGTAGCAAGTAAGTAAAAAATGAAGCAGAAAGCTCATCCTAAGGAAGTGCCATGAAGGAGCAGTGATTGTACTCAGAATTTTTTCTCTTACACTCTTCTATATAAAAATTCAATTCTTTTGTTCTTACCCTACCTGGACTGGGAGAGATATGTTTTCTATGCAGCAGTTTCTGTGGGATTTGGAAACATGCCCTGTTTCCCTGCTCATTCCCCACTGCTCAGTGCTTATCATGGGCCTGATCCTGTGCCATGCTGTGCATCTGGGTGCTCTGGGGGTGAAAGTCAGGGTCCCCACCTGAGTAGCAGCAAGAAAATGCAGAAACATTGTGCATCTTTGATGAATGGCAAGACAGAAGTAGCATGTGCTAGGAATAGTCTTGTGACGCAGTTTTCTGATGTATATTTGGCACATATCTGCTAAAATAGTTTATTAGATATTTGCCATTTACAGTTTTCTATGCTTCTCTGACGGTTACTTTATTTTGATCCTGCTGAGGCAGTGATCTCGCTGAGGCCCTGGTGTTGGCCGTCAAGCTCATAAGGCCAACTGCAGCTGCAGCCTCCCAGAAGTTAACACCTTGAGGGAGGTGGGGGGAAAAGCCTGCCCGCCACTCTGTGCTGCTATCAAGCTGTGAGTGGGGCAAGAACCAGGCAACACAGCACCACTAAGCCCATGGGTGTGATGGTGGGACCTAGGGGCAGAGGGGCTGCAGCAAGACTCTCAAGGACTGTGGCCTGGGTATCTTTCCCAGCCAACATGGTGTCTTTATCATTAGTCCCACAATGTGCCAAGGCTGTAGCTCCATTCATGAAGTAGACATTTGCTGTTGCAGTGAACTCCCAGCATAGTTCTGGCTGCTTGCAGTGGTCTGGCTGTCCATGAAAACGTTAATGGCAGTTCTTAGGCATCAGCCTCACACAGAAGTGATGGGTCAGCAGTTTCACTGGAGACCCTGGTTGCAGGAGGGGCTATGTAATGGACATTCCTGTAAATATAGTATGTTATGGATCCTGCATTGCCCTAGAAAAAACAATTAAAAAAAAAAAAAAAAAAGAGGTACAAACCCTCATTGCAATGCATTGTGCAAGGCCAAATTTTGTGTCTGCAAAGACAGGGAAAAGCAAAACTCCCTTTTCTCCCTTCACTTTGGTGTTAAGGGACACCATTCCCTGACCTGACTTCCACTGCCGCTTGACTCCGCTGGCTTAAAGCCATAAAGTTTTCCTGTTTAGAAGTACTTCTGTAATTATACCTCTGGGAGAAATGGTGAGCACAGCTGGATCCTGCCAGTGATGTATATACACATACATGCATATGTGCATTTGCCTGGCTGTTCGGGGACGTGGTTTCCTGTTGGAGACTTTTCTTGTCATGGTCCCCTTCTTGTCCCCACCCTCTCACATGAGATGTGTGATGTGACAGGACCGCCACTTCACGGCGACAACCTCTTCATATCAGCTCCCTTTCTCCTATTTTAACTTAAAAGCTCTTAAAATACTTAGTTGGGAGGTGAGAAAAAGGATGGTTTTGTGTGAGAAACACAAATTTCAGCCTGTAACTAAAGGAGTAATTGCACATGTGCCATTTGCACATGACCTAACTCAGAGTTTCTCTGTGTTGCCAAAACAGTCTTTGCTGTGACTGATATTCTCAGCTGCTGTTTTGTTTCCTTAAAAATCTGAGGCTGGTCAATGCTTTTCAGTTCATTTGGGAGCTGCCAAGGTCCAATTTAAGAAAAGCCTGGAAGCTAGGTAGTGTTGGGCAGGATTGTTGCTGTTGTTTAAGCATCTTTGGGACAATATTTTCAAATGCATTTAGAAATCCAAGGGTTTAGAGCAGGTAGGTGCCTAGAAAACCTGCACTTCTTACCTGTATATCACAACCTTTAAGTATTTCTGAAAATCCATCCCTAAATTGTGGACTGAATGAAAGCAGAGCTGTCATGACCAGCATTGGCCGATTGCTCAGTGATGCCTGGGTGCAGCACAATGAAGCACGCCAGCAAAATCATTTCCCTCTGGAGTTGCACAGCTGGCTTGACTTTGCCTCGCTAGGGTGAAGCACCACACCAAGGCAGGAAGAAAGAGTACAAGAAACTGTGAGAGGAAGGCTTTTCCTGATAATCTGGAAGGGGAAAAGTGTTTTGGATCAGATCAGAGCTGTTGTGTGCCCTGGCATAAGGCTGACCAGAAGGGCAACTGCATATTTTTAAAGATAAACAACCAGTTCACCAATTAAGCTGGTGCCTTAGCAGAACATGCACAGCTGTGTGTAGGTGGTGGCTAAAAGCAGCATGGAGATCCCTGCAAGGGGAGGGGGGAACCTTCCTCTTGATGCTGTTTTCCTGGTCTCACTGTGGAAGGAGGGCAGGTCTCTCTGCTGGGTGGGCTCGCTCCTTCCAAGCTTACAGCATGGTCGCTGTATGCTACCCAAAAAATATGGGAGCCTCTCCGGTTGCTGGATCCATGGATTGCTACTGAAGTTGCTATACTTGGCAGTCTCTATTCCCTCCTTCTTAGTACCTGTGCTCATACTGCTATATTCCCAAATCCCATTCCAATTGCTATGTCCCTCTGAGGCATAGCTCATGGTGATGTCTTCCCTTCCTTTCTTTTATGGGAAGGGTCAGTAACCCCTTATGTGCCCCAGATTACTCTCATTTTTAGAGCAAAAGCTCTCACGCCCCGACCCCCTGAGAATTGCAGACAAACTGTAGTTTCCAGTTCAGAGCACGCACAGACTCTTGAAAAGCCTCCCTGGCTGTTTGTCTGGGGTTTTGTTTGGAGGAGGCTCTTGGCATGTCAGGGAGCATGGGAGGAAATAATGGCCCCAGGTGTTACATGAGGAGTCCTGAGTGAGGCTCTGTGGTCAGGATGCTCCCTGCAAAATGGAAAATAATTTGGAAATTATTAGCATTCCCAAAGGCCAAAATCCTGGACTCGGAACCGGTGAACAGTTGCCAAGCTGTGTACTGAGGGGAAGGAGTCTTGCTATACTGAGTGGAAGAGAAATTGTTTCACCACCGTTAGGTCAGCCCAGGGATGAGGGAGAAAACCAGGTGCCCTATTCAAGCACTGCCAGCAAGATTTTTACATCATGGAAGGGGAAGCACTGATTCAGATCACAGCACCGCTGTCTGAGCCTCGGTCTCTGAGACCGCCTCCAGGCCAGCATGTCTCCAGCCACTTTTTGCACAGGGATGAGTTGCCTCTGACGTCTGTCAGCCATGGGATTTTCCCTGGTCTGAACTGCAAAGATGCTGTGAGACACATCCTGCTCTTCTTGCTAAGGAAAGGCAAAGTTTCCCTGTGAAATTTCTTTGAAAATGGAGAGGCTTGTCCTGAACACACTGCCCTGTGCTGGGGGTGTGGGGCAGGGGAAGACACAGCTCTCCCTCCCATAAACCCTTCAGGGCAAAGTGAACAGAGCATGACATCCCACACTGCCCAAGCGAGAATCCTGGGGAGCATGTGTCAGAGGATGTCTGCTACACAGCATCTTTTTCAGCAAAGAAGCTAAACCTTGTGCCACCTGCAGCTCTCCCAGCAGAGCACCGGCAAGAGGCGGGATGGGGGAGCACTCATCGGCACTTGGCAGGAGCAGGCAGGAGGGCACCCTGCCTGTGGGGAGAAGGGAAACTGTGAAGCCTGGGAAGAGAATTGGGCTTGTAGAAACACAGTCACACAGGCAGCAGGGAGGCATGGTAGGGAAAAAATTAGGTTGTTGAAAGAGTCAGGAGTCAACTTAGCAAGCAGCAAGCAGCACAGAACAAAAATATCCAAACTTCTGCTCTCCTCAGGGTGCAAGCAAGCTGGAGAGGGGCTGCAAAGCACTTGTTGCCCATGGTTTGGACGTTCCTGGCATGAGTATTTTCCTGTTGCCAGTGTCCTGTTGGCTGACCATGGGGAGGGGTGTGTGAATGTACCCCCCCTGAAAAGCACAGGTCTTTTTGTTTACCTGGCTGCTGCTGTGCCAGCCGATTTTGTGCATGGAGGCAGGCAGGCTGCAGGAAGCTGGGGGGACAATGACGTTCTGCTTTGCTGGTGCAACAGCTTGACGAGTGACGGAGAGGAAATGTTTCAATGACAAGGGCAGGGTGAGCCACAGGCCAGAGGGCACATTTTTCAAGCTGTGTGCACTTTTTGGTGTCAGCACTGCGCTTGCACAATAAAGCTCAGCGCAGGGCAGTGCTTGGCTGGTGGGGTCAGCACCCCTCAGCAGGGAGGTAGGAGGCTCCCAGTTTGAGAACCAGGGAAGACTACAGAAAAAAAAAGCCTTAGGAACTGTCCCTGAGAAGGGAGAAGTAGCCCCTGTGAGAGGTGGTATTTCTGCCTCCTTGTGAAAATCTGAGCTGGAGATAGCATAGCCCCAGAAGTCATCTTCTAGCAGAGAGAAGAAGGCAATGTCAGAGCCCTGTTGTAGGTCTGGGGGCGGGTTCAGTGCCTGTCTGAAAGTCTGACTCATTCTGAGACATTTCAGAGGGAAACAAATGCTTTAGAAACTCTAACCTGAATTACAAGTGCCCATCTCCTTTAACTCTGCTTCTACCGAGCAGAGCTGAACTTCCCCACCCAACTCAGAGTGTTACTAGGAGGGTGAAATCGATAACATTTATGAAGTACTTTGAAGATAGATATTAAGTTTTACCAGGCCAACATTTTACTGACTTTTTCCCCGAGCTGTCAGACACAAATCTTGCATTGGGAGTTTAACATATACCACTTTTAAGCAATACAAGGAGCTGCCCCTCAACCCCACTTCCCATGCCCACCCCCCTGCTGCAGCCCCATCCCTGCCACCTCTCCCATCACAACTCTTTCCCAGGCTGGCTGTACGCCAGAGCACTGAGATGGTCCGATTTACAGCATCACAGAACTGTAGGCCCATGATAAAAGACAGGGGGGAAAAAAGGAGAGGAAAAGAAAGCTACACAAGAAAGAGGGAAGACTGGCATGAGGTTTGCGTACATGTTTATATTGTCCCAGTCATTTAGGATACACATCAGAGTAGTCTCTGAAACTTATTTTTGGCTGGGGCTCCTGTTGTGCTCCGACTTGTATCAACACAAGTCATACCTTGCCTGGTCCCTGCTTCAAAGTGGTAGAGGAGGCAAATGGTGGATACATACATGGATACCCAGGGGAGTGAAAAAGAACGCACCCATCAAAAAGGAAAGTCAGGGCCCTAGAACACCTTAGTGTTGCCAAGTGTCCTACAGGTATTGCAAGGGAGAGGAGATTTAAATTGCTTTTACACACCCTTGCCTGCTTGAGTGCACAGAAAAGACAGAAGCGATTCAGAAAACAGGCTGATATTATATTCCGTATGTGGCCTCCTGCCTTATTTGTAGTTTGCCGTGTAAGCACTGTTGCCAAGCAGGAGCTATTCATTTCCTCCAGGCTTTCTATGGGACTCATCACTATGACATGGGAGGACTTCAGACATCAATTAAATTCTTTCCAGAACAGCTCTGTGAGGCTGAGGAAGGGGAAACAGGAAAAGCTCAGTGGCTCTTAGGCTTCATCTCTGGTGCAAACCCAGCCCAAGTTAGGTACACAGAAAACAAGGAACTGTGATGTACTTTGAGTTAAGTGACTCATGCAGCTTTGCGAGGGGATCTTTTGGCAAAGGCTGGACTAACATCTAGTGCTCCTGGGCAGTATTCAGATCACTTAACACCCATGAAATTGTTCCCTCTCCTCCCAGGGTCCCTTCCCTCAGTCATTCGCTACACAACTTCTTCACCAAAAGACACTCCCCCTCTGCCCAGCCATGATGCATCCACAAGGTGTCCATAAATGACATGCTACAGAGACTGAATAAATGTCTCTAAAGACTGTATGCAATTAATGAACAAAGAAAAAAGTAAAAAATGGGCTCACATAAGGACCTCCTAGACTTCGAATACCTGGAGTTTATGCCTCAAATTCCTTTACCTGTACTGATGGATGTACGTAGGGAACGTGTGGTGGGGAACACCTGCTTTGGAGTGTACAATCTTTTTAGTTTTTTCAACTTCCCTGCTCCTTCTCCTACACAACTCTCCTTGCCCATTTTGCTTGGAGTTGGGCAGCATCCTCCCAACCTCACATTGCCCACACCCAGCAGTGACACCAGTGAATTTTTAGCTATGTGACTTGGGGACATCTCCCTGCTCCTGGGGTGAAGAGATACAGTACAGCTTGCATTGATCACCAAAGCTTTCTCCTGGTCCTGGGTAGGCTTTGCTTTTGAGGAGTCATCTGTGGCACATGCCACTGAATCATGCCCAGGTGTTGTTGGCCATGGACCAACACCATGCCAAGGAGCATGCAAATTATTTGTGTCTAGATGATCAAAGGCTGTGATTTGAGCTCGCACCCTTGCCTTGTTTCATACACTAGCAGAAAGGTAGCTGGAGAGGCCAGTGGAGTCAAGCTTCTCCTTATTAGTGACAATAATCCAAAGAAGGATGCTACCGGAGAGGTAAGCAGGAAGATAGAGCTTGTAGAGGGTGAGTGTCATCTGCCACAGGCCAGCCCCCTGTTTCCCTTTGCAGCACTGAGGACACGTTGAGGCACTGCGGTGTCTTGCAAAGTCTTCCAGAGCCTCAGAGGTACAGCAGCTCCACACCAAAACCTGCTGTGTGGGAGTTGTATACCATCTGCCCCACTGGGGCTGCATGGAGCAGGGCAGGGGACTCAGCATGGGGCATAATGGTGGCATAAGGAAGCCAGATGTTGTGGGGGAGGACAGGGTTCATTGCTGCTTGCCAGAGCTGCTGTGAGCACAGACCCACCACTGTGGGAACATCATGCTCTTGGTGGGCCAGACTCTGCCCACAGCTCAGTCTTTAATGAGCTTCGTCAAACTGACATTATGGTCAATTTGGGGCAGCTTTTTATGGGAATGATGAAATGAAAATTTTCCCTGACAAAAGACAGCCCCTGCTGCAGGTTTCAGGCTTTGACTTTGAACTGTGCTGCTGTGGGTTCTTTAAACCAAACCAAAAATAGGTAATTTTTAAGTGGAATATTTTTGCTTGGCTGTGCTCTTTTGAGTTTTGATTTTCTTTTCCAAAAACAGATATGATTTTTTGGCTGAAACTCTCCTTTACTATGGAAAGGACACAGGGGCATGGAAAATTTCAGGACCTAAAACCCCAAAGCCTTTGTCAAAATCGTAATCGACAGAGAAAAAAGGTTTATACCATGAAGCATGAGGTGGTCTCAACAGTAAGTGATGCTACCAGATCAGCTTAAAATATGTCTAAAATGTATTTTATAAAGCCTCATATATTCAGAGTTTCTAGAGTACTAATGTACTTCACCCTCAAGAGAAGTGTGTGTGCTTCTGGCAAGAGAGGAAGCAAGAGCTGGGAGAAAAGTATGTGAAAGAAGAACTATATGCCTTCTTGCTTTTCAGTCAGTCAGCTCTCCCTGGTCCCTGCAGCTGCCAAGAACTTTTGTATGACAATAGCAATAACACAAAAACCTGTTAAATACAGAATCTACTGAATTTAAATTGAGGAGAAATATCTATAGTAATCAAGGTTTGGTAGATATGTCTTGAATATGGCATTGTTCTTAACTATTGAACTCTGCACACCTGCAGCAAACACATTAAAAGAAAAAATGTTTTCCAGCACATTGTTGCTTGCTAAGTGAAACAGCTTTGTGTGGTTTTGCCTTCACAAACTCAAGACTGAAACTTTACCAATTCTGTCTCCAGCCTTCTACTTCCCAAGATACCAGTTATGACATAAGTCTTCAACACATTCCAGACTCTTTTGTACTTTTCTTTAACTAAACTTCACAAGAAGGGGTATAACGGCTTATCAAGATGCTCATGAGCTGTGACCATACAGGCAGAAAACTAGAGCTGAATAGATCAGAGAAGACACAGACTCTGTGTGACTTGGCAAAAAACAGCTACAGACAATACTCAGGGCAGAGCTGTGTGCATACTTGTAAACCTTTCCTGGGGCTTTGCAGAGACCACCATGATGTGCTGAAGAGCTCCAGCAGCGCTGTGCAATCCCCACACCATGGGCAGCTAATGAATGTGCTGAAGGACAGAGAGATGGAAATCCTCTGCAAGATGGTGTGCCTCCTCTGCCCACCTGAACATCAGAGCACAACCTCTTTGTTCCCCCCCAGGGAGGAGGGGAGGGTGACTGTGCTTTTCTCCTGCTGCCATGGCCTTATCTCCTGGCCATAACCCTGCTCTCACCTTTGATCTCAGGAGTCCAAATATTTGGTGTGGAGTTGCTCCCTGTGCCACCAAGCTGTGTACTCCTGCAATATCCTGCTGGGACAGACAGCACCTTTGTCTGTATCTACACAGACATGACCACAGTTTAGTGTGCAAATTGCTGACCCAGGACTAATTTAACAGGCTTCAGCAGTGCTAATTGTGTAGCTGCTGTGGCAGAGAGCTTGATGCTGGCCAAATCAGCCCATAGGGAAGTCTGTTGCATGACAGCAATGCAGATACACTCTTACTCTAGGAGTAACCCATAATTACATTTCAGGATAAAAAAAAAAACCAACAACACAGCAGTACAATATGACCACAAACAAAGGTTTACAGTGAGGCATTCTCTCCATAAAGCTCCCGAAACAGCTCAAGATAGCATGACAGGCACATGAACTTGTCATTTCTTCCATTGACGGGGTTACTGTGCAGAAAACACATGGAGTAAAAATAGGGAAGAAATGCTCTCAAGTATAAAACTGATCTGAGAATACCCAGGCCTGAAGCCAAATATAAATTCATGGCTCACTTCACTGGATGGTGCTGGGCATGGAAAGGCTTGACTTTGGCCCCTCCCTCCCTTTTTATTTTATAGTCTTTGTGGCTGACGGTAACAGCACTGCCTGGGTACTCATAGAAGCACACACATACCCTGTATATGGATCCTTTCCTTAGAAAAGAGTTCCCTCACCTTAGTCTGTGACAGGGGTGGATCTGATTTCGGCCACCTTGCACACTGTCAGACACCGCAGTTACTTCTGCAGCTCTCTCCTGTGATGGGACTCCGGCATAAGCCTTTACCCTGCAGCATGGGAGGAGAAAGTAAACCCTGGAGGATGACTTTGCCTATCTGATTCCTGGCCCTAAGCCTACTACACAGGTGGGTCAGGGAGGGCAGTGGGGATATCTTGACTGATATGTTGATGGTCTGCAGCAATCAGCAATGTTGAGCTTGACAGCTGGGCTTGGTAGCAGGGCCGAGAAGAGGGGAAAGTTGTCACCACCTGGCCAAGGACAGCTGCAGAATAGGTCCTCAGAGGCAACTACAGAGCAGACTGTGCCCTAGGGCACTTTCTCATGCTGAATAGCACCTTATTTGCCCCACAGCCAGGGGGAATCAGGAACATTGCTCATGCCTTAAGGGAGGAAGGAAGAATGAACAAGAATAATGCCTTCAGTGCCTGCTTTCAGCCCAACATCCTATTTCTGTAATAACTATACAGCAGACTTTTCACCTGTGATTGCCTCCATCTGTATGCCAGATCATCTTTTATGTTGTATCCATATGGTGCGAACAATGTGGGATTCATGAGAAGAGCTGGCGGGCAATGCAGAGATACAATAACTGCATACAAGTATACCATGGTGGCAGTGTGAGGAATAGTAAAAGTCTCTGCTCTGCCAGTGGGGAACCAGTACAGCAGTACAATTTGCTATTTCCAGGTTATTTACAGGGGTTGCTGAAAAGCTTGTGCTGAGCTGTGTTGTTAACCTGTTTGGATGTACTTACTGAGGAGTAATATGAAGTCAAAGACTAGCACAGCTGTAATTTCTCTGATTTCTGTTCCTGATTCCTAAAAATGGGGGAACTAAAATTTATGTTCATGAGTACCCAGTCTATGGTACCTGTCCACCTCCAGTGCTGCAGAGCTTCATAGATCTACTTCCATCATGGACACTGAAGGGCAATAACATGTGCAATATACAGAGTTTTTCATCAGTTAAAAGGAAATGTGATGATCCCACTGCTCTTTCTGATGATCCTGTTTCCTGAATCCCTTAGTAAAAAACTAGAAGGAGAAAGTTGTTCGCAGTTGCCATCACTGAACAGAAAGGGAAGGGGTGGCAGAGAGTGGGCCAGACAAGTCACCCAAGACAAAATGCCATTGCAGCCATCAGTGGCAGAGATGAACACTCAGCTTTTGTTTCTTGTCCTGAAGTCAGGAATAAAACCATCTGAAGGAGACTCCTAGGGTGGCTCTCAGCAGAAAGTTCCTCTGAAGAGCAAAAGCAATGAATGACAGTATCAAACATGCCCATGGTCTATTTCAGAGCTGGCTAAATCATAAAACATGGAATCATAGAATTATCTGGGTTGGAAGGGACCTTTCAGGTCATCCAGTCCAACCATCAACCCAACACTGACAAAAACACCACTAACCCATGTCCCTCAGCACCACGTCTGCCTGGCTTTTAAACACTTCCAGGGATGGTGACTCCACCACTGCCCTGGGCAGTCCTTTCCAGTGCTTGACAACCCTTTCTCTGAAGAATTTTTTGCCAATACCCATCATAAACCTCTCCTGGTGCAAATTAAGGCCATTTCCTCTTGTCCCATTGGCTGTTCCTTGGGAGAAGAGACCAATGCCCTCTGGCTACACCCTCCTTTTGGGGAGTTGTAGAGAGTGAGAAGGTCTCCCCTCAGCCTCATGCTGAAAAACAGGTGGCAGGTTCAGATCCTTTCCCAACCGTGACCCGTCAATGCCTTCCTTCTCCTTTTTGTTCTCTCCTGTCCGTCCACCCATATTTCCTGCAGAGCAACACCAGGGGCACGGCACGGTGTCACTCCTCTTGAAACCTGGCTCCCAAAGGCCATGATTAACTGACAGCCCCATCCTAGTGGAACATCTGACCTTATTGACAATTAACAGCATGTTATGCAAGGGGTAAAATCCTGCCTCCTGGGACCGAGATCCCGTGCTTATAAAAGAGTGCAGTCAGTGAGGGTGTCTCCTGCCATATGAGTGTGGCTTGGCTGACCTATGGATATTTCTGAGGTGCAGCTGGATGTTGAGCCAGCCAAACAGTGATTGTCACTTTCCTTTTGTTTTGCTTAATTTCAGAAAAGAAAGAATTGCAAAGGCATACAAAATGCTTGGAGCTGCTGTTGCACTGACATTTTGTTTCGCAAAGCGACATGAAATGAAGGGCTCCTCCCTAATGCCAGGCCTTTAAAAACCGTGGGACTGGAAATTTATGTGACTCTTAACCCCTCATGTTGTTACAGGCTGTGACCCTGGATAGTTTAATAAGGCTTCTAAATAGTGGGTCCCCTCTCAGCTCTGTCAGAAGGCTGCTGAGGGGAGATAAGAAGGCAGGATTCAGCCCCAGGCCTCATGTGTGCTGTCAATGGCAGGCAGTTGGGGCTGCTGCCCTTGGGGCTGCCTGGCTGGGGGTGGTAGAGCTTGGCTTTGCTTCTCTCACAGCTCAGCTTCAGTCGGCACAACTACCAGTGAGCTCTCGAAACTAGGTGAGCTGTCAGCTCAGTGCTAACCCTGCTCTTACATAGGTTACATAGGTTGGGTATCCTCTGGCAGACTTTGCTTTAAAGGATAATCTTGGCCAAGTTGAGTTTAGCACCTTTTCTGCAGTGTTAATTATTGGTTTGAGTCTAACAAGCTATGCACATTTATCTTTGCAGAGAAGAGGACTAGAATTGTACTGTTATTTGTCTCCTGTATATTTTTCAGTGGAAGTCAGATGCTTTTTTTTCTGGCATTTGATATTAAATACATTTAACAAGGTGTTCCCTTTCTCCGTCCCACATGGTGCTCTTTGCAGTACAGCCCCTTCACCTTCCTGACAGCTCACAGGTTAACAGCAGGGAAGACAACATCACCCAAATGGCACAGGAGGAGGAACCGGGCTGCTATTAACTGTGCTTGTTTCCCACTGCAAAGCCCGGGGCTTTGGCATTACTGTTCCTTTCCTCCACTCCTCCTTTGAACATTTTCCTTCCTCCCCAGCAGCTTCAGTAGAAACCAGTGTTGCCTCCCATGGGGCAAACCAGCCTCACTTAAATCACAGTCACGAAGAGCCCTGCACAACAATCCCAAGACACAATGCGGAATTGTGGAGAGGCAGGGCTGAGCTTCACAAGAAGTAAAGGTCTGAGTGGGTTGCTGTGGAAGAAGAACACCAAATGCAATGATTCAAGGAGAAAAGATGAGTTCTGGCAGGTGATCTGAGCTCAGGCAGTGAGTCAGACTCCCCTGTCACTGGGGAGACAGAGCACCATATGACCAAAAGCAATGTTCTAGACTTTGTGATGCAGTTATTAAGATTATTAAGATGATTGGATTTGTCCATTGGAGTGTACAGGATGAAACATATGGTACTAAACAAGCCAGCAAAGCAGTCAAGGGGTTGCTACATGAAGGGATTTGTATGTAAACATAGTGGGGCAAGGCAAAAGCCGTGCTCCTGTAAGTTAATTTAGCTGCATTTGCTGTAATGACAATGTAATTACAAGAGTGCAATTCAGGAGATTTATCTTTTTAATTAGTAAACTCCCATGTCCTTCAAAAATCTCCTTTCACAGCTATGGAGCCACCTGCGTCAAAGTGCAGTGGGGAGCCCTCGCTTACTCACGGCTCCTGTGCTCTGACTCGCCCCACGCTGCAGAACTGCCACAGCTCCGAGCAGATGGTCCCACATCAAACGCTTCCTTCCCATGTCACTTGCTATTAATTAATTGGAACATTGTTAGGGTGTATCATAATTTCCTTGGACATTTTCCTCATGTCAGTATATTTCCTTTCAGTGACACCTTAAATATATATACATATAAACGTATATTGCCTGACAGCGGAAGTTTCCTAATGGTTATTTCAGCTGAAAATATTTTTTTTCCCCGAGAAAACTCAAAGCATTAGCAACACTCTCTGAGCCTGCCATGCAGGAGCAAGCCAAACTCTAGGAGCTCTGCCAAGAGCCAGAGCCCACCCCTATAAAAGACGAGCCATGCCCAAGCAATACATCCCTCCTCTCTCAGAGAAGCAGACCCTGTCAGAGGGACACCATCACTCGTGTGCATGGGAAGCCAAGAGACACACAGTCTATCTGAATCCTGTCCTGGCTGTTTTTTTGACCGTGTACGTGCTTCCTCCCCTCACAGCAGTCAGTTTAACTACATTGTGTGGGAACTGCTGAAAGAAAAGCCCAGCAAACCCCTCGGAAGTAGCATATGTTATCATTTTATTTTTAAATAACAGCTATAAACTTTTCTTATCCTGGAGTTACAAAAGAGTAAGGGTTCGTGACCTCATCTTTGCCATGTTTCTGGTAGCACCCATACCCACGGCACTGGCCAGGGCCCCAGTGAACCCTGCAGGGACTCTGTGTGCAGGTGTTGAAGGATCCAAGTTGGTGCCTCTATCACAAGAAGCTAACAGAGGGATGACATAAAGCTTGGCACTGATGTAGAATTGCCTTAGTTAAAATCATGATGCTGTTGTTGTCCTTCTTTTTAAGAGACAAGAGGGGAAGAGGGAGCTCTGCTGTGCACAAAGGTCCAAAGAGACCCTGCAAAGGGTCTGTTCCAGGACCAAGCAGCACTTGCCTGCCCTCAGGGTGCAGAGGTCCTGACAACTCACATAAGGCATACATTGTCCCCATGCCTCTGCTCCCTCAGGAGACCTTGGGGCTGAGCAGATGTGTGAGTTCAGATCCAGCTCTTCCCCGCTGGCAGCTGCAGGGTGCCAGGGAAGGTGGGCAGCCACCAGCACCCCACATCTGGCAGCTTGGCAGCTAAAGGCCCTTTCCCCACATTGCCAGGAAAAACACCCAGAATGAAAGGTGGGGAAAAGTATATGAGCTGGAATGACTGAAGCAAGTGCTTCCCCCAGCTTCACCAGTTGCCAGTGTGCCTGTGCCCTTACCACCCGCTACAGCCAAAAAAGAAACATTTACAAATGCTTCCTGACATCAATACTTCCAGCAGGGCATTGGTGGAGGCGTCCTACAGGTGCCAACCTGCTGACAGCACCCAGTCTTGGGAGCCTCTTGGAGAAAAAACACCGCTTAGGTGTTGCTGGCACTCAGGCAGTCCCTGGACTGGCAGCATGAGAGCACAAAAAGCTGTAAAGATGCAGACATTGCAGGAAAAAAATACACTCCCCAGAGCAAAACAACTTTCAAGAAAAACCTCTAAGTCTTGACACACAGAGACTATATCACAGAAAATGCAAACGACATATCAGACCAGAAAGGTCTTTTGTTTTTCTTCTTGTAATGTTTTTAGTTATGGCTGAGATCTCAAGGCAAGCAGAACTAACAAAACAAAATATTATGAGGAATAAGAATATTAGAGTAGGCCAACAGATAAATATTATTTCTTAGGCGATGTAAGATTTTTCACTCCTGCTGAGTTCAGCACTGGTTTCAGCACAAGAATACCCCTAAAAATGATCACACAAAGCTGCATCATAACAAAGGGTGGGTGATCTAACCCACTCATTTCCCCCCTTCAGGAATCTCAAAGCCACTTACAAGAGGAGTGAGCAGATGAATGGATGAATTAAATCTTGCATAACCTTTGGGAGGTGGAGACAGGCAACACTATTTTCCCATTTTGAAGGTGGCAATTAAAGAGTAGCCTGTCAGCCATGGTTTGCTTCAAAGGTGTCAACAAGCAGGAGCAGAGGAAACCTAGCTGACCTATCATGGCTTTTTCTCACTATGGGGCATGAAGCTAACTGAGGGCAACTAGCTCAGACAAATGCAACTCCAGCTATTTTTTGTCTGATTTTGGGTTGTGCCCCAAAACAGCAGACAAGACAAGAAAAAGCTGAGCTCATAAATGCCCCTTTCAGTTTTGATTAGAAAAGATGCTCTGCCAGGCCTGGCCAGGTAATGACAGCTATATATGAAGTGACCAAGGGCAACTGGTGTCTGTAATTCAATAGGTCTGCTCCTTGGATCAAACCAGCTTACCAGCCAGGTGAGAGCTGCTGGCCCAGATGAATCTGTGATTCATGTACCCCTGTCACTTGTAGCTTTCCCAGCTGTGTGCTGTATCGCTTGCTCACGTATCGTCAGCACCAGCTTCAGGTCATTCCCTGAACCATGTGGGAGCACAAGCTGGAGAAGACGCACAAGAGACATCCAGTACCTTCATCAGCTTCTGTGTCATGATATCAAAGGGGCTGGTATCACAAGTTTCTACTTGGAGTGAAGTTCACAGATCAATGATGGAGGAGGCAAACAGGGAGGCAAAGCAGAGACAGAACCCAGGGCCACACTTGTTACTTGACAAACTTTTTGGTTTGCATGTGCTGTAAGAGTTGCTGTTTTGTTCCTCACCCCCCAATGTCTTACTAGGACATGGATATACCTTTCATCAGAAATGGCCAAACCCAATGCTATGCCTGAGTTAACCATAAACATCTTCTGCCTGACCAGTGGTTATTTTAAACTATATTGGAGCTATAGTCTATGACTACTGTGTGTTTTTAAAAAGGCCCTCAAACCAAATCCTGTTTAAATTTGGTGTGCTTTTGAAACAGATGGGAATCCAAACTTTGTCCTTCTTTTTTAAGTTTATTTAAATGGGACTTACATCAGTAAAGTGCTGTTTTGGGGCAGTACCATGCCTTACGGTTATCTCTAAGAAAGTCTCAGTGAGAAAATATTTATTTTAAATGTGAAATTCCTGAGTTCTGTGTACCTCTAGTAACTAGAAGGATTTACAGTATACTGGATCACTGCATGACACTGAGAAAAGCATTATTCATTGCTCACAAAAAGGCTATTAAAAATATCCCGTAAGAAGATAAGTTGCTTAGAAGGTGTCTGTGTAGCAGAAGATTAAGCATACCTGAGCCAGACAATGTTTCATGGTTAGACCAACCAGGCACTGCCTCTTCTCTTCATAAACCTCAATCCACTATATCATTTCTTCTTTAATGTGCTCTACCTGGCTTCCTGCTGAGAATGATCTATGTGCTTTGTAGAAGCAGAAGCTAATGTTATTCTGGGGAAGGGAAGAGGAAATAGAACTTAAACTGATTGTTTATTTTTCATCCAAAATTTTTTTAAGACTGAGCAGCTATTATTTTTTTTTTTCAGAAGAAATTGTGGCTTTTCCTTTTTACTTTTACTGAGAATGAGATAAATACACCTCTTCTAAGCTCTATTTTGCATAAGGGGTTATATCGAAGGATAAAACCCAATGAACCAAATTTGCTTCTGGGAAGGTCATGTGTAACTTCAGGAAAGTATGTGGAGATAAAATACACCTGTGGTCAAATTATCTGGGGAGAGGATTGATGTGCTTACTAAAATCAATGAAGCAGCTTTTTACAGCAGGAGAGGCTGTGGTCTGCAGGCTGCTAAGTGAATCATACAGCTATTTGCAAGTGGTGAAGCAGAGGAGCTCCATTGCCAGGGCACTGCGGTTGCTATTACCTTGACACTGTACTCAGTGGGAACCAGAGAAATGTGGTGGTCAGTCTGTCCTCTGTGGCTTGCACCATCCTCCTGCCAACTGGGAACAGACCAGGTTCAATAAAACAGTAGTAAGGAGAGGTACTGGGGGAGTTTAGTGACTTGGCCAAGGTGACACAGGGGAGCAGTGGCAGAGCTCAGGTTGTCCACATCTGACATCTGCCCCTTAGCCACAAACCTCACTGTCATCACCAGTGCTCTGCAGCTCAAGGCAAGCAGATTATAGGACTGAGATTCAAGCCTGCAGGCCTCCAGGAGTTAAGGTTCTCAATGGCTTTAATGGGATGAAGTCAATAGTGCCAAGCTCTTCCCTCAGTCTTTTTAATCCATGTCATTTAAAATGACCAGATTATGAAAATAAAACCATTTGTCTAAAAAAGAAATCCAGGCCTGTGGAAGAGAAGGAAGAGGGAGGAACCGTAAACATTCACGATGCTTTTATTTATGAGGCAAGGCTAGAGACTTGTTTCTAGACAGTTTATGGTCAATGGCAAGAGGACTGAGGTTCAGCCTGCAGCTAGAAGGTGTGACCACTCTACAGCAGGTCAGCTCTCAGCACCATGTCATGTCCATGAGCCACATTCACAACACATACTGCATCTTCCTGGAAAGGTCCCTCCCCTTCCCTTTCCCTTCCCTTTCCCTTCCCCTTCCCCTTCCCCTTCCCTAGGGATCTAGGCTTAGGTAGGACACATCAGAGCTCTCTGATC
The DNA here is from genome assembly GCA_013400555.1 of Jacana jacana. Taxonomy (NCBI): domain Eukaryota; kingdom Metazoa; phylum Chordata; class Aves; order Charadriiformes; family Jacanidae; genus Jacana; species Jacana jacana. The sequence continues at coordinate 87,414 of VZTM01035511.1, forward strand.
TATTAATCATTGTTATTCTTGTGTATCTTATCACCAAACTAATAGTCTTTCCAGGCCACTCCTGTCTGCACCAAGGTGTAAAGAAAACTATACTTGTTTTGGCCACTGTGATTAAAGAACCTGTTTGAGCAAAGGCTCAGGCTTCTGCCAGCCTTGCCAGTCCTGCACGGGGTAGTCCTGGTGCACATCTGTTGGACTTCTATACAACCTCCATTTTAGGTTCTGCCTTTAACTTACCTCCCCTATCAATGACACAGAGGAAACAGGTCCCACAAGTATTTCCACCCAGGGTCAGAAAGTTATCATACTAAGGCTATATTTCAAATGAAAATTGATTTCTTCTTTTTAGGGGGAAGAGGGTGAGGAGTGAGGAAAAAGAGAAGACACCAAAGAGACAGAGAATGATGGGCAGCTGGTAGATAAGGGAAGCAGTGAAGTGGAAATGAAAGCTTCCATATCATTGCAAACAGATAAATTCATGCACTGCACTAGGATGTCACAGGCTGTAATCATAAAAAGAATCAAAGATACATAATAGCACCATTACTGGAAAATATGAGAAAGACTTGAAAGATAAGGTATCATCAAAACTCTCTTACACTGAATATTTTGCTTCTGTTTTGTGCAAAAATAGGCAAGGAAATTGTTCTTTCTGCCCCCTATTATAGGCAAGTTATTGCCCTTTCTCCACATATCCTCTGGTTTAAAACACAAATAAAGGCAGTACCTAAGATAAAACTATATGACAAATGAAGTCATAAAACACCATGCCAAAAGTCCAATATTAGAAGAACATTTAGGTTTTCAGGGCTGGAAAGCCACCTGCTGCAGGGAAATCATGGCGATAAAGTTGCCCTTGGAGTTTGCACACCAGTAACCCTGCATGTGTGTGTGCACGTGTGCATGTGTGTACCTCCCATTACAACCCAGACTTCTTTCATTGCACCCTCACATAATTGCTTTGTCAGGACCTTTACCTCTTCCTTTGGAAGGATGGATGCTGTGCAGCTGCAGCGAACAGTGTACTTGCTCTGGTTTTCTTTCCAGCCTTATCACAAAGTGCATAGTCCAGTGTTTCATGAAATGCCCATAGCAATCATCAGGAACTTCCTATGCAACCTTGAACATGTCCTCTATTTTTATCTTGAGGGTTCCTGTCTTTCTTCCTCCAGAACCTGAGAAAACTTAAAAAGCTGCATCATACGTGAGCCTGTTTTCTCCATTTTCTAGCCACAAAGCTGAAGCAGAGAGAGGAAGCAACTTGCTCAGATCTGCCACAATTCAGCCAGAAAGTTTAATGAGTGAGGAAGTTTTCAGCAATTAATATGATATTTTTTCTGAATGGAAACGCCTGGTCAGCGTTTTCTGCAATGGAGAAAACTGTTCATGTAGGTACACATACATGTGCAGGTCTCTGTATATAAGTGTTTCTCTGTAATTACACTTCTGCTACAAATTCCACCTAAAAGCTGATAAATGGCAAGAGCTGAGCTTTTAGAATAGAAGACAGTTAATAAACAGTATAAACCACCAGCAAAAGTAGGAGATTATCTGTGTACGTAATCCTCTCACATTTCGAAAAATACGTGCTTGCCCTGAGTGGATCTGCTTTTCCACAGCAATAGAGCCTCTATGTATTGACAGATTAGTGAATTAGGCTTTAGCTGAGAGTTATTAAAACATCTCTGACAGATGTACTAACTCCCAGGTTGCTTGTGGACAGACATAAATGCTGAACAGGAATCTGCAGTATGAACCTTTCACTTTTGCTTCATGCCTTTCCAAAATCCATATCTTTAAAGTAACCTAGGTCTCCTGGTAAAAGCCACCTCTCCAATGGACTGATTTTTAACCCTCAGCAAAGATTTGCTATGTTCTTGGGGTCACAAGAAACTGAATCAGACATGCTTGGCCAGTAGCTCCTTCCTTTCCACACCAGTGATCGAGAGTTTCTTCCTGACTCCTCTGTGAAACGGCACTAGCAACCTGATGGAGAAGCCAGATGGATCAATGGGTCATTCCAGCATTTCCCAGTTAAGGTAAGGATAAACTGTGTCCTTGAATCTTCTTACAGCTTGAGGTCTGCAATTCCTCCCTGAAGGGATGGAGCCAAAATGGGAAAGAGAAAGGATGGCTTCCACAGACCATCTGCAGTCAAGTCCTTGGGGCAGCAGTTCTGTCAGACCTGTCTGACCATCCTCCCCCAGCACTGGCAATGCCTGGTATGGAGTTGGAGGTCAGCGACTTACCCAGCAGATGGGGTTATTAACCCCTAGGCACAGGGAAGGGCACTTCCATTCGGGCTTTCACCGCTTCATGGCTTTCCAGAGATATGAAGCCAGCTGACACTGCAGACGTTGCCTGTGTCTCAGACATACCCCCGAGGCTCCACTTTGGCTTCTGTGAAATGCTAGTGCAAAAGATGAACGCTTCCCCAAAGCAAAAATACTGTAATGGATAAATAGCGAGGAAACAGTTAACAGTGAAGAAAACAAAAGCTAGTGGTTTTTGAAACTAGAGGCTAAATGGCAGGTAAGGAGGATGCTAAATTTCTACTTTCTAGATTGCAAACAGCAGAATAAGAGGCCCACAGCCCACATCACGGAAAATAGTGTGGGTTTGGCAGTGGATAGTTATAATTTAAGAAAGCTCAGCACTCTGCTCAGACCCAAAGGTTTCCTACAAGAATAAGGCCTGGAATGATGCCCCTGATTGATGATTGGCAAGTCATTCAGATGAAAGTCCCTTGTGTGGCATTAAAGGGAACATGTTTAATACCATGTGCCATGCACTGCTATGGATCAGGTGCATTTTCTTCATTATGCTTTTCATGAGGGGATTTCACAAAAAAGCAGGTACTGGTAGAAAATGATCATGTGGATTCATGCTGAAGCAAAAAAACAATGAAACCAGTGGGTAATAGTGATTCCTGGGTGGCTGGTGTGGCTGTTTGCCAGCTGAGCTACAGAGCAGTGGTGCGGAATGGTCATCAGTGATATCCTGGTACATATTACAGCAGTGTAATCCTTTGTCATGGAGACCCAACTGGACTCTCCAAAGATCTCACTATAAAATCATGTAAGGTTGCTTCCGTGCCCTTGTCACCCATCTCACTTGCCTGCTTTTCTTCCTGCCTCAAGAGCTGTAGAAAGGAGCTTAGCCAAATCCATCTTGGAGCATTGCTGCAGATTGTCACTGAGGTGACATTAAGCAACTTAGAGGTACCACCAAGAAAAGAGCATGATAAGTGCCCACTGCTGCTATTTTGGTATCTTTGAAGGCACCGAAACCTGCCTTATATGTGCTAACCTGAACCATCCTGCCCTAATACTGAGTATAAAACTCTGTAAATCCATGTCCTCATTCACTCTTCTATTTCTCCCTGGGTTTGACCTTTGGAATGAAATCCTTATTTGGAATTTTTCCACTGACCAAAGCCAGGACTTTCTCCAGTGTCTGCTATAATAGCCTGTCAGACAACATGATGCATAGGGACCATACATCCCAAATGAACAAGAGAGCAGCTGGCTGTATCACTGTAGTGCACTGAGTGGGGATGTAGCATATAGAAAAATCTGTGCCATGCTGGAAACAGAGGAGCTGCTTCATCTATGCCTCCTTTCTCTTCTGCGATGCAGGAATCTGCAGCTTTTATGATCCTCCCTCTCATATTCAATAGTTTGTTGTATAACTATACATAACCATACCCTGTTCAGAGCTTCTCACTTGCTTCAAAAGAAATTCTGTCTGGAAAACGAAGAGCTAAAGAGGACTTGGTCAGAGGGCCCATGGATTGCAAATACCCATCTCCCTGACTACAACCTGCCCATGATAAGATGGGAAGTGATGCCTTTGAAAACAAACCACGTTCAATTTTTTTTAGCATATTTCAGACAAAAAGACCTTGCACACATTGCAAGAGCTGCCAGCATCACAGCACTGAAGGCTGTGTCAGCCGCACTTCGGTTGTGAAATTTCCTCCAGGTTCAAGCTTCCTTTCAAAATGCTATCTAGTGATTTTATTTTCATTAGATTTGACTATTTTTACAATATAAACAGGAAGGTGAGTATATATAAACTATACCAGAAGGCAAAAAATGAAAGGCACATGTTTTTATTTAATCCCCTTTGTTTTTCTCACTTTCTCACACCTTGAAAGTTTTACATTTAAAATAGTACACCACAGCAGCTGATCACATGTATTGAGGTCTTGTCTTTAATCACTAGCTGAAGAAAAGATAAAAATCTGAAAGGTTAGGCCAAATTCTGATCTCACGGCTCTGCCTTGAAATATTTGACTGAATAAGGGCTCTTTTGGTAAATGAAATCAGAACCAGATGTATTGTCTTTCAGAAAACAGCGTCTCTCTTTTACGTGGCATATTTAACCTGCAGCCCCTAATTGGTCTAATGATTAAGTAGCACATTATTTTTCAGACACCCAAGCTCTTACATGTAAATCTCAAAGAGACATTATTTGATTTAAAATCAGTACTAGTGATTTGATGGCTAATGACTTGCTATTAAGTTTCACTGGCATGGAGACAATACAACCTACCCTGGTAACAAAGCATCGTAGATGAGTGTCTCATAGACTTTTAATTATGATTATCAATCTTCTTCTCTGTCTCATTCTCTCTCTTGAGTCTGTGTATTAATCTGTATGTTGCTCTCTAAATAATTGGGCTAAATCAGAGCCTGTCCTAAGGAAGCTGCTGTGATTTTCCATGAGGCTAGGGATCTGTGGGGACAACTCACTTTTGAACAGGGGATGGATGGGTGCTTCTTTTAATATTTTCCCCAGGCCGTGAGGCATCTTAGCCATGTGTAGGAAGCAGGGCATAAAGATGGAAGTAAAGGCAGGCCCCATTCCTTTCTAACCTTTTATTTCTGCACTCTGGCTTCAAGTCCCTGCAGGTCATGCCCATCCTTTAGAGTGGGCAGTCCTGTGGCCCTGCACTGTCCAGTGGGATGTGTGGCAATGTCAAGACTCCACCTGATGAACAAGCCATACAAACACACCCATCCTTTGCATATGTTGCTCTCCACCGCTCCCCTGAACCTTATGAAGGATCCTCACTCAACGACACTTGCTTTTACTGGCACAGCGTTGATGAAGCGTAGTCAGGAGCTACTTACCTCCTGAAGTATTTAATCAATCCCCCAAAGTAAAGTATCTTCTGGCGAATCCTGGTAGTTAAAAGACAAAACAGATGAAGCAGGATTTGTCCTATGTGTTTTGTGGGATTTTTGTATGTCTCTTTACCCATCATTCTCTTCTGCTGGCTGATCACTTTCTCTCTCAGTTGCACTCACAGGTTCCTTTTCAAAGAGAGAAGAACAGGTGTTTAAAGATTCATTCGTAAAACATACATGCATTAGAATAGCATTAATTTGCAGTGAATCACTAGATGTTGCAAATTAGGAAGTGACTAAATGCAATGTAAGAGCAAGAATCATGCATTATAAAACATACTCTTTTCATTTATTTGGACAGTTGTAGTTCAGTTTTTAATTATTGATGGTAATACTCCTTAATGTGCGAGTAAATGTGCTGTTTTATATTTAGTAAAAAATGAAGTCTTAGTAAAACATGAGGTCATTATAGCACTCAGCTGTTAATTATTGCTTAGGGATAGTGGGAAGACTACAAATTTTGTGCAGGTTAATGAAGCATGAATCTGCTGGCTCCTACTGCAAGGAATAGCTGAATATCTTATGTGCTACTGCAGATTCATGGATTCTGCTGTCTTTGTTTTTGCACTGGTTTGAACATCAGCACCTGAAAACAGGCCTTAAGAGATGCATTACAGAACTACAAAAGGCTGCTGTTAACAGGGAAAAATCTGATTTGATCCAGCTTCCACTGAGTTCAATGAGACTTTGACGAAGAGTTTGTGATGTCCATGTCAGGTCACTAAAAGAATCAGTGATATTTTGGTGCAGTTTTGGAGAGTTAAGAAGTGTGGATCATCCATGTTGAATTCCATTTTACCAGTTGGACTGATGAAGTATGTAACTGTCTCCTCCACATTTGTGTGCATGCATGGGTGCTATATGTGCCCCAATTAGGCCCACAAGTGAAGTTTGGATCCCCTCTGCTGACCCATTCATTCCTCAGGAAGCAGACAGAAAGGCCAGAGGGACACTCACTTTGCAATTGTATCTAAAGTTACCACATAAGATTTTGAGCATACTCTTAACTTGGCCATCTGCTTGGACAAGCTTTTTACAGCCACTGGGATAGTATTTCCTCTACTTTACAACTTGCTACCTTTTGTTTAGTTGGGAAGAGAGACCCTTTGGTTAAAACAACAAATGAGTATTCACAAATGCCTGTAAAAATGAAAGCTGCTGACTCACATTGCTGATGCCTCTAGTCCCTTTTATTGCCATTTAAAGGCATGAATAGGTTCTGACTTGCAGAATTACCTATAGAAATGAAAGCATCAGAAATACTAGCAGACAAAAAAGCTGTGCCCACATAGCACTCCTCGATCCATTTTGAGAACAACTCCAAAAAGTTGTGTCACATTCACTCAGCAACTGTAATTTTTTGTCAATAACTAACACATGAGAGAAAATGCTAGCGCTCATTGTAATTCTTTGGTTGTCCCAACCAGAAAATAAACTGGATGGCAGCTTTGGTCTCAGGTTGTACAGTAAATGACTGCTGAAGCTCAGAGCTATTAGCTCTAAAACAAGCCATGAACTCGTGCAAACTCTTGTGAAGAAAGAACATGCTTGTGGAAGGCATTTCCTCTTTGCGGAGGCTTCATGAATGGGAACAAAAAGTTGCATTCATTATATAAATTAGTAACAGTAAATAATCCAAGGCGCTCCAGTCCTTGGTTCTCATGTTAGAAGGAATGAATTCTGATCCTGCAGGAAACTACTGAGAGACCTTAACCCACAGCATGGGACTGGAAAAAAAAAGGGTTGCACTCTCTTTCTTCCCTCTGGCACAAAAAGACAGGCATAGGCTAAGGTGGGTACAAAGACCACCACTCTGAAAGGTGTAAGCTGGCTGCTTGCACACAATGGGATTCTCTGCTATTAACAGGCAACTTTCTGCTCTTTGTTACCAAGACTGTTCATTGAAGGTAAAAGGTTTGTACTTACCTAGCAGGCACAGAAGTTACCTGCCACAGGAAAGCGCTGCCACAGGAAGGTCTGGCCCTCATTATTTCATGGTGTATGTAATGAAAGGAGTTGGTCTCTTCACCCGAGCTGCTGGTAGTGAGGTTTATGCAGAAGGACAAACTGCTTTTCACTATTGGTGATGTTAGCTGGCAATATCACTATCTAGTCCTTGGTTTGAATAGAAATAATTTTTTTTTTTTTTTGCAAATTTGCAGCAATTTTTTCTATGTAGATTTTAAGCAATTTGAGAGTGGTAGTACCTCAGAAGAGAGTATGTCATGTGTGAAATCAAGCAGCAGCTGTTAAATATGTTAACTATTCATATCAGCTGGTGTTTTCCTAATATTTTCCTGCTCTGTGACTGTGTTGTGAATGACATTTCCTATACATAGAGGGATGCTATGAAGAAACCTGAACTGTGAAGGCTGAAGCCCCTCAGGCCAGTCTGAGCACATAGTTGGGTCATGCCCCTCTTGCACGGTGGCACCCCTATGAGCTGGCAGTGACCTTGCCATACCACCTGAACATCTCTTGACTGCTGAGGAGCTATTCAGCCCAGGGGCTCTGTCTGTCCCAGCAGCAATTCTCACTGTGATTCCTGTACAGGGTTTTCTCAGGGTTCGTATCCTGTAAAGATTCAACTTCTGTCAGAATAGGAAAAGCCTGGCTTCCCTCTTCTCCCTGCTTTTCTGCTTTTGTATATGCAGATGACCAGCCCTCATGATCCTGGAACAGAGCTTAGCAAGTCCTGATGATTCAAGTCGAAATGAGACATCACTGAGGTCCTGTATTTAATCTGGCACCTCCAGGGACATTGCCTCTTGCATACCATATATCTGCCTTCTCCTAAGGATCAAGGGCTCACACTAGACAAAAACATGTTGAAATGGTACCTGTTTCTGCCCCCTCTAGAGCCACCACCTGGCAAACCTCAGTCATGGAGATACAACACATCCGGGACACAGTCTTGAGTACTTGTCTGGGGTCACATTGTAAAGCTTCTCACAGGTTTGACAAAATCCATCATCATCCATAAAAGTCTGGTATTGATTTCCCAGTGAAAGACAAAGTAAAACCTGAGTAAAAGCAACTGCATTGGGCATAATCGTGACTATTAACCAAACTAAACCTGTTTGAAATGCTTGTGCCACACTAAAGGCATGCTTAACTCATAAGCAAGACAGACAAGGAAAAAAAAGGCATGACTCACATGACTATAGCCTCATGTTATTTACATACCCTAATTAAGTCTCTTTAGCAGAGCCCTATTGGGCCTTGTAGGATTCTAAAGAAGAGACTCATAGAAGAACCAAAGATTCATAGAAGAACCGCTGCATGGAAGCTGGCATTACTAGCAGTGAATTTTCTCTGGGAGTTGTTCCGGGGGCTGCCTTCACAAATGAGAAGAGGTATGGAAACATTTGGCTGGAATGTGTTCAGGAAGAGACACAATGACAAAACAAGGTTTCTTCCCCCATCATTACCTCTGCAGCAGCCGAGTAGGCAGGGTGTTGTCTGCGCTGCCCGCCGTTGGCGTGCAGTATCTAATTCATCAGCCTTGCTGCAGATGGTGTCATCCCCTGGGACCACAGCGGGCTTGTGATCGGTGCCAGCATCCTCACAGGGAGAGGGGAGGGGAGTGGGGAGACCAGGAGAAAACATGTGAATGCTTCAAACGTGGGATGCCACTTCCTGCTGCCATTCCTCTTTGCCTTTCTTCCACACAGCTGAAAAGGGCAAAGCCGCTGCTGCCATTCCAAACGACACTGGAGGCAGCTGGACTTTAAAATTACAGTGAACTTTTAGACGGCTGTTGCAGTGCCTTCCTCAGAGCAGGAAGATGCTGTGCGGACAGAGCATCAAGCCTGGGTGTTGCAGACGCTTCTCTTTTGCTAAAACCTTTGTCCTCTCTGGAAGCAGCTGTTAGTGGTATTTGGCTACAGGAGAGTGAAGAGCCCTGCACCAGTGAGCACCAGGCTGCAGAAGCTGGGGCAGTGGTAGCAAAGCTGCCTGGTGATGGTCTGGTCACTGCTTATGGAGGCAGGCGTTTCCACTTCACATTCACTTTATATGGGGGAGAGGCTTATCTTTTATATGACCTTACAAGCAGGACTAGGAATCAATGGAGCTATTAGAAAGAAATACAGAAATAAACAGCAAAATGCACAGTGAACATTGTCAGGCAGTTTTATGTGGGGTTAATGCAACCAGCAGATTTCTGGGTGTTGCAGAAGGCTGGGGCGCTCCCACCAAGGCTATGCTGGACTGCTATTCCTCAGATACACACCGTTCATACTGTTTGTAAAATCAATATATGCACAATCAAAGAAGTAGCCCCAAGATTGCTTTCCCTATAAGCTCCTGTGAGGAAAAAGCACTATGAAAGGAAGAAAGTTTCAACTTTCATTATATTTGTGATGAGAAAAAAAAGTCTCATCCTTTTTAAAGAAATATTTCCTCTGCCTCTTCATCACCTTCAAAAGGAATTAAATAGCTATTAAAAAATACCTTGCTTTTAAAAAGGACATTGAGCATTTTGAGTAAAAGGAGCTTTTATACGATTACTGCTTTTGTCCCCCTGGCAGCATCTGTCTTGTTGACTGCTCCGCATCTGGCATGTGCCGCCTTGTGTCAAGAAGGCCCTGATTTCTCATTCAGAGAGGGGGCTAGTGAGGGAACAGACGAGTGTATACATGGAGAGGCTTTTGCCAAAAGAATAAGACCACTTCCCTGGCTGCCACTGCTGCTGGTTGTTTGGCCACAGTACTGCTGGAAAACAACAGCCCTTTCTTCCTGCTGTAGCACGCTGGGTGGACCAGATGGCCGACTCGTCGGGGTCAGCTCTCCATCAGCTCGCTTCTGTGTGCAGCATGGCCAGGCAGGGCATCCTGGGTAATTATTTCCAAGATTTCCTCTGCTTTTGGAGAAGATGCCTTTTTCTTCTTACTTCCAGGCTTTCTTGTTTTGCCATGGATCACTGGGATACCCGAAGCACTCAGCCTTGGCCCAGCAGTTGGTGCTTTCCCTCCCAGGGCAGCAGAAACAGGCTGAAGCAGGCTGTCACGGTGTGCTTGGGAAAATCCCAGCACACCATTTGGCGTGCTCACATCCACTGCACACATAGCAGGAGATCTTTGGGTTTTGCAGGATCAGCCTTATTTTGTGCATATTCGTTCCTCTGAAACTATCTTTGGTAACACGGTTGATGACTCACACAAACATTAGTCATACTTTGCGCTGCATATAATTCCTTGCCTTGCAGGATTTCAGAGTGTTTCAAAAATGATTTAAAATATGCAGTACCCGTGAAAGCCTGAGTGGAACAGGTCCATTTCAAGAGCAGCTACTTAATGAAGGCTGAGAGCAGTGCCTTGCCTAAGTAAGACAGAAGTCAGCTGTCAAGACATGAGTCCTGAATCTCCAACTGCTGCACACTCCTTCTGCATTGAGTCTTTTCCTAATTTCCTTTTAAGAGATGACATGTACCAGCATGCCTACTTAGAAGTCAGGAAAATTGTAAGAGAAACATTTTTGACTCCTACTCCATCATCCCTATGCTTATGAAGTTTTGCTTCCAAACTGAGAATTGCACTTCATGCTTTCCTTCTGCCAAGCCCCAGAGTGAGGAAAGCCGCTTGTTGTGGGGATAGTTGTGCCTTCTTGATTCATCCTTCAATATTTAAGGTACACTGTTTCATTAGCTCTTGTTATTAAAGCCTTACTTCTACTGTCTCCCTCAAGATTTGAACAGAATGCCAAGTCACATGCTGAAATACAACGGAAGATTTTCTTGGTTTGGAGGTGAAAAAGGCTTTGACCTGCAGTTGATTATAAGAGCCTTGCGGCCTGAAGGAATGGATACCTAATGATGTAACAAGTCAAAGCAGGACTATTTCATCTGACCCACTGCAGTGACTCTTCCATGTGGCAGGGGACCCATGTAACCTTGGCTGCATCTGTTGCAGTGCAGAGAAACAAAACAGGCTAAGGAACCTTCTTGAACTCTCTTCTATTTTCACACAACAGCCCAATTAACAAGCAACAGCCAGAGAGAGTCTCTGAGATTTGCATGTGGCCCCTGTGTGTGAAAGAACATAGAAGAAAAAAATCCCAGAGGGTCCTGCTCACAAAGGAACAGGTGACAAAGCCAATGTTTCTGATGCCGTTCATTGACCATGCCATAATGGGTACTACTGCTCAAGACTTTTGTTTTTTAACTATCAGTTTGCAAGATATCCTAGGGTTAATTCTGCAAAACTACTGAAAGTAAAAGGAGGAAAATCTTGGATCAGACTTGAAAACCAAGTTAAAACAGAGAGTTGTTCTTTTTTAGTATATCCTGAGTACTTTTCATTTGAGTTTGACTTCTTTTTCTTGTATAGCACACACAGACCATGCTTTTTCATACTTGTTTGCCAGATGACTAGAAGCATAAACTTCTTATATTAAAAAAGGAAGGTGGTATTCTCATTTGTTTTCAATGCCCAAGGCTTCAAGAAACAGAGCATATTGTGAGAGACCAGCAATAAGAAACAAACAATTGGAAATATTGCAACAGTGATTTAGATGTCTCCTCTCATTTTACCTGATGCATGAGAGAGCAGTGATCCACCCATCAGAACAAATAGCACAGCTGGAAAACAAGTAATAAAGTGATTTTATTTTACTGAGGTGAGGGAGGAACTGTTTTTATCTTCAAATAATGGACAATCATTAGCCTTCCACATTACAGTGCAACAGAGACGGATTAATTTACCCTAATTTTACTCACTTAGAAATGAAGCATTTGACCCAAGTTTGATGTCTAATTCCTTCTGCAGTCAATGGAGGCAGACAGTGACTCAGCCCACGTACTGTATGTATGCCTAGCTTAAAGGGGGATGAGTCAGCCAGAGCTGCCTCTCCCCATTGCCGCTGGCTACAGAGGTAGAGCAGACACTGGCATGGATGAGAGACCTTGCTTCTGGCCAGGTACTTTTGCATGAGATGAAGCCCTTTGTGTGCTGGCTAAGGGGTCAGACTCTCACCGGCTCTCAGGAACCTCCCTGGTGTCATTGAGCCTGGGTGTCTCTTCCGACTAAAAAAGAAGTAGAGGGAGCTGAGCCAGCCCATTTGGCCAGCTAATGCGTAGGCTGATATATATCCCTATGACACACTGGGCCAATTCCCTATGTGTCTGGGAAACACAGCTGGGTCCTGAAATGAAAAGCAAAGTATGCTTAAGAGCGTTTTCCAGAGGAAGCATAAGATACATGAAAGCAGAAGCCATGTCAGGCTGCAGACAGAAAAGTACACCACTGATGGTTAATACAAGCAGAAAGTCCCCAAACCAAGGTCCTCAGTGGTAAAGGATACCATCATACTTACCCTCTTGGTTTCAAGCCCAATGGGGTCAGTACTTTTGCTGTGATTGAATGGTAGTTACTCAGAAGTATTTCAACCTACCTGTGCTGATGATTGCCTTATAACAGAAACATGAAGCTGTGTATCCCTGCTTAAAAAGTCCAGATTTATCTAATGTAACTGTGAGTGGTTTTATTGTACCTATACACATCTAGACTCTGTTGGTTTGGGTTTTTTTACTTATAGGGGACTTGGTGGTATTGTGTGACTAGATCTCTATCAGTTTAGTATGCATACTTCAAAATTAACGGTTTGCTCATCAGCTTCAGATACCCTATTCATCCCATATCCTGGAAAGCTAAAGAGAAACACCTAGTTTGCCTTCTGGTTATCCTTAATTATTACTTGGATTGTATTTCTACCAAATCTGTACCCTGAGGATGAGATTTACCACAGTTTTCTCATGTTTTACCACTCACTGAGAAAATGCAATGGTGTATTTACGAAAACAGACACTCTTCTGGAGCAAGGACGTGTAACAGAATCGGTAGCAAACTCTGTGGTCCTCTGTGTAGGAAGCTGTGCCTCAATTGTACATTCTGGCTGCCAATGAACCTCATTATCTTCTCCCTTCCTGTTACAGTGGTGTAACACGGGATTACAGAGTGGCTAGAGTTAGCGGTATGTTGCTCCATTTCACTAATACAGCTGCTAACTGCACCTCTGGAGACTGCTTAGATAAATACAATACAGACCTTTTTTATCCATTTCCACCACTCTGGATAAGAAGCAAATGACGGAATGAAGAGAAGAGCAGCAGGTAGGAAACAGAAAATCAAACAGGACTTCCAAAGATGCAGAGGAAATAATGGAGAAGTCAAATAAATTGCAGAGGTCAAGAGCTCTAAATCCAAGGACTGGGATTAGATCGCTGGAAGGGAGATGCTGCAGAAGACACCTAGATGAGTGGATGCATGAAACCATGCAAACTAAGGAACAACCAGGGAAAAGCTGACTGGTTATATGGACTTTACATGCAGACAGATGAGAAGCTCAGCTTATGAAGAAAAAAAAAGTATAAGCAGAAACAAAGGGTAATACTGCCATACTCCCTGGTCTGTGAGAATGCTCTGGGATGGAAAAAACTAGGAGGAACCTCCTCTGTTAGTATCAAAACTCACTCTAGGCAGTGCCTAAATATGTAATTAGGTCTCAGAAGGAAATTTATTACCAAACAATTAATTGGAAACTGTAAAGATATCCAGAACAGGCCAAAGTGAAGCCTGTTTTGGTAACAGTTTATTAGTTTACAAGGAAACAGCTATGGTGTCTGCCCAGTTTGACCCTTACTGAGTGGAACACAAATAAGTAACTGACTTGCCTTTGGGATAGCATCTTCTCCAGAAAGGCATTAGCTAACCAACTGGGTCCTTCGGGGTAGAGCATTGGATTCCCTTTGGTGGCCATTACCCTGTTGCTGACATTCAGCTAATGAAGATCTTTTTAATATGCTTTCATGGGCTATTTTAATTCACACTCATAATGATTTCCAGTGTGATTCATGTGCTGGCACAGGAAGCTGGAATCCCACAGCAGAATGTTTTGCCTCTCTTGAGTCGGGCGTGAAGAGACTGGAGTCTGGACAGTGGGGAACAGGCAGCCTTTCACTCATGTAATGCCAGCATTGGGAGGGGCCAGAGGAGTGGGTGACACTATTTGGAATGAATTTCTACTTAAAAGGGTAAATTGGTGTAACAGAACATGACTTTTTGAAGGATAAAAGACATAAGGCATACTTACAGCTCAGAAGCTCTCCATGTGCTAAAGGGAAAGACCAACAGAAGAAAGACCAAAGATCCCCTCCCAGGCACCCACCCACAGATGCTGGCTGCAGCCCTGGTGTAGTGACTACATCCTTGGAGCGAGAACAGGGTGGCTTAACTGGCAGGAAAGGGAAACACTAGCAGTGGGCTCTAACAAGCTAATTCATGTTGCGGTTTAATTGTCTGCAAATACAAGTGCAACTTAGAAATTGTGAAAGTAATACAGTGCCATTTCAAGAGGATCTGATCAGTATGAATGCTGTATGTTCCCTTTAGGAATTTGCCAAAATTTTAACATAGCCTGTATCAATTTCAGTTTTTCTAAAATGAAAGGGTTCTCCTTTTCTTCTTTTTTTTTTTTTTTAATTTATTTTCTTTTGTTTTGCTTTAATCTTCTGGATTCTAATCCTGTGATAATTGAAATGTAAATACTTGCAAAGGCTACAAGTGTCAAAGCTCCTAGTTCTGCTCTCACTAGAGGCTGGTCAAAACAAGGACAGTTTAGCCAATTTATTAGCTCTGTGGGCCAGAGCTAATGTTACTCTGTTACTCTCCCATCTCTCCTCACCATCCTGCCAAAAGCTAATGCAGACACAACTCCTCCAGCAAAAATACTTTTGACAACATGTTAAGACTAAGTTCTGGTAACTGACTTAACTCTACCTGCAAAGGACTGTTTGTACCTATGTGCATGTATGTCTGTGTGCGTGGGTACGTGCAGGTAAGGGGCCTGAATGGGATTTTCTGCTGACTTTGTCAGTTCATCAAGATGTGCTGTTCCATAACAGAGAGCTGGTTCAGGCCTGCATCCAGATGCTTTGCATCTTCATGGATTTTAAAGATTAAATACAGACCTATCTCTTGGGACTGTCAGTCATTCGTATTCAGACCTGCTATTGCTAAAACAGAACCCAATTCTGCAGTGCCTCTGTGGGAAGTAGAACTGTGTCCAAGGAGACAAGTGGAGCCAGCATGGGTATTTTATGGCAGCATGAGTAAAGGGGGCAGAAATGGTTTGTAATGACAGCTCAGCCACCTGCATTCTTTACCCATTAACTCATTACATTAAATGCTGAGGTCCTAATGTTGAGTCTGGATTGAAAATGGAGAATGCGCAGGCACATGGTCGAGAGCTACAGCTTTATACTGTGAAAAATGTCTTTCACACTTTTAAAATCTTGGTTTATCTCTTCAGGAAACACGGAGTATGGCAGTGGGACAGTGTTATTATAAAACTAAACCAGAAAACATTCTGTATTGCCCTGGTATCCATGCAACCTTTGAAAAAAGCATCATGAGAACAAGTGACTTTCTGTCACTTCTTAGCCAGAAGTTAAATTTGGAAAATAACAGGGCATCCTGCGAGGATGGGGTGGGAGGCAGAGGCAGTCTACATTCTACCCTGGTTACATCCTTTCTTCACCCTTCCTCCTCTGTGTTTACATGAAGAGGATATTGATTCCAGAAATGACAAAGACAAGAGAAGTCAAAGCTTCTTTTTGGTTTTGTGTAGGGAGGAGGTTACCCTCGTTTCAAATCCAATGGTCCTGGTGTGCTCTCCTCCTTTTCCTGCTGCCTGGGAAATCAGAGAGTTAGCTGTGGGTTGCATTTACACTAATGACTGCTTTTCTTCCCTTGCCCCCTCCCCTCCCTCCCCCTCCCACCAAGCTTACTAAGCTTTTTCTTTCAGCATGACCAATAAAGCATGAATGCAAATAGACCTGAAGTTTTTTTCCCCTTTCATTTTTATTTTGCCACTTTTAGAAGTCACTGAAGAAAATAGTGTCATTCTGTTCCAGAAGAGCTTTTATACCAAGCTGACACTGTACATTTAAATATGTATTACTTCCTCTATCATTTGCATTTTAATGTTCCAAACCAATAATCATGAAGCCTTGTGTGAAAATGTAAAATAATGACGGGGAGAAACTTGCATCTGATTCTAAACCTCGCTGAATTACACCTAGAGGTGGCAGCTCAGTGACTGAGCCCTCTAAGAAATTTATTTAGATAAATGTAGATCTTCTGAGAAAGGCTGTGTTGAATTGCCCTGGGTGTTTGTGCTCTTCCCTTTAGATACTGAGTTGGCACAGCCTAGCAGGCTTTTTCCTATGCACCTGGTGACCAAGCAATGTGTCTTAACTCTGCTTTGGAAGAGTCGCCCTCCAGGCATGCTGAGAGTACGGACTGCAGTCGTTCATTATTTGACCAATTAGTACCGTTAGCATTAGTCTGGTGACATTTCATATATATGTAGGCATCTACTAGAAGCTGGTCTGAAAACAGCCCATGTGGTTAGCGTTTCAAAAACAAGTGCCATCCAAAATTACAGTCATAATGTTTTCATGTTCTGCTTCATTATTGCCATCATTTGGCTTTGCAGCATAGAAAAGGAGAACAGAATATCCAAATGAGAATATACCCTGTGGGGTTAAGAAGTTTGTCTTATGTGCAGTCACCCACTTGCAAGAAATTAGTCTAGTGGAGGTATTGTGCGATGTAAGAAAAGTTTTTTTCCATGAGTCTTTTGAGTAGCATCTGTAGGTGAAAGCTTAGCTTGGAAGAAATGACTACTGATGGCCCGGTTGTAGCAAAACATTTTTGTCTGTGTTTTATTCTGCCTTTTTTTTGCTTTCAGGAGAAAAAGGAATCCAGCTATAAAAGCAAAATACATTTCTTGTATCCCAGCTATCATGAATTAAAATTCTGCCTTGGAACCTTACCACACAGTGTATCTTCACTGCAACATGTAAATCTAACAGGAGAGCTTTCTTTTCAGTTTTAGGATCGAATCAGAAACAAATGCAGAATGGTGAACCCCTCAGAGGGCGTAATAACTGGTATGGGAGTTTACTTAGAGATGGAATGAAACTAATTTCTCAGCTTAGAAAATGGCCACATATGTTTATGGGTCTTTACATATGATTGCTCACTTGTGGTTCCAGCTATGAAAATGATATGGAAATACTGCAGGAAGATTATTTTCTGCAAATCTTCTATCTGACTGAAGCCAAGAAGCCTTGAGAAACATCAAAAAGCATCTGTTTACCTCAGCTTCCCATTCATAACCTGGCTAGATAAATCATTAGAAACAGAGATAAACGTCTGAGCATTCTGAGATCCATCCATTCCTCCCTCACTCTCAATCAAACTGATTTACTGGTTCTTTGCCTGCTTCGCCTGTTTTCTTCTAGGCTTTCTTCTGGGTCACACATCAACACTTTCACCAAGACCAATCTTAGTATGAAGCTGAACAGACTTTGCCCCAATAGAGTATTCCCTCTCTTCTCCCTTTCATCTCTGTAATGATGCTGTCAGTTTCAGGAGAAGATGAAAGTAAGAGGAGAGCAAATAAGGGGAAGTATGAACAGAGTTAGAATAAGAAAAGAGTGGATACCTAAAATTTCCTCTGCTTTATGCCTGCAGATTTACTTTTCCTATCCTTTGCATTGTATTTCATTTCCAGTGAAGTTTCTCAGGCATTTTGCAAAGCTGCTTGTATTATAATTAATTAAATTAAGTCTCTGTATTTGCTACTAACAAGATGTTATCTTCATCATTCTTGGAAACTTGTCTTTGTTTGTGGGTTGATGTGGCTTTGCCACCGGCACTGAAACATTTCCTGCATGAACAAAAATTGCTAAAGCTCCCCATTTCCTGGCTTGGTGTGACAGACTGCTCAATTCCTGTGTTTAGGTAATAGGATTAAATGCACAGATCCATCAGATGGGCTGAGCATTGGCTGACAGTGATCTCAGCAGAAAGGAAGGTTTAGTTTGGGCTGGCAGGCAGTCGAGCGCAGTGCTGTAACCTCAGGTGCCCTGCTGGAATGCACCCCTGGGACACAAATTGCTGGCAAGGATGGGGCACAGAGCAGGAGTCCCGCTTGGCAGCCTGCCACCTCACCCACTCTCGCAGCTCTGTCTGGGGTTACATCTCACCCCATCTGCAGCACAGTGCTGTGGCCTGGCTCTTGCCCTGGGCCCACAGCCTCTCACACTGGAAAAGAAGCTCGGTGAGAGGTCTGAGCTCGTAGGATTTGTGAAAGCCAGCACAATGATCAGGCACTGCCTAAAATAGATAGTAGGAAACAAAACACTAAGGAAAGGGGATGGATCTGGCATGAAACGAACTCACGAGCTCAGCAAGATCAACCCTTTCTTGCAGAAAGTAGTGGTGTGTGTCTCTCTGTGAAGCACCCTCTGCAGGAATGAATACTTGCTTCCAAACACCCCAGTGCTGGGAGTCTCAATTTTCCCAGGTACCCAGGTAATCCGCATCGTACCTCACTGCTCACAGGGGTGGGATTTTTTCAGGATCTCTCCTTGAAGCTATACTAGTCTAGACTGGGTTCCATAAACCCATGAGACCAGGCACTGACCCTCCCACATTCCTAGTGGATCAGGTGTATGGGGAAAGTGGCAGTGCTACCATGGGGATTTCAGTGCTGTGTCACTTGGGGAGCCATGCAGAGCTGTAACCATGCACTCCTTTGGAAGTGAGGATGCACTTGTCCTAAGGATATGGACAAAATGCCCAAGCCCTCACATGGCCAAACAGAGTAGACCATGTAACAGGGATTTCTCATCACTCCATGAGGACTTTGGGCTCCTGGGGATGTGTTCACCAGCCTTATCTGAGCCAAAACAATTGGGAGGGGATATTTGTTTGCAAACCCAGCCAGGATTGAGACATCGGGCGGGTTTTGAGACTCAGGCTTAGGGATGCAGATGCTGGAAACATCAGTGAGACACCTGAAATGCACTTGGGAGCCTAAGCTCAAACACTGCAAGACCACATCTTTTGTTGGAGATAGAAGCCCTGCCTTGCTTTCTGCCTCCTTTAAGGAACTGGAAGGACATTCCCTTGATTTTCACAGTCTCTGGGAAATGCTTTGAGATGTTTACTATTTATGGAGTATTTCTGTCCCATGTGTTGATCTACACTAAACTTACTCTCTGCAGAAAATGGAGACTACAGCACATTCTTAAGCCAAGAAGTTGAATGCTTCTGAAAAGACTTATTAAAAGAGCTATCATTGTAAATTCTGTACCTGACTCAACGCTATCAAGAATCAGTGGAGAGTTTGCTGCTGTGATTCCTGAGTTTTTGATCTGGCCTTTCAAGAGAGCTAGTAGGAAGTTGCACACCTAAAGATGTGCCTGCGGGAGCAAACACAGCAATTGGATACACACCTGCACACATCCTTATCTGTCATGAGCAGGCAGTTACTCTGCATACCCAGGAATATGAACTTCTTCAGTAACATGCCTGTGACTGTGTCTGTCTGCATGGTGTTCAATCATACTCAGTGTAAGACTGAAACGATCCAATGCGTCTGGAGAATAAAATGATCTGCTAAAAAGGGAGGGCCTGGGACAAGCAGTGAATGCATGGGACTCAGTGTAAACCAAGAACAGTCTGAGCAGTCATACAGAAATAGGAAGTCTTGCCCCTTTTGCAATATAGACAGGAGGAAAGGAGATGAACAAAAAGGGTAATGAATATGGGAAGTATTTTTAGGCTTTAAGGATGTCACCTTAGTGCAGAGGGTCGAAGTGCATGAACATTGACTCTGCCCAGGGCAGAAGTCTTCTTTGCAGTTTCTAATTGCCTGTGCTGTTAGCTACTATAAGACAAACGACACTTGTGCAATACTATTCTGCATGCTCCTTATAACTGTTGTACTTGTTTCTGGTTTTCTTGTGTAAGCAGGGAACAGGAAACCAAAAAATTTGGTGTTATTTAGACACTCCTCAGCCTTCTGGGTATAAACTATCTTGGCTGTTTCCTGCCATGCTATTTCCACCAAATTTGAATGTGGTTCAAGCAGCATTACTCTTTTGCTGCTGTGGCTACAGCTGAGCAGATGGTTTCTGATCCCTCCAGGTCATGGTCATAGAATCATTTAGGTTGGAAGAGACCCTTGGGATCATCAAGTCCAACCATCGAGGTCATCACCTTGATTATATTGGAGAGGGAGAAAGTATATGAATAAATGTATTATATAGTGTTGCTGTGTGATGGATAGAGTTTCAGGAATAAAATATGAGGGAATTATTAAGTTAGTAAGTTATGGATTTGATTCTGACACTCTTCCCTACATAAAGGAGTACAAGAAGTCTCAGGGAGAATTTCTGTGCAATAAGGTGCTTCTCAGTATGAGCCAAGACTGCAGATCTTCCGATGCAAATTACACTTATCTTCTCTGAGGGTGCACATACAGGATCAAAATCTGGTCCTCAGGCAAATCCATCTGGCCAAAGAACAGGTCATCCTGTAGTAATGCAGTTGTAAAGTTGTAATGGAGGCCTAAGCAGACCCAAATAGAATAATTTAGAAAACTTCTATTCCAATTTTAGCCATTTTAGCCATTTTATCTTCAGCTTTTCTTTAAATTCTGTTTACATTTTCTCAGGTAGGAGTCAGTTTGAAACAGGAAATAAAAGCAGAATATTTTATCTTAAAATGGAACTGTGCCATATCTCCCATTTTAGTAATTTGAAGTCACTCCACCATGTGCCAGTAGATACAGCACTTCAGACCCTCAGTTGTCTGTCCCCAACAAGTTGGGGATTCAAGGAATCAGCATTTCACCGTTAACTAAATTTATTTTAAAGCATTATTAAAAAAATACAGTGATTAATATGCTAGGAGATTTCAAACAAGTACTTAAGCCTGACGCTGAGTACATCAGTTATTTTATCTATTGCAATTCCTATGCAATGCATCTGAACAGTTATAGGACACAGAATTTAGGTAGTCGCTTTCTGTGGTTGATGCAGAAGCTTATCTATTCTGTAATTATTGTAATATACAATAATGAAACAATAATTTCATTCCTGCTATGTAATGCACTCTACCAGCTTTAATTAAACCTAACAACCTCATTAGTGAATATCATTATATTGGCTTTAGGGAGGCAATACTACCTAGTGAATAAAGGATTATTACATGAATTTGGAGATCTGGCATACCAGATGTGCCACTGGGCTACTGTGTGACCTTGGGCAATTTGTTTAAGTCTCTGGGTCTCTTTTTGCCTGCTGGCCAAGTGAGAAGCACAGTGTTTAGTGTCCTTTGTAAAACACTCTGCATTACACAGATTACAAATGTCCCCTTTGAACATTGTGTGTTTGGAAATGAACCAAGAGAGACATAGAGAAGTGCTGCCCAAAATCACAAAATAAGACATTGTCAGTTCCTGCAACAGAGCTCCCCAGATGCTCAGTAACTTCAGTAAAAATAATTTTCCATGGATAAAAAGAACGTTTATTCTTCACCATCTTCCTTTCTTTGGGCTAACTGGGAGCAAGCTTTACACCCTGAGCAGACACCTGGAGCTCTCCTGGTGCTTGGGTGCCCATGTGGAGGCATGGCCTGGGTTCCCATGCTCTCTCATCAGAGGAAGAGGGTACCTCTGCCCCAGTGCTTCACATGTATTTATAAAAGGGACTATGTCAAGCTTTGTTTCCACTTGCAATTTAGTTGCCTTGCTCGGACTGCAGCAGAGTGCTCTGCCTGCATGGCTGGATGCTCGTGTCAAGCAACAGGAGACCCTGAAAACCAGAGAGGTTTGACCTGAAGCTGTTGCTAGGAAGTCGCAGCTGGAATTGGAGCTGCCTCCCTGACACGAGCAACTGCTAAGTGGTTGCTTCCCAACAGAAAAGGGTTTTTCCTTTTAAAAGGAAAGGCAAACATGGTAGGAGAGGGTCACACCAGGATGTCCACAGGTGCTGGGGACTGCAAAAGAAAGCTTCAAGGCACCATCAAGTGAAAAGGCCTGAAGGAGGACAGCAGCAGGTGGATACAACAGCAGGGGCTGATAACATTTAAACTACTGGAATTCACTTTTCCCCCAAATGTCACATATTTGGTACTGTTACTAGCAGCAGAGAGTCTGCTTTAAATAGAACTGATTTCTCAGTTCCCTCTTTATTTCACCTCTCTCTCTGCAGACTGCAGAGGGTAGAGCTGCAGAGCCCTAGTATTGCTGTAGTCTTTCTGAGATGGAAGACACTTCATATCTATGTTTGTGGCACACAAAACCTTTAGCTCTGCTGAGCATGACTGCTGGTGAAGCAGGCTATAGAGGCAAGAAGGGCAGTACTTCTCAAGTTCAAACCACTGAGTGGGGTGCAGTATGTACAAAGACACGCTGCTGTTTCTAACTTCAAAGTGAAAAGCAGAACCAGCTGGAGTACAAGGATCATTCATTGACATCCTTGATGCTTGCAAAGAGGGTGCTACATGGTTAGTGGTTGAAACAAACTGTCCATCCATTACCACTAACTGGTTATAATGGCAGGAGAGCAGCACAGAAACATAGATTTGTCAGAAATGCACAGTCACATAACTTGAGGTTATGAAAAAATGCCTGCACCATGTGAAGTGTTTTATGGAAAAATTAACATAGAATGTTTGTGCATTAGTATGTTTAAGATGATACGTGTCTGACTTTGTCCTCTTATTCACAGTAGCTTAAATCACCGATATCCATTACAGTTAAACTCATACCACCGGACTGAAACTGCAGTGAATTTAAGGTTTGTGCCTCCAGTCGCAGGGAGTTTAGCACTGGAAAACTGTGGATAACTGCAAGTTGCAACGTGAAGTTGCAATCTTTTCAGATTTACACTCTAGTGATTTGAAGTGATTCATTCATCATGTTGGCTCAGTCCCTGGTTTCTTCTGAAGGAAGAGCATGCCAAAACAGGGTCATGTGAACTTCTGTATACTTTCCAACACTGACAACCAGTAAGTTGGAGCCCAGGCAAGCTTTATCTATTTCTGACTCTGATACCCAAACTGGCTATCTGTACACTCAACTGAACCTATAAAATGCAGCTAGTAACTTCATCACTGGTATTACTGGATGTAATTAATATTTTTATTTTCTGTGAAGTAGCTGAAACCAGTTAGAGGTGATTAAAGATGATGAACTGAGACAAGTTTCCATGAGAGAATGCCAATGCCCAACCTTCCATTTTTTTTCCCCTGACTAGACTTCATATAAATAGGTTTGTATCACAAGATGTACAAGCAGCAGACCAAGAGGCAGGATACACTTTCCATGAAGCAACATGTCTGTGTCTCAGCCATGTTTTGGGTATTGATTTCCATGGCTGATGGTGTAGCCAACCGTGCCTTGGTGTCCATGACAGTCTGTGGCTTCACATGGACACAGGACCTGCAGCCGGGACATTACCCATAGCCTGGCATGGGCTGCAGGTGCTCTGAGTGCAGGAAGCGGCATTTCCACACTGTAGACCAATGAGACAATTGTCTAAGCTTCCTTCTGTCCCCTCTACATCCACAGGCCAAGCTAGTAATGCAGGTATGCATCCGTGCCAACTATCTGTAGCAACTGCTGATATGTTAAAGGGGAATTCAAGAGAGCTAACTCAGGGAAAACCACAAGAATTTGTGGCTCACCTAATATCTCCCTACATCTGCCACGCAGATACAATAACATATCTTGATACAACACTGCCCTCCATCTCCCTTGGCAAGCCATGAGTTCATTGTCACCACATCTGTCACAGGTCTATGCCAGGCTGAACAGAGTTCAGCTTCACAGTGAAGGTCTTTGACACTCCCAGTTAGAAGCAGGTATTAATATTCTGACATGTGCAAGTTTGAGTAGTATTTATTAATGGCTTTGTCTCAACATTAGTTTGGTTTCCTAAAAAAAAAGAAAACAGATAAATGAGTTTGCAGCATTCATCCACACATCTATGTTCACTTCTTTGTCCATCTGTACAGCTGCCTGTTATTCATCATCTCAAAAAAATTTTAACCCACTTAGATTCTTTTCAGCTACATTTGATGAAGCAATAGAGATAGCTCTGAGACATTTAATTCCCATCTGTATTGTGAAAATCAGTGGGACAGTGTAAGAGCAAGGTGAATAAAGTCCCACCCTCTTAACACAGCTGTAACTGGAGCTCTCATCCCTCCAGAGAAGCAGCCATCACCTGGCCCAGCAGCACGTGTTGGCCCTGCAGTGATGGCATCACCACCACTGCCACCACTGATTGTTGGCCTTCATCCAGCCAAGAGCACTAGTGAGAGGAGGGAAACACTGGGAATAGTGTAGGAACTGGGGAATATAGGAAAGGGGTGGGATTTAAGGAAAAGTAGGACAAAGATCTCTAGGAATTAGGGGGAAAAGCCTTTTCTTGTTCCTCTGTGCAGAAAGCAACCTGACAGTTGTTAATTTTACCACATATTTCAAATCAAAGTAATAGAATGAATAGAATTAGTCTGTTGGATAGCAAGCTGTATTTGTCTAATGGTTTCTATATAGCACTGAAATCCATATGGCTTTTCCTTGTAATGCCTGCATTGCCAGTACAAAGATCACAGTTGCATGTGTATGTACAAGATGCCCAGGTACATTATATATAATTAAATGTAAACTCAACTATTTATCTTCCTAAAATGTAAGTATTGCTTGTCTCTGAGATATATGGTTGATCTACAGATGCCTCCCGTATCCATACAGTTCCAGAAAATGCAAATACATTCACAGACGGTCCGGTGTGGGCAATGTCAGGAGCAGATCATCAGCAAATTATACAACAGACATTTTTGTTTAATGGATCCTGGTTCTGGAGACAGTGTGTATGTGTTGAGAGAGCCCTACAGTCTGTAGTGTGTTCCAAAGCATTGGAAACGTTAATGAAATTATGCTCACAGCACATCTGCATTATTATCTGGTTTGTTTTGTTTTGGCTTTTTTCAGCAGAAAACTGAGGCACAAGAAAAAAGGAGCCTTGAGACAATATTTAGCAAAATTTGGCATCAAAATTCACTTGTGAATATCCTACTGTTTACCCTCAACTCTGAGATCATCTTTCCATGATTCAGGAACAGTTTCATCACAGATATGCAGGGTGAGGGGGAGAGAGAGAAACAGTCTGATACCAAGATTTCAGCTGTAACTGCAGCTTGAATTGGCCAGAGTTTCTCATGCTAGAGGTCATGAGTTTGACAGGTTCCTGCTGTACAAATCCCACAGCAGTACAGAAGCGGAACCCAGATGATTTCCATCAACTTCTTATAATTGTAAACAAAAGACAATGAGAAACATCAGGGAGTCACATTTCACTGGAGCATGGAGACAGTGGGGGGCATAATTAGCATTGGAATCACATCTGCATCAAATTGAAAATTAGTAAAAATAAAGAAAACTCTTCGCTTTGCCACTTCTCAGATGAAAAGCAGCAATTCTTCTATGCACAGCATTTTTTTTTAAATAGCTTTCTTACTACTTGCAAGATTTAAATAAAAAATCAGTAAAAATAGAAAAACCCATTTTCCAGTCATCTGAAGGTATGTTCCCCACATGTGCTATTCATGCTTTTAACAAAGAAGGGTAGATAGGTATCTAATTGTTTCAGGATTATCATCTTTCAGCAGCAGTCAGATCAGCCTTTTTGTTCCTTTCTATTAGATTATGATCCCTTTAAGAAAGCTGATGCAGGCACAAGTCACACCTCAGAGAGACATGACAGAAAGCAGAAATTTGCAGATCCCCTGTTTGTCTTCTGCCCTTTGTAACCCAGACAGATTGAGCAGGGCTTGGATGTCTGCAAGGAATAGGTTTGGGAGGGGGAGATGTGCTCTCCTGCCCCAGGCACTGCCCTGAGAGTCGGGGGACTGGGAGAAACCTTTTCTGCCTTTGCCACTGGCTTGTGGGTGACCTTGGGAAAAAAACCACTTTGGTTCTCAAACCCTGTTTACCCTCAACTGTGAAATGAAGCCAATGATGCCAAATTCCTACGTGAACTTTATGGATGCAAAGATGTCAAAAGAACCACCTATGCATTACTGCTCCCTGGTTTGATAGGTGAGAGGAGGGAGTGAAGCCTATATAGACGCTCCACCCTCCTTTGTCAAAGATGTCTTGAGACCTGGGTGAGGTGCAGAGTACCTGCTTAGGAGCATCCATCTTAGACACAGGAATACCTAAATTGTAAGGCCCAGTCTCTTTCAGGTGTTCCCAGGGTAGCTGGCTGGGAGAATAAGTCCCAGTGGGACAACTGAAAAGCGCTGTGCCATGTCAGGGATCTGCATAGAGCTACCCAGCAGGCACTCGGAGCTCAAGGACATCCCTGGGTGCCTCTGCCATGTCCACCCTGGACACATGACTCAGGGCAGTGTATTTGTTTCCTCAATCCATCAACGATGGGGAGCAGAAAGTATTCCCTTAAGCTTAGGGACTGAGCTAAGTGAAGCTCAGATGTGAATTGTAATTTAAAGCTTTTACCTAAGCACTCCTTGCTCGCATAGATCAAATGGTGGAAGCTGAGTTGACAGGTTAATCCTATTGTCAGAAGATTTCAGTATTTCCAAAGCAGGTTATGTCTGGATTTGGAGTGAAACCCCCGAGGCTGTGATTCATTCTGAGAAGGAGCAGAGCCCCGTGGGCAGAGGAGCCGGTGGAAAACAGGGCAGGGTTCAGCCAGGCCTGAGCTGTGCCAGGGCTGTTTCTAAAAGTAGCCATTTATGGAGCAGTTTGCCCTTGTCAGCTGGCATTTCCAGCAATAAAAAGGCTTAGTCATTTTTTATTTTTTTTCTCTTTCTTGAGCAGCTTTATTCTGACAATATGCAATATACATTTGTCCAAAAAGGTACCTACAAACCACTAAGCTTGCAAGTTTGCCTCTAAAGACTCAAAAGCTTCAAGACCTCTTTGAATATAAAGGTCCTTTTATTCCGCTGCTCTTCTGACAATGGAGACAGAGGCCTAGATGAGAATAGGTGTCCTAAAAAAGTTCTCAGCACAGCGGAGATGATCTTAACACTGCAGTTGTCACCCATCCTGCATACCTCCCCCTGATTCTAGGGCTGATCTGTACCCACACAAGCACGAGGCCAACCTCTGGCTAAGGTTTGAATGCCACTGAAAACCCACAAGAAATAATTGCTTTTCCTACAAACAACTTGCCCCAACGAGTGGAAACAATTTCATAACCGCTTGTAAGATCATAATTCTTCACTATCTGAGCCCCAGTGATACAGTAAGATAAAAAATCTCACTGAAGAGTGATGTGTGCTGTAATTGATGGGAATATGTGGACAGAGAATGTAAATCTCCAAGTACATCTGGAGTCTCTGAATAGGTGCTATGTGCACAGTGAAGATGACAGAACGGGGCATATTGCAGTGAGCAACACTAAAGTTTGTTTGCCAATCTTAATTATAAACGTATACTTTACGTAAACTCTAATCTCAGTTTTCCATTCTTCATTTTGTAGAATCATAGAATCATAGAATCATTTAGGTTGGAAGAGACCCCTGGGATCATCAAGTCCAACCATCATCCCTATTCTACAAGTTCTCCCCTACACCATATCCCTCAACACCACATCTAATCTACTCTTAAACACAGGCAGGGATGGGGACTCCACCACCTCCCTGGGCAGCTGATTCCACTGACTGACCACTATTTTTTAATTTCAGCAGAGATTATGATGATTTATATGCCTGAAAAGTAAAATTAGATCACAATCCTGCTTTCTCAATTTGGTGCAAACATGACCAGCACCTCTAGATCATTATGGTATCACTCCAAAAGTCACTGTGTATGTGACACTGCAAAAAGTCTGTGTTGTCTCCCTAAAACACATAAAAACGCACCCTGACTTGGAGATCATTTCACCAATTTCCAAACGGTCAGCTGAAAAAAGATTGCCCTGATGTTTCATTTGGAGAAGGTTTTAAAGTGAGTTGAACAAAGTAACAAAACGCCGCTTACAATCAGGGGTGAATAGATGTTAACAAATGCAGAAGCACTTGAAGAGATGAGCACACAAATAAATCATTACGAAAAATAGTTAGGCTCTCCATTGCAAAAAATTATCTAAATCTCCGGGGTATTGAAAAATAATGTGCATTTTAACATATTTTCTTGTTTCAGAGCATACTATTAATTATTTCTTACCAAAATATTCGTAAAACCCCCATTATTTGTATCTGTAAATGAATGGCAAATCACAACTTAAATGAGATGGAAAAACAATCTGCTGTCTTTGCAAGTCTTTCTCTAAATATTACTTTTTAATTTTATAAAAGGAAATCTTTTCCATCCAATAGAAGCATGTTTTTCAGCTAGATAGATTGATTTGCATATTGTAGCATGACAAAAAGAAAACAAGCTCATTTCCCTTGGTGGAAGGGATGACTGGAGTTTGAATTCCTTAGCGACACCAATTCTTTTCTGCTTTTTCTTTCTGTCTTCGGGTCTTTTCTCTTTTTTTGATGTTTTCCACCCAGCCAGGGGAAAACTGTCTCTTGTGTTACTGAGAATCTTCTGCTTGTCCTTCAGTCTCTGCCTCCCCTGAGCTGGAGGTTGAATTTAATACAGATGGAAAGGAGGACTGTGATTTACCATAATGTCTGAGAGACTGAAGAACATGGGCCCACAGAAATGTCACTGATTTGTGCTTTTTTTCCTTCCCTAGGCAATTCAGAAAACTTTTGTTCAGTCATGCATAGTGCTACCAGCACAGGATGACTCGTGTGGTAGAGCTTTAAAACACTGTACTTCACTTCCCTGTCTTGTTAGTAGGAAGAGTTGAAAATGTACCCACAGAAGTCTCAAGATTTGAAAAAACAAGGATTAAGATCTTTAAGCCTTTGGTTTGATTATCTCTTGTGTTGTTGCTTCTGTGGGTGATTTAATATATTTTTTTTTTACTGTAGTTGCACACTGCTTTTCCTTACTTGAAGATGTATACTGGACAAACACATCATTGGCCACAACGTTGGCAGTTCCAGATTCAGCCTGCAGTTTAAGAATAAATCGTGTTAAGATACAATAATTACTTGATTCCTTTAAAAACAAAACAAAACAAAAAAAAGGGTTTACATCTAACAAGCCTTATAATCAATCATGACATATAAACTCTTATAGATACACTGTTTAGGTGCTCTTTGAAGGTGAACATGTTACTATGCTCTCAAAACACTAAAATAGTTTATAGTCTTTCCCAAATGTGCAAATCAGATTTCTATACATGTATCCTTTGGCTTGACAGTTTACTTTTCAACACTTTAAGCATACCTGCATTCAAAGTCCATATTGCAACATCAATGGACTTCCAAACTGTGGAAAATAAGTTTACAGATTGAGGTTGGTTTTCAAGGAGTGCTTGCATGCTTAGTATTTGTGTTGATGTTTTTAATAATATTTTTTAATGTATAAAGAACCCATGCAACCAGGATAAAATAACACATAATCGGATATTCTGAGGGTGTTTTGGTTCCTGGAGAGGGAGAATCCTGGCAGAGCACTCAATCTTGTTTTGAAAGCCACAGAGGACTTCATGCAGGGGAGGAAGGGGAGTTACTGGACCCAAACAAGCATTAGCACTCAGTTCCTGGGCTCCAACCACAAAATGCTTAGCCCCACTGCCTGTAGCACCGATGGCTGACTTCTGTGGGACACAGTGATTTATGGAGGGAAAGTTCCTATAAACAAGCAAGCAGCCTTATTTACAGATTTATGACTTAACTTGGAAGAAAGGAAAGAAATGGAAAAACCCCAAAAGTTATGTCTTGATGAGAAAGCACAGAGCGTCTCCACTGTACGATGGCTTCAGTAGCTTCGAGAACAAAATGGGTGACCTGTGTGTGGCATGGTGGCAATCTTAGCAATATAGAAATGAAGGTGACACTGGATACAAAAGGCATCACAGTCTGAAGCTGTAACTTATCTGTGAACCACAGGAAAGGCTTCTCACCTGGTATATGTTTGGTTGCAGGCATAATGCTGCATCTGCTTAGATGTGTCAAAAAAACAAAGCTTGCAACAATCACTTCACAACTGTTCTGTTCGTTGAAATTCTCCCTTCAACTGTGTTAGAGTCCTTCTAAGGATGCACATACAAACGCATACAAAATGCTCTGCCAGGGGATTTTGAAGCTTCAGTGTTGTGACTTCTTTATTCTTCTGTGGTCACAGCTCTATGGAGGGCAGTAAAGGTGAACTCTTAACACTGGAAAGCCAAGAAAAACGGAACTGTTGACCCTCTAGCCAATAGAAATAGAAAACCCCCTGGGCATAGCAGGGAAGTGCATCCTCCACCCAGACTTTGGTTCTTCAAGGACATTAATGTGGGCTGATTTTCATGCAGTAACAGTTTGCTCTTGCCTGTGCATGTCTAACTGCTCGCCCTGTGGCTCTGCTCTATTAGCAGTGATGAATTCCAGTCAAGGGAAGCAAGTTAAGCTGCAGTATCTCTTGAACTTCAAAACAAGACAGAGTATTAATGAGGAACTTCACTGGCTTATCTCCATAGAGTGGTGCCTGACACTTCCTTTGTTTTCTTGCCCCCTACCAGCAGTGAGTTGCAAGAGTTTCTCTAGAAATCAAACACTCCTTTTCCCAGTGTTGCCAGCTGATCACAATAGACTCTGTGCATTCCTGGTAATGACGTTTTGTTGGCTGCACATGTTCTAGTAGCCACCAAGAGAAGGAGAGCATAGAGCATGGAGGGAGAAATCTAGCAGGACTGGACATTTATTCAGTAACACATGCTGGTTTAACTGCTCAAAGCCACACGCTCCACATGGCCATGGTAGTGGGCTGCAGTGACCCAATTACTTTCTGCTTTGACTGCTTTATCTCCAATTTGTATTCCAAATCCTTCCAAGAAATGTTTGAATAGGTTTTCTGGTAGGAGGATGAGCTGCAGTATACCTGTGTGTGTGTGTGTGTTTGTAGAGCTGGCAAGGAACAAAGGCACGCTGAAAACTCATTAGACTAAAAAAACCCCTAACATATTCAACATAAAAGCTAGCAGCAAAGGTTTAAACCCACCACAAAGGCTGAGAAACTGCATGTTAAGGCATGGCACCCTATGTTTAACCCACGTCACCCTGCCTTGGGGCTGCACTGTGCAGTGAACTGGAGAGCCACAGCGTGCCTGTGGGAGTGAAACAGTGCTGGTAGTGTGATCTTCAGGTCCTGTTTGGTGAGCGTCTGGAGAGTTTGGGTTTTCTCCCATGCTTCCTTTCCCACTAGAGAAGCTCCCTATACACACCTGCAAAGTACTCCTCTTTCCAATCTGCCCTTGCGCCCCTTTTCAGGTTGCAAGAGCAGCAGGGCCGGAGGGAAGCCTGACAGCCCACTTGGCAGGCTGATGTGCAGCAAATGCTGCCATTCCTCACAGGAGTAAGGCAAGAAGCTGTGTTGCTGTTGCTTCTTGCCTGCAGTTAGCATGCCTTTTGGGTCTGTCTTTTGTTCTGTTGGTGCAGAAGCTGGCAGAAAGGGGTCCAGGAGCAGCATTTTTAAATACTGTCATCACACAAATTGGAAGGCTCACCCCCATTTCCCTTCCAACACAGCAGCTGGTTTAGAGCCGCCTCTGCAGTAAAATGGAATAAAACTTCACAGTTTTCATATTGAGGCACGTGCTACTTGCAAAGCAACTGGGAACTCCTGGGAAACTGTCACATATTCAGGAAGGCTGCACCACCTTTGCCCAAGGCAGAAAAGCTCGCACCAAGTTACTGGGTTGTGCTGTTCCTTTACTCCTCTTGCTTATGCCCGGAGAAGCAGGTATGGAACACCAGACTTCTCTGAGATGGATGAACCAGTGCAATGAGTGACAGCAAGTTCATCGCTCAGACATTAAGTGTTGCCATCTGAAGCATTACAAGCATTTGGCTACCCTTTCTCTTTAAATTTTTACCAATTTTGTGGTCCCTTGGCAGCTAGAATCTTTAAAGCCAAGCTAAATGTCATTTTCAGGTCAGCCACGAAAGGTGTGTCTTCTGGTCTTGTCTAGCAGAAAGGCTCCTAACTTTGCTGTGGACATATGGTGCTTGATAACAATAAATAAACTTATTCCAAATGGCACTGCCTTTTCCTGCAATACCAATGTTTGTATGCTTTTTGTCACTGCTGCTCTTAAGGCTTGAAGAAATCCATGTCTGGGGAGGTGAATATCACTCAGAGTCATTTGTGCTCTTTGCTGAAGCTTCTTCACTTCTAACATTGGCTGTCTCTTCCCAAGCTGGGCTTGATTCTGAAATCATGGGAATTAGCCGGATTTCAATGAGCTTTGCATTCCTTTTTGGGGAACTGCAACATGAGAGGGGAAGAGAATTCATTTCATCTGATGTTAGCTATTTAAAAGTAAGACAAGGCATATCTTCTGAATCAGTCATCAGTGGAAAGCCACCTCTGGAGAGTGGCTTAGATGAATACCAGAGCAGACATCCAAGACTCATGGATGTGTCCTCTGTATATGTTTGCTTCCCTCCGTGGACTGTGGAGGGAGTCTGGTTGATCTGATATTATACGCCTCACTTTTAGATCACTGAAGTCCCTCTTGGGGTCCCTGAATGCTAACCCCAGTGCCTACGGTAGAGCTAGAGAGGGCTGTTGGATCAGATAACGGTTGTTAGTTGTTTCTTCCAAGGATGTCTGGCAAAGAAGCTGTGTGTCAGGGTTTCTAGCAATGCTTACTCAATGCACTCTGTTAAGTTACGTCCTGCAGAGTCTATGCCTCAGGCCTGGGCTCAATCGGTCAGGAATCTACCTTATTCCCACAAACTGAAGCTCTCTGTTTAGCTCTTGTTTGTTTTTCAAGAATGATTTGAACTGGGGAAATGCTTGCTACCAGTATCTGACCAGTCTCTGTGGAGATGCATGGCTCTCACTGTAGTTTATACACAGAGTGTAGGATATACTCGCTGTGTCCATGGGGCAGTAGTAGGATAGGAGTTTTTGCAATGAGTTTGATGTAAAGGTAGGTTTAGTGGGAGGACTGTGCTCTCAGCCCCTCATCAGCACTGCTGAGGGAGTCTCCTGAAGGAAGAGCATACTTCTGCCAGGCGGCCACTTGCCCCCAATGCAGCAACAAACCACTTGAAAAATCCTACATTTTAATCAGAACCCAGGTCTCTACTGCCATGGATGGAAAACAGCTTTGCGCCTTGCTCTCCACAGCACAAAGGCATCAAGCTCATTGAGCACTCTTGCTGACTGACCCTTCTCCAGGCTGCATTGTTTCACACACAGCAGAAGTTAGCAGTGCAAAAAATTGGATGTCATCCTCTTCTTGACGTAGGGGGAGGATTATTCCTCCCTGTAATATATGCATTTGGCCCCTCAAAGACCAAAGATTCAAGTAATGTTGCTTTTGCAGCTCCCTGAGCAAGCATTTGACAATTTAATAGATCTCACCATTACTATATTTTCATTGATGTCTCCCCTGCATTCTTTTCATGCCAGTAGCTTATTGTTTTTCTATGCCTAGTCTTTAGTATAATCATTTGACAACTGTTTGTAATGGGTGTCATAAGAGATGTGGAGCTCTGAAAACCTTTGCAGTGGAAGGAATGCAACAGCAGATTCCTCTACTCAGGCCAAAGCCTCAATTGGCATAAATCAGTGTGGTTTTCATTGCCAAGCATGAAGTTTTCACTCATGTACAAAGCATACCTCCCTGAGAACTTCAGTCTCCTCTATAACAAGGTTAGAATTTTCTCCTTGTTTGTGAAACCACGCTGAATTTTAAGCTTTCTTAAGTCCAACACAGAAATCCTCATTTCTTTGAGTCAGAATTATTGACAATCAAATTAATGTATAATGAACAAGATGGGAGGAGGGAGCTTTAAGAGAGGGTTTTCTATTTTGTATATTTTTTGGTGTCCTTTTCAGTGTCCTTCCTCAGTCATAATTCCTTTCCTCTCTCCTTTTATTCTTCCCTGAAATCTCCTTCCTGCACATGCCTTTGAAAACAATTGGAGAACACGGTATATTCTTTTGCTTTGGTATTTTTGTCCCTAGCCTTATTAGCCAGCACTGTATATATAATCATAATTGTGCTAAGATGCTGTCAGTATCACTGGCTGGTTTCACAGATTGCTCTGACTGCTTTCCAAGCATCACTAAGAATAGCTCAAGACAGTGATGTATGATGCTGAGTAGAAAGCTGTCACTACAATGGCTCCTCTCTTCTCATGGACTTCTACCAGGGGTCACAAAAATATTAGACCCAATAACCTAATCTGAAAGTTCAGAGTGGAAGAGGTGGGCAAAAAGAATCTGAGGTGTATATTCTGTGTTCCTTCTATCCTCTGACTCTGAGCAACACCAAACACAGATATCATCTAAAGCTGGTTATCAGTGCACTGTTTGTTCATTCTGAGCAGGCAATTTATTTGTAATTGTTAATCTGTATTGTTGTACTAGCCAAAAATCAAAGCAGAGGGCATTTGCTAGAGTAATGACCTTGTGAAGAAAAGCAGCACATTAAAGATGCTGTTTATTATGAAGAGTTTCAAAACAGGTATTTTGTGTCTTGCACTTCTTAAGAGACAGATGCAGCAGTAAGTGCTGCATGGCTAGAAGCCACACATACATATGTACACACTCTTAAAGGTATGCTGTCAACAAAATCAGGCTTTAGAGACATGGACAGTTCTTGAAAAGTATGCAAAGGCTTGATAATTTTTCCCTTTGTTTGACTTTTATGCCTGTTAGTAAGAGCACAGTTAATTAACTGCAGACTAGCTGTCCCACTAATGAAATCTGCAAATATGCCATATAGCTATAGTGAAAGATACAGCCTTTGGGCACAAGAAAAATAGAGATTTTTTTTCCTCCACAAACTTCTTTTGTTAGAGGAAGTGGACAAAGACCATCCTTCTACCAATATTTGTAGGCCTTTACCAATCTGTCCGAAGCTTATCTTCAGGACAACAGGCTGAAGCATTCATGAAAGAGTTCAGATGACAATTTTTTTTCTTGGTCTTCTGTTTTCCCTGTCAGAAACATAACCAGTAATTGCCCTGTTCTTTCTTGACCCTCACTGGGTGGGACAGAATGCCAAGAACAAAGTGGGACTGGCACACCTGGGGGGCTGCCTGACAGGGTCTGTCGCTGTTAAAAGGTAGTGCCCATGGAAGTTCATGTCTTGAACAACTACAGGTGAAGGCAACTGGGTGATGTCTGGTCTTAAGTGAAGACGCCCTGCACTCTGTTCCCAGTTTTTCTGTGCTGTCCTTCTGGCACATATTTTTTTGTGCATCATTTTCCTCGGAATAAGTGAATAAGGAAGAGTTCAGCTGAAGAGGAGAGCTGACCACAGTGGTAGTACCCCTCCTTAGCTCCAGAAGCTGGCATGGGGCAGCAGGGACAGACCCCAGAGCAGCAGAGTTGATGTCCAGAAGCCAATGTCCTCTCTGCAGTGGTGGGTCACTTGGGAGCAGGCTGAGCTCCCGTTAGCAACTGTGATGTGTCTTCTGGTTTCGTTTCATCTCAAAGGCCCCCGGACCATGTACTCAGAGGCTCCCCTGCCATGTGAACCCAAGCACAGCAGGGGTAAGTGCCTGGGACACCTGATCTAAGACAGAAGTGTAGAGGTACTGCTCTGGCCTGTTCGAAGGAGCTCTTGCTATCATTTCTTTTCTTATAATCTGGCTCTGGGTAAACTTTTACTTAGGCAGACATCATGCTTTGATTGCCAGGAGAGTCACCTCCTTGGCAGAGGAAGTGGATGCGGTTGATTGCTGTAGCCCTGATGCTGCCAGAGCCAGGCTGGGAGTCCCATGAAACAGCTGTACAAGGAGGATGGAGATGTTTACCCGTTGCTAACTAAAGTCATGTCTGGGATCCTGTTTGTGACCCCTGTGTCAAACCACCCCCTGGCCACTCAGAAGCCTGTGGAAGGGGCTCAGGAAGGCAGGGGAGCCTCCAAGGACTCCTGCACGCTGCCTCCAGTCGAGAGCTGAGGCACAGCCTGTCATGAGTTTTGGGAGGGGAGAAGGCTCC
Organism: Jacana jacana; assembly: GCA_013400555.1. Lineage (NCBI taxonomy): Eukaryota > Metazoa > Chordata > Aves > Charadriiformes > Jacanidae > Jacana > Jacana jacana. The sequence goes on from VZTM01035511.1 coordinate 123,518, forward strand.
TAGCCCACACATCCTGCAATAAAGAGGGCTCATCTCCGCCAGGTCCCTGGAGGAAGCCACAGTCCGCTGTTTCTCTGGAACAAAGTTTGTAATTTTCCCCAGTAAATGCTCCCAGTTGTAGCATCAATTCTTAAGTCACATAATGTTTTACTCACTTTGCATGCCTTTTATACCATGTCGTCGTCAAAGGCATGCATGTGTCTTCATTCAGTTATTCAAGATGTGGAGCCTCCAGATTTTATCAACGGAAAGGGGGGGGGGGGGGGTACGTTTACCTACAGAACTTTTTTTAAAAATGCATCTCTTAAAATTATTTATGAAGGCACAGAGATGCTCAGACGTGCTTCTATCTAATGCTTAGTTTAAATGACTGCAAGTTTAAAAATGCTGAACTCTACTCTCTTCAAAACTAGCTTTTACTCTGTAAGAAATCTACAAGTAAAAGCAAATCCAATCAAGTTTGAAATGTCTGGCCCCAGCCATTGACAATTGATGTGCCTATGATGTGCAGTTTGAACCTGTATGAAGGAAGGGTACTTCCTCCTCCACCCCAGACTGACAGGGCTTGAGAGCTGCCTGGGCTGGTTGGGCTTAGAGTCTCTAAGCTGACTTGTATTAACAAGCAAAAGGTCCATCCTAAAATAGTTTCTTTTAATAAAGCTCTGTTTCCCTGCAAGGTGGAAAGGGCCAAAGGGATCCAATGGGCCTTTGCTAATGCTATGGAGGTTCAAAACCGCCACCTGTGCATGCAAGATTCATTGAGCAGAATCAAACTGTAGCTTCAAGGGGGTGTTGCTGGAGTGGGCGCAAGGAAATGTAGCTGACCCAGCCAGTGTCTTCCTGGGGTTCACAGCAGAGCACAGCTGCTGCTAGGGGCCGAGGCTGCCTCCTCATGAAGGATGCCCTCCCTGAAGGACCAGCCATGGTGGGTGGTACGGCTGCAGCTGTGACTTCAAGGAGGCTGCAGCAATGCAGCTCAGTCCAGTATAGCCATTGATGTGGCTCTTGGCACCACATCTGAGATCGCTGCACGACAATTATTTCACCTCAGGCATTTTGCACTTGAAGCAGCCGAAATTTCAGCTGGTGTGGAACTAAAAATACCTTGCTTCTGTGAAACTGTAGCCCCTCCCTGAAATCTGTTTACCCCACAGCAGCAATGGTAAAGGACTCAGAGGAAAGTATTACTTGGAGTCTAGAAGCATGAAGCAGATGAACTTTGCAACCTGAGATCATCCTTCATTTCTCTAATTTATCTACAATCCACCCCGTAAATCTGATGGAAGCATATAGCCCTAAGAAATGAAGTCAAGTGAATATACATGAAATGAAGGATTAGCTTCATTTGATACTGTATAACAGCAGACCTGTGTGCAAAAATGTGCTTTTGAGATAATCCTTTTTTTCTCCCTATGCCATTTCTACTTTGGAAAATTTCATATGTCCTGCCCAAGCTTATGGTATTTTTAAGAGATAAGCATGTCATCATCCAGTATGCAGTAAAGAGTATGGAAGGGAGAATAGTCAGTATGTTTAATACAGTCCCACTAAAATGGATCCATTTTATTCTTGATGATAACAACATGTTTAATATCCTTATACAGTGAAGTATTTTGTATATGACCATCAGAAGCATAGTTAATGTGAAACAGAAGCTTATACCCAGGGCTGTAACTGTGTAAAACGATCTTTCCTAGCTCCTCAACCACACATTGAAAGCTTGCCCCAAACTTCACCCTGCAGCTTACCCCACACTTCCACAATTTTTATAATTACATGGACAAACACCCCTCTGGGCACCAGGTGTCAGGGGCAGAGTGGTGCTAAGGATCCAAAGCAACCTCCCCATATGCTAGAAGAAAAGCAAGGACTCTGGTCCTGCAGACCTTTTCCCTGCCATCTGGCCAGGCAGAAAATCTTCAGAGAAAAGGTGGGTGGGTTTACTCCCCTCTCCTAGGTTTTGACCTTTGCAAAGGCATGTGAGGATCGATTGCAAACACCAGCCCTTAGATCAGAGGAAGGCCGTGTACCAGTGCAGAGCTAGACATTCTCCCTGCATCAGTCAGCTGCAAATGCACATACCCAGCCTGATTCGGTTGTTGACAGTGCTCTAGAGTAGACAAGGCATCGTTTGAGGTGTCTGAATTGCACAGATCCATATTGCAGGAAGCTGAGAAGGTGGCTTTGGATGAGGCATAATAAAATGGCAGAAATATCAGAGGAAATAGTAAAAGCTGGGATGTCTTAAATTATTCCACTCTAATAAGAGTGCAATTGGTGAACTGCATAGAAAAAAAAGCCGTACTTGCTTTTGCCCCAAGCAGCTGTTCTCCAAAGGCTTCCATATTAGCGGGCTTGTGTTCTTTAATCCCATACATTGTCCTGAAAATATCTAGGTGGAAATACCATTTGAAGAAACAATGGCAAATATACAGAACAATATACCTAGCTATTGTGGAATGAGGCCTGCTCCATCTGCTTGCACCCATCTATACAGACTCAAGTTCTCAGATATCCCTCATTTTTCAGATTTCAGGGAAATTACGTGAGTCTCTGAAAGACCACCTAAAACCCTGGGACAAAGGCAGTGATCTACACTTTACTCTTCCAGCCCAGTGGCACTTGCCACAACCAAGGTGAAAACCCAGTCTCGTGGGAGACAGTTTTCTTAGGGGTTAGCACAAAACAGTGGTAAGAAGTTTCCCTGGAAAATCAGAGATTTCCAGCCCTCATTCCTTGCTGTGCTTACAGGCAAGGCTCATTTCTGTGCTCTTTCCTTCTTTTGTATAAACACAAGGCAAAGCTAGCGTGTGTTTATATATGAATGCATCCATACCTTAATATTTCATAGAGAGGTATGCACACACACACATATATATCTACATATATCATAGAACCATAGAACGGTTAAAGTTGGAAGGGACCTTAAAGATCATTAAGTTCCAACCCCCCTTCCATGGGCAAGGACACCGCCCACTAGAGCAGATTGCTCAATGCCCCATCCAGCCTGGCCTTGAACACTTCCAGTTAATGTATGCCTACATATATACACTTGTAGAGCTGAAAAAATCTCAAAAGAGAACACTGCACCGTGCACATATCTTCCTGCAGAGAGAGGATGAGAGAGCAAGCACGGAGCAGATGTTGGTTGTATTGCTTAATGAACTGCCATGAAGCATTACGCTGCTTAGTGTGGTATAACCAACACTGAGCAAACTAGAATCAAATAGGCCAGTCTGGGTGCTGAGGAGAGAGGGAAGAGGAGCCTTGGGAGAAAGGCAGCTGAGGAAGACTGGGTGTTGGCTTGGGGAGGAAAATGGCTGTGCAAAATGGTGTGTAGCAGCAGCTGGAGCAGGGTTTGGGAGTGCTTAGGGAGGGTGGTAGGTTGTGTAGGAAGTGGTAGGTAGTAGAGCAGTGGGATGCAGTATTCAAAAGAGCCAATGTGAAGGTGGAATATTTTAGGGAGGTGACTGGAAATGGATAACTCAATTAAAAGAAGGTGCAAAGGAGGTAAGGTGGAGTAAGGAAATGTTTGCATGTCCTAAGGAATTTATGTCAGAACAAGATTTATAACCATCTCCTTTGCATCAGTAGTCTGTAATATTATAGCAGAGTTGCCCAACTGTCTTGAAGACCCTAAGATGGAGTCTCCAGTATAGGTAAGCAGCAGCCTATGTGACTGCACTGAGAAGAGACCACCAAAACCTCAAAAAAAGCTTGTCATTCTCCAGCACTACACCCTCCATCTTTACTTTTGCTTCAGGCTCAGTCATGAAACCAGATGAAATGTTTCCTGCAAACTATTTAAAATGGAAGCAAAGAAATTGCTGGTTATAAATGGAATGCCATGTCTTTGCATCTGTGTATTCACAACGTTGAAAACAAGCAAGAGCTGCAAATGTAGTTATTTAAGCAGATGAACAGACACCAAAGTATTTTGAGTTCTGTACATGAATATGGAAGAGGAATAAAATCATGGGCAGTGTGTGATATTTTAACCCAAAGCTACAATTTGTCTAGAATATTTTCTTACAAGTTTGTGCTCAAAGGAGGTTCCTAAACCACCATCCATGAGAATATTTGGATTTTTGCTTCAAGAAAGCCAGAATAACAGCATGGACGTCACATATCAGGTCAGAATGACCTGCTTAATGTCTCTTCTCAGTCACACCATGGTTTGCTGCATAATGTGAATTTCCTTTTAGTGTCAAGTCTGCTTCGCCATCTATCACTGGGCATGATGGAGTTATCTCCTATGAGGAATCCTGATGATTATATAAGCATCATATTGTCTCCTGTAAGAAGTATCTGTTATTGGTATCAGCCTACTTTTATTTCTAATCAGGAAGATTTATAGGCATGAACTGCAAAATGGGGATAGAGTACTAACACTTTTTGTCTCCAGCTAGACAAGTGACAATGTCCCACAAAGACAATGTACAGAGAGGCTACAGACTAATCAGGCCAGGTCCTGAGTTGGCACTATGAGGGTGATAAATATGCTCAGTATGACTTGCAGTGTGTGACGTCAGATAGTAGACAGAGATAAAAACTGTCAGCACTGTGGTGCTCTGTACTGCTGTACTCACTCTCCCTGATTTTCAGATGAAACTCAATGACAAACGAAAACCTAACTTTTTTTCATCACTAGTAGTTCTGCAAACTAAAGTAGGGATCTGTAACCTACCAATTTCCAGAGAGTTTTGTCACTGGCTTCATCAGAACCAGAAGTTTTCTAGAAAAAGCTTTCTAGAAATGGCATTCATTTAGAAAAAAAAAGAGAGTCGATGCCAAAGATGCAGTCTGAGCCATCTCTGACCACCTCACCTAATGCAGAAGTATATGCCCTGCTGTTTAAGGCTGGCAGTAGATTATGCCCACCAATAAGTTTGTACCCAGTTGGTGCTACTGTTTGTTATTACCACAGAACCTAGAGGACCCAGTTAAAATCAAAGCCTCACGTTTTAGGAGCTGAACACATAAACATGCTGGAAATTCAACATATGCAAGCTAATAACCACCACTGTGGTGGTGGGGAAGGGAGATGAAGTGACTCCAGGTCAGCCTGCAGCAGTGGTGGGGCTCACACCATGATGCCTGAATGCAGGTATCAGGCTGCTTGTTCCCCCAGAGACCAGCTACAGTGTATGGAGAGAATCACAGAATTGTTATGGTTGGAAAGGACCTCTGAGATCACTGAGCCCAACCATACACACACACACACACACACACACACAAACCCAACCCAAACCAACCAAACAAAAAAACCCAAACCAAATACCCCACAGAAACTCCCCCCAAGACCCCCCCACAGCCCACACCCTACAATCTCAGCCACTAGAGTGTGCCCTGAAGTGCCACATCTACCCACTTCTTAAATACATCCAGTGATGGTGACTCCACCACCTCCCTGGGCAGGTCATTCCAGTGCCTGACCACTCTTTCGGTAAAGTAATTCTTCCTCATGTCCAGTCTAAACCTCCCCTGCCACTACTTCAGATCATTTCCCCTGGTCCTATCATTATTCACTTGGGAGAAGAAGCCAGCACCAACCCCTGTACAGCTTCTTTTCAGGTAATTGTAGAGAGCAATGAGATCTCCCCTCAGCCTCGTCTTCTCAAAACTAAACACGTTCAGTTTCTTCAGCCTCTCCTCATAGGACTTGTTCTCTAGACCCCTCACCAGCTTGGTAGCTCTCCTCTGGACACGCCCCAGCACTTCAGTGTCCTTCTTGTAGTGACAGGCCCAGAACTGAAAACAGTACTTGAGGTGAAGCCTCACCAGGGCCGAGTATGGGGGCACGATTACTTCTCTACTCCTACTGGTCACACTATTCCTGATACAGGCTGGGATGCTGTTGGCCTTCTTGGCCACCTGGACACACTGCTGGCTCATATTAAGATGGCTGTCCACCAGCACCCCCCGGTCCTTTTCTGCTGGGCAGCTTTCCAGCCACTCTTCCCCTAGCCTGTAGTGCTAGATGGGGTTGTTGTGACCAAAATGCAGGACCTGGCACTTGGATTTACTGAATCTGATACAATTGGCCTTAGCCCATTGACCCAACCTGTCCAGTCCCCATGCAGAGCCTTCCTACCCTCAAGCAGATCAACACTCCCACCTAGTTTGGTGTTGTCTGCAAATGTACCAAGGGTGCACTCAATGCCCTCATCCAGATCATTGATAAAGATATTAAACAACACTGGCCCCAAAACTGAGCCCTGAGGGACACTGCTGGTGACCAGCCACCAACAAGACAACAGAGAGGCACAGAGCCTCACTAGTGCAGCACATCCCCGGGCATTCTCTGAGTATAACTATAATTCAAACTGATGGTATTTTTGAAAAATGTTTTACCATCCCATCTATCTAAGTCTGACTTGATTCCATCAATGAAGTAGTTGAATTTTCTTTTTCTTTTTTTTCCCAACACAAATGCAAACTCTGTAAGCTGCAGGTGTCAGGAAATCCAAACATAACACAGCTACGGAATGGGAAAGAAAATACATCATTCCTCAGATCCTACACATTTAATAATAAGAAGAGGATAGCAGAAGGTAGGACAGATAATACTGATTTACTGCAACCCCATCTGCATGTGTACACAAACATAAATATTTATACTTTTATTTAGACTTTATGATTTATTCATTATATACCTAAAGAGATAATGAACAACACATCTGCATGATATGAATCCAGGTTTCATTGAAGGGTTTTATTGACAAAGTAGAGACAACACCCCTGAGGACACACCTTCTGCTGCCCTCCTATTTTACTCTATTTGGGATGTCAGGAGTTTTTAAAGATAGTCTTTTATTAAAATAAATACACAGACATCATGAGAGCAAGCATGCTATGACACAGAGAGACAGGCAGACAGACTCTGTATTCAAGTTAAGAAAATACATTTTTTGACATGAATTATACACCTGCTTTGTTTTTTCCTGTTACTGAGAAAATCGAACAATACAGGAATTGACTCGTTAGAAGTGACTGAAGCTGTAGTTTTGCAAACACCTCTGTGTGACAATGGCTTAGCACATAACACCAAAATCCAGCAGTACAACTGATCAAAACCTTCTCACAGAAAGTAGTGGTTGTATATACTTGTTGGACATGATGATTTTCACATCAAGTTTTAGTTGTAATTGCTTTCAATTCTTTTGTTATTAACACGATTTTTCTAACAATGAAAAACTGTTGGGTTTGGGGTAAAAAATCCCGAGACAGCTAAAAAATGCTTCTCCGCAGTGTATTGGCTTTCTAAAATGTGAAACTGTAGAAACCAGTCACCTTAATTTCTTTTCATTAAGAACTAACAATATCAAGGCCAGGTATAGAAGCAGTTCTCCTGGAGAAATATACACAAGTCACTCTAGTATAAGCCAGGTGTGTGAATTTTTTTTTCCATCTCATGAAAAATTAAAACTTTTCCAGAGATGACAGCACGGCTTTGAACTCCAGTGAATATAACATCAGATTACCCAACACTTCCAGCGACCAAGCTCCAGTAGACCATTAGTTTATGTCTATACCAGTGGATGCCACAATTTCCATGAACACTCTGAGTGTGCTTGCAGAAGGTGTAGCTCTCAAAAGTATGCTTGCTCAGGTAGTAAAATACACTAAATACAAAAGTGAACAAAAACTCTTCTGATTTCAGTTACTGTTTGCCCTATACCCTTTCTTTGTAATTTGATATGTAAACCCCACATATTTCTTGTTAAATTTTGTAATCTAGCCACAGATTCTACATTAAAAAGTTGGAAATGTGCAGCATGTTCTGTATATTTATTTGGAAACATGAACATAGTGTCTGAAACCTTGTGGCTTATGCAGCTGAAGAAGATAGTGCCCCATCTTTTGTGGAAGGGTGGTGATCTTCAGAGATCTCTTCCAATCTCAACCATTCTGTTTCCAGTTTATTTATGCAAAAGAACCTCTTAGGATATTAAAGTTAGTCTCATTGGTGATGTTCGAGCTTGCAGTAAAACAAGCCTGCTGCAATCTGCTCAAAGGGGTGCGAATAAAGGCAGTGGACTGTGCAGAAAAGGTATCTGTTATCCCAGCAGGTCTGTGGTTGCCCCGGTGCTTTTATTGCAGCCCTGGATAACAATAAAATAAAATGTGAAAAATACTTATTTTAGGAGAAACTTGAGAAACTTTGAAATGTGTATCATATACATAAAAAAAATCTTCACCAAATTTGCATAGGCCTTAATAGGAGCCAATTTATTGGAAAGGATGAATTATCTCTCTGTCCTGGTTGGTGGTGCACTAGCAGATCAGATTCAGTGCGTCCTGCTGGTGGCTGAGAAATCTGATTCAGGAAAGCCTTTGCCTCCACAGGCATAAAGGGACAGAAACCACAGAAGAACTTGGGATACACAGGCTACCACTGCTGCCTCCACGTATTTCTCTGTGAAGACCTTCCTTCAGCTTCCCTGTGCCCAGGAACTTTCATAGCTTTGGCTGTCTGAGCCAGCTCTGCTCATTATCCATCCTGTTTCTTTAACATAAGGCCCTTTAATCATCAACAGTTTCTGCTCTCCAAAGAATATATCAGTCCTCGGAAACATGCCCAGACAGCTGAGGGAGAGCACAGGCCCTTGTAGGGTGTTTCTTTTCATCGTCTTTCCCCTCCTGCCCCTTCAGGGACAGCAGTCCCATAGATTTCAGGAGGGAAATAAAAAAGCTCTAAGACATCTTGAGCCTCTCATCTGGTTTCTTGTCTTGCAACCTTTCCTTTTCCAATGCTATGGTAATTTTCATGCAAAGGGATAGAGGTGAAGGAACAGATGCTGCTCCTGTTTCCTCCCTGTTATCATCCCACTCCCAGTGATGCTCCCTGTAATCGTTCCATTCTTCGTTTCCTATAAATCTGAACAATGAATAATGGATGCAAAAACTACATGGCGTTTCAGGTTCATTAGTATGCATATTGTTATAAATTCGTTTCAGTAGGTGCTGTGGAGCCACTCTCCTCTCTTTTGTATTTTGAGGTGTCACTGCTTCAGGCTCTGCTAACGTTCATTTTGTATTCACTCATTTGTGTCTGTAGTTTTACCTGGATCACAGGCTATTGTTCTTATTTGCAAAGCTTGGGTTTAATTTCCTGTAGGAAGCTTTTCTTTTGTCTCTAGGGCTCATTCTCCTATTATCATCCACCTTGAGAGTACTGAAGCACTGTCCTGCTGGTAAAATATAATTTGTTTTGTAGTGTTCTAATGAAAATTTTACCACTTCTGTCCTCAAAAAAATAAAGATCAAGATTTCCCCACTTTCTCATTCTAGCTGTCAGTACCCAGGGCTTCCCTTCTCTTCACTTCTGTTCCTGAATGCTAAATAGCCCATGAGCTCCCCAGCCACAGTCCTGCAAATCCTTGTTACCTTTGACCCAAGTCCAGCTGCTGGCAGAGGCTTTGCTGGTAATTTCGGGCTCCTGAAAAGAATTTCTATCAGCCATGCAGACAGCAAGCCACAGAGCAGCATTTTCTTATAAAGTAGAACAGAAGCTACTTCCTGCTCCATTTCAGACCCCCAGCCCCTGTTAATATATCTCACAGTTATTCCCTTTATTTATATGGCATACATATTTTATTCATTCTCATTAGGCTGTTCAATAACAGCCCATTATCTTTCAACAGATTCATAGCAGATAAAACATTCATATTATTGCCCCTATATTTATTTCTGTTTTATGATATTCTCCCTCACACATTCAGACTCATGCTTCCTAACAACAGCATATCATTAGGCCTTGCCTTCAGCTATTGTTAACAACGAACTGATAAAATGCAGTAGGATGCTACAAAAAGTAGAGCTGATCCCAAGTCTTCTTTTCTCTCTGCCCTATCTGTATTGGGCCAATGGTGGTACAGAGCTATCAGCTCGAGAAAGTACAAAATGAACTCCGTCAACAATGGAAGAAAGAGACAATAGTGAGCTATAGCTGTGCTCTCCCAGGACATCTTGCACAAAGGAACAATCGCCCACAGCAGTCTCACTGAAATGGAATTTGCAGTGGATAATATTCGGTGTATGCAGAGTGCATATAAAGTAAGACAGTAGTTGCTGATAGCAGATTCTCTGTGCATGAGGAGCAACTCTCGCTGAAACTGTTCCTCATCTTTGATGGTGTATGTAAAGCCTTCTTAACATTATAAGCAGCACGGAGTGTTAAGGATAAGCTATTCAAACCAGGCAGCTAAAGACAGGTGTTGAAACCCAAGTACTGAAATGAGTTGTCCTACATTCAGTACCAGGAACCAGTAGCCACATTTAAAAAAAGCTGGTGCAAGTGACTCTCTCAAGATGAAAAGGAGAGCCTGTGGCAGAGAAAAGAGCAAGTCCTCTCTGCCTGGATCATCATCACCTTTGTTCTCCTTTTTTCTTCCCACAGCAGTAACAAAGTCCAGCTCTTCAGTTCTTTAGTCATGCGAAACCAAAGATAAAAATACATCTACTAACAATAGTAAAGGCTACAAAACCAGGTGAGTCAGTCTCTTCAGATGCTTCATCAGGAAACTCATAATCTCAACTATGTCTAGGATGCCTTTTTGACTCGTGGTGACAGCAGATGTGCATTCAGTGGAGCCTCCTTTCTAAGAGAGACAAACCACTTGTCCCTGAGGAGAGCAAGAGTGCCCACAGACAAATAGATGGCAAGAACAATTGGCAGATGTAAGTACAAGAGTGTGAGAAGTAGACATACTGCGTGAGGAAGCAGAGATCAGTTATAAGCAGCTCGTTTCCACTTTTATTATGGTAAATTTCCAGTTTATGGTAAATTGAACAAATCCTGATCTCTGAAGTCTGAAATATGTAAAATTTAAACCTTACAAAAATATTCTCAGTGTGCAGTTCCACCACAGAGATTATCATTACCACAGGAACACGCATCTTCCTAAGTATCACACTCTTGCATATTGTGTGTGTTTACATACAGATATATACAAATATTCTGAAAGAAGCCCACACATTTACACTAATATTTTTCATATATACAGTCGTATATCTCTATCTGTATAAACAGGCTAGTCTCCCCAGATGTGTGTATAGACAAGCACAAAAACATATGTACATAGATAACCTAACAGATATGCATATTCGTCATAGTCTTTAAACAGTTTTACTCTTATTTATATAAATATCCTCTCTTGCACTTATATTTAAGGCACTGTACTCAGCTACATTTTTGTTGGCAAGGGACGTTGCTAAGGATACTTGCTGTTAGCCTGCTCCTTTAACTTTTCTAAGTGTGGTTTTACTGTGCATTTCTTTGGGAACTTGACTGTGTGCAATAGGAAATAATCCACTCTTGTATAAACTACATAACCTCTATTGAAGAAAGTAGTGTGGGGACTGATTAAAATCAAGGCTAGGTTTGTCCATTCGAGTCCAACTATGCCAGCATTTGGCCACCCTAGAAGCTCAGTAGTGGCAAAACTGAGTAACTGAGAACAGAATTTTTCCTGAATGCTAGAATGATCCTCTCTCTAATCATAATCAGCACATTTTGTAGACCACAAACCTACAAACTCCTTAGCTGTTAGTACTTACTTCTCCTTTCCTTGTAGCTTTTTGCTGTACCAGCCCCACGATGCCCTCTTCTCCCACTTGGCTTATATAGTTCCACCACACTAATGAGGGTCTGGAGCTGAACTCCTACAGGGGGCACATCCTTCACCTGCACCAAGTGGACCAAATATGTGTATTTTACTGTTAGACGTGCCTCCAGTGTTATATCTGCAGCCTGCTGAGCTGAGGGTCCCACTGTGTGTCTACCTGATGCAAAGGCAGCCATGAAGCAAAGTGGCTCCTGGAGGTGAGGACAGAAGCCCAGCTGGAGAGGCAGGAAGAGGGTGCCTCAGCCTAATTCTCTGTCTACCATGAGCAGCTCATAAAGGAGAATAACCACAGCAGAGGAAGCATAAAAGCTCATTGTCAAGTTCTGCTCCCAGAACAGCGGTGACCTGCAAATGGGCAGTGTGTTGTGCTGATGGGCAGGAGGGGCCTGCAGGGCAGAGCTCCATCCTGTCACTTCATACCTTCCCACTCAACTCCTTGCATGCTGGCTCCCTGCTCAGCCCAGCAGAGATGAAGTGCTTGGACACACTTGTGCCTCCGAGCTGTCACTTCTCTGCTGTCAAAGGCAGTAAGAGAGCTTCCCTGGCCTCACAAAGGTGCTGTGGCGACAAGTACATTTCAGATTGCATAAACTTGGATATCACTGCAAGAGAGGCTAGATAACAGACAATATGCTCAGCTTTCAGGTATACAGCTCCAGTTTGCAAAGCTGGAAATGAGCATGGTAGTTAAAGTGCTCCTTTTTCTTTCTTTTCTCTTTTGGAGACTGTTCTTTGTTCTTGTAGTCTACTTAATTCTAGGGATTTTTTTGTTCCAGTGAAACATTTCATTTTTCTTTTTAATACATGCCCTGGCACTGAGCACCTGCTGCAATTAAAGCTCTGGTATTTGGCTCCTGTGAGGTCTATTCTATTATGAAGACTTATCCATTGATTGTAGACTAATGAACCCATCAATTCATCACAGCACTTCTATTACCTTACTGCTGTTGTGGGACGTTGTATTGCTGAGCTTGGGTAAGAGGACTGACTCTCTTGCTACTGCCCCAACTGTTGTTAAGGATGTAAAAAAGGTAAAGTAATCAGAATTTCAATACAGTTCAACTTTGTGGCCCTTCTGTGGTATGTTGGCTTCTCCTGTAATAGGACTTTCTCATTTAAAGTAAATCAATTTCAGCAACACTTGCCGTTCAGAAACAGTGGGTCTTCAGTGAGATGGAAGAGGGAATGAGACTTGATATTTTGGTGGGAAACAGTGGGGTACATAAAAACTGGTTGGTTTCTTTGCACTCTTAGGAGTTGTCTCAAGTGAGGAGTCTGCAAAACTTAGATAAACTCAAGTTAAGGTAAGTAGAAACAGCAAGAAATGGTATCAACAGCAACAGCAGCAATATGCTTTTCTCCCTCTGTGTCAGATGCTGGTAATATTGTTTTTTAAAGCTTAGTCTCAGACTATTTGTGACAGATTTATTTATCATTCCATAGATTGTTTTCTGGTTTTTTGTTTGTTTTGGTTGTTTTGGTTTTTTTTTTTAATGTTGTCCAGTGTTACATTGATTCAGCAAAGAAATGTGGAAGTGCAAAAAAAAAAAAAGTTTCAATTTAGGCAACACAAGCCCATGGAAAAAAGGTTTATCAGTTCCAGTAAAGTGAAACCCCTTTCTATGCAGCACAAACCCTCATCTGAATTTAGCCACCAATTCATTCATTTGTTGTTTTTAAAGCCAGCTGTTCCTACACATACAGTACTCTGTCTATCCAAGCATCTCAGGTCTAGCACTAGATTGTTTTTCTAAAGCACATGATCTGATGCCACGGTACGTACAAGAGATTTGGGCAGGGTGAGCATTTTAATACCATGTCCATTTGCTGCACATGTCCTGACACAGGTTCTTCTGGATGTGGGAGATGGAGCATCTAAAGCAGGCGGAAACTAATCTTTAAGAACAAGGCCAACAATTAGCTGGTAAATAGCAGTGCCACAAATCTAATTAATTAATGTTTGCAAAATGTTCTGAGATTCCCCAGACAGAACATATTACAGAAGTGAAAAATATTACAAGTAATCTTCACTGATGTATTAATAACACAGAAGATAGAAATATAGCCTTGTTATAAAAAAAAGGCTCATAGTGGCCTTCTCTTGCAGCCAGTTTGCCAACAGAAGCAACTGACTGCAAAGCAAGTACAAAGCTCTGCTCCAGACTGTGGTGCCTCAGGAAGGCAGCAAAGCTCATGCACATCAACAATTTTTGTTGCTTATAACCCACAAGGGAATCAAGTGTTCTGTCTAGCTTCAGACAGGTCCCTGGAGGTCTGTGAGCCTTTAGCTTCATTCAGCCTCACTCCTCAGTGTCTACAGTGAGATCTCATCACTGCTTTGTGACTGCAACCCACAAAACAAGCATGTGGCTTCATAAATTAAAGAATTGCTTCAGCTGGATTTGAGTGTGACTTTCTTGTTCCAGAGGGTACAGAAGGGGCAGCAGCATATTTTCAGACCCATGAGACCTGATTGACCATGAGTATGGGTGACAGGATCACCATTCTTTCTCTGGCCCCTTTTCAGGTTACATTCTGACCTCTGCCATCTGTGAATAACAGGGATTCAACATGGAAGATTCATGCCATTTCTGAAAGCTTCCAGACTACCCTTTGCAGGGTACTACCATCCAGCTCTGCTACCTCTCACCCAGTTCAGCCCTGATCAGGAGGACTGAGGCAACAGGGGTGAAAGAGTGAGATAAGAGATGGTGTTCACAGGTCCTTTCTTCAGCTGGGAGTCAAAAGCGTGCTTGGGAACATATGGAGGGCTCACAGGGATCCAACACAGTGGAAAGCTGTTACTTTCAGAGATGTATTGCAGAGCATGGGAGGAGGATGACTCTTCTGCAGAATGAATTCTTGGCCTATGCATACCAGATACACTGAGAAAGCAAATAAACTGGCAGTGACTGGGAAATGACTGATCCATGCCAAAGCTGCGAACAGCTGCCATCGCTCCTGTGTTTTCACCTCCCCAAAAGCCTGCTCAGGCTTTTGAAGAGTTGAAGTCCTCCTCTCTTCTTCCTCATTTTCTCTTGCCCTGTTGAATCATGGAGATCCCTTTGTCATGCTGATTAGGAAGAAGCTGATGCCTGCATAGCTGAGCAGATGGACCACATGTATGGACTCCCCAGCCAAGCAAAACTTCAGCAAGGTTATCTGTCCTTACACTGACATTCACTCATCATTATTCAGAAATAACCAGCTGTTTTAATAGAAAAATAAACCAGCAGTAACAAAAAAAGCTGGCTCAGAAGGGGCATGTGGAAAGAGTGTAGGAGCTCTAGCTCAGAGCAGGGGCATGGGTAGAGATGTGGGAACTACAGCACAGAACAGGGGAAGGGATGAGTACAGTATAGGAAGACTCATTTCATGCTACTATTAATAAAGCAGAGCTTTGGTAATGGAAGGAGTCACGGGGGCTTCTTGTGGAAACGTACTCACAGGACCTATGAGTGCACTAGCGTGGAAAGGCTGGGTTATTTCTCCAGGCTGCTTTCCTTGGAACAATGTGCTGTGAAGTGACAGCTTTGCACAATAAAGTCCCGAGTAGCTGCAGCACACCCTGTATATTCACATCTAACAGTGCACCTGTGAACAGGCACTGTTGCATACTGCACATTGTGTTTGATTACGTCATTGTTGTGGTTGCTACTGGTATGAATGAATAGGCACACCCTGTTTCTTTCTGAGATCTGATAAAATACACTCATACAAGCTTAATGAAGACTTGTGGGAAAGTCTGCAGGCATCCATTAATGACATTTATTCACACTGAATGCAGGACCTGCAGGTCTTTACACCTGCTCTCTGGCCTCATTTCCTGTGTCTATAGTAGCTGGATTTTTCTGGCAAGTCCCTTGCAATATCCAGAGAGATCAATGAGGTTGAGCAACTGCAGAAGCCACATGGAAGGTCAATGCACAAACTCCCCACTCAGGAACAGGTGGATGCCCAAATGGGGCTTGGGCATTCTTGGAAAGCCTACACTGGAGCAGGGTCCTGGCAGGACCTGTGGGCCAGTTGAGAGGGCAGCACACGCTGGAGCAGGTTTGTTGGCAGGACTTATGACCCCACAGGGGGCCCACACTGCAGCAGTCTGTTCTGAAGGACTGCACCCTGTGGAAGGGACCCACATTTGGAGAGGTTCATGAAGAGCTGCATTCCATGGAAAGGACTCAAGTTGGAGAGGTTCATGGAGAACAGTTTCCTGTGGGAGGGACCCCACACTGGAGCTGGAGAAGAGTGCAAGGAGTCTTTACCCTGAGCAGGAAGGAGCAGCAGAGACAATGTGTGATGAACTGACTGCAACCCTCAATCCTCATCCCTCTGAGCCAATCAAGGGAGGAGGTAGAGTGAAGCTGAGCCTGGGAAGAAGGGACGTTTTGGGGGGGAAGTGTTTTGAAATTTAATTTTTATTTCTTATTATCCTACTCTGATTGGATTGGTAATAAATTAAATAAATGTTACTCAAGTCAAGTCTTTTTTGCCCATGACAGTAATTGGTGAGTAAACTCTCCCTGTCCTTATCTTGACCCATGAGTCTCATTACATTTTATCTCTCCCTGTCCAGTTGAGGAGGGAAAGTGATAAGAGTGGCTTTGATGGACACCTGCAGTCCAGCCAGGGTCAACCCACCACAATGAAGAAGTTTCATTCTGAGGGACTTAGTTATTCCATTCCTTTAGTCCATCCTTCATGTTTGCTGCATCCTGCGCCTCTCATACATCTCCCTTTCGGTCATTAGGAAATGAAACTTCAGTGACATCTATCTTTACCCTACCCCTTGCCCTTCCTCAGTGTTGGTAGGGCTACCACTGCTTTACAAAAGCACAACAAACCTCTGCCTGTTGCCAGTTATGAATCTGTTACCAAAAAAAACCCCAGAGTGATTTTGATTTCTTTTCTCCCCATGCTCATGCACAAGGGCTCCCCTGCCATTTCTCTGAGGCATCACTTTTTCCACTGCATTTCCAAGAGCGTCAAATCCATCATCACCAGAACTGAGAGATGCTCTGTGCCTGGACTGAGCTCATCTGCTCCCACACAGCATTTCCTCTCCCTCTCCCTCACTCTCTGCCTTTTTTTTACGCAGTTAGCTCAGGGGCAGTGGGCTGCTTTCAGGTTTTGCAGCCAGTTTTTGGGTGGAGCAGCTGATGAGATCATTGGGCTGCACTGGCCCCTGTGGGGTATGGCGTTCCCGTTCCTTCAGAGAGAACAGCTGAGACACTTTAACCTTTGTGCACATTTAGAGCCAGACAAATGCTCAGCCGCTTTGGAAACAAACTGTAATTAAACTAATTGTTCTGTTCAAAAATAGTAAGTGGTGTAAGATCTACAGAACTAATTAGAATTGCCACACCATTCTCATTAAGAAGCAATAACATATCTTGTATGTAGACACTAATCTGATAATTACCTTCTTTAATAGAGATCAAATACCAGTGTGTTTGGGTTTTTTTTTTTATCTTTCAGATGCATGAAGAGTTCAGACTTGGAGCTACAAACCCCAGGAGGTTCTTTTCACAGGGCTTTCAGAGAGCATGACTCTTTTGGAGGGGTGAAGTTCTCCTTCTTTTTCCTGCACTGAAATCTCTCTTTCCCTCTCTGTCTCTGAGGTAGACAAGCATATATATACACACCTATACATATGTCTCCTCTATGTGCCTCTGTGTGTGTACCCAGGGATCTCAGGGAAGCTGGTAGGCTCCTAAGGGCAGATCTTTCATGCTGTGTTCCCTGCTCACCCTTAGCTGCTCTGCTGTAATGGACAGCAAATGGCAGCTTGCAGAGTCCACATTTCCACCTTCCACCTAATTCATCCTTATCAGGCATTAAAAGAGTCTAAGCCTATAATTTTTCAAAGATTCTTAATTTGTATTATAACTCTTGGAGAGTGACCAACTTTTCTTATGTGTAAGGACCAAAGCCCAACACGATACCCTAAAGCTTGGTTAAACTGCACAAGAAAATGAGGATGGGAATAAGTATGCTCAAAATGGAAGTGGGTAGAGTGTTAATAGCTAGTTAGCCTTCTCCAGATGAAATCAGTAAATGCAGGTGTGCCTTCATATTGAAATGATATACCCAGGTGTCTGCTTATATCGGTCTTGGAAAACTCTCAGGTGAGTGAGTTTCCATAAAATGAAATTAACAAATGCCTTTCAACAAGAGTCAAAAATTAACTCAGGGCTCTGTTGTGTGAGGTGTATCATAGTGGAGAATGGACGCTGAAAAGAGAGATTGTATGCTGAATGTTGACAAAAAGAAATTCTTAGCATAGCCTTGTTGTCCACAGCATACTTACATCTCCGTACAAAACACCATAAAAACGAGACTTCAGGCTTTGTGACTTTGAAGGCCATGTTAAGTCTTTTTGACCAACAAACTTTCTTGCTCTTCTGGAAATAGTTTTATGAAATGGTTGACAGACACCTTCCTGGAGCAGATACTTTATGTTTAAAAAAATTTACCTTTTCTTCTTTGCTTTCATGTCATGTTATTGTATACTGATAAAGCCTGCTATAGCATGCTCTTGTGTAGCTGTGCAGCTTGCTGTAAACATGCATTTAATGGAAACAAAGAAGGTTTATTTTATGAAGACTGAGCTTTCTGATCTTTGTACTGAGGTACTTTTTTCTACCTCAGAAAATACCACTTTTTTTGGGGGGGTGGTGTGGGGGTGTTTTTCTCCTTCTGTAGTCATCCCCTGGCAGTCTTGCTGAAGAGAGGTTCCCACAGTGCCTAGAAGTGTCACTTCAGCCTCGGCAGAACTAAAATGTTCCACAGAAAAATAATGAGAAAACCCCCATGATCTGCACTGCCTCTTCTGCTCTCTCAAGCCAAGATCTTGCATTATCCCCAAAATGTGAGCTTAGATTTCTAGGTTGACAATATTAAATGAAAGTTAGCCAAAATCTTATCCTTGAAACTGAAAACTTTTCAATTTCTTTTTCTGTAGTCTGGTTATGACCACATAAAGCTGAACCCAGCCCCATAGCTTTGGTCCTCTATTGGATTCAGAAGTGGTGGAGAGGGTGAGGCTTGCAGAAGGACAGGCCTCAGGGAGTAGGTCATGTTGTTTTTCTTTGTAGATCTGGATGCAGCTGCAGCTTAAGAAAAACAGAGCAGAAAGCCCCAGTGGTTTGCACAAGATTTCCACCCAAGGTGAAGGAATCCTCATGAGACTGTCTGGGTTTTCTGTTGTTGGGTACATTTTTTTTCAGCCATGAATTCCTGACACACCCATTTTGATGTGACCTAAAAATCTGACTGATGCTGTTTACTGGAGGCAAACAGCTTGATAATTCAAAATTTGCCAAAGCTAGTAACTGAAAACTGTTTCTCTGGAGTATTTTTCGATACAGCCTGTGTGAAATGAGTTTGTCATCTTCACCCAGCCCTTAAACTCTGGCACAACTGAGTTCAGTCTAATTTGGCAAACATTCCAGGCAGGAATAAACATAAAAATTTTTTGGAGTAAAGGTAATTCATATTATCCAGAGAAAAAGACAAAGATTTCAAGAGCCTGCCTTGGTTAGCCCAGCAAAGAGAAAGCTGCAAGGGGAAGACTGCTTCCTGTGCTGGTCTGGGAAAGGCTGTATCTAAAAAAAATAGTTCAACACCTGCTGCTGGTCATAAATTTGGGAAGGAAATAAGAGAGAAGTTGATGACAACTACAGCAGTGGTGCAGCCCTATAGGAACGAAAAATCCTATGTAGTTTTCAGACAGTGTTACTTCTATTTCTGAGGGAGAGTCTGTGATGTGTCTGTCTCTAGCACATGTTGCATTCCCAGTGGAGCAGGTATGATTAGTTGGAAGTCACTCTCACCTTTAATTTGGAAATGGTCATGGACAAGCATTTCTCAACTTCTATAAAGTATAAGAATCTCAGATCCTGGTGTTTTGCCTAGAGGAAATGAATATTCTCACAGCCAGCACTTTTTTTCACTCTGGCCACAGAGAGTGAACGCTGGTGGAGTGTGAGGGGAATGGACCACAGAAAGTGGCCAGCTTCATATGATCTTCCAGATTAACATCTCCCAGTGTAACTGTCATAAACAGTGTGCTAGACAAAAGGGTCCATTGCTCTGACCCTCCTCAGCATTTCTTAATTTCATTTATATTCTTAATTGTTTTCTTATCCATAAAAGTGAATCCCCAAAATTAATTTTTTTTTGTGGAGCAGTACCAGAAAGCCTGATGTCAGATTCTCTGGGTTGCGTGCATCATCCCCTGTAGCTTTTCCAAACCACTTGCCTCACTTCAGCAAGAGAACCCAGACAGGGGTTAGGGTTCATCATCGGAATGAGAGTGGGGAGTCCCAAAAATATAAAGGGCAAGTAACCAATGAAGATAGAGGGGAACATGAACTAAATCACAGATAGACACAGTTATGTGCAAGGTAAGAGGGATTCTTGAGGACAATGAGGCACCTGCACAGGCAAACAGATGTAAGCCTATTTTCCAAAGGGTTATTCAAGGAGCAAGGAATAGTCTAGGGAAGTCTGGAGGCCCTCCCTGCTCTATTTGTTACGGCTCGGTGATTTCTATGACTGTGGTTTGAAAGGGTAGCTGATGTCAGACAAGTCAGACTGCAGGGGAGCAGAGGATTTGGATACCATTCATACTCTGCCCAAGAGTAGACGGCAAAGTACAATCACACTCAGACACTGGGGTCTGTGGCTGCTGAGGTGTCTGTACAGATGAGGACAAACAAATTGAATTTGGTGTGACTGAAACAACGAGAAGCAGCACAAGGAGTAGAAAGGGAAAGAAATGTCAAGGGTAGGAGTGCTGGTAGAAGGCTATGAAAAATCAAGGTTTTGTCTGGAAAAAGATGTGAGGTGAGTAGTTATGGCAAACTGCAATATACAGATTGGAGCACTGCATCCAGCGAACATAGTAATTCCCCAAACCCATAAACACCGAGGCAGTGAATATGATAGACAGGAACAACGGGGAGATGCTGCAGTCACTGCTGTGTCTCAGTTCAGGCAGAAACATGTCTGCAAAGGGTGCAGTCCAGTCACGAACTCAGAAGCATGTTTGCACCCGCGCTCATTTATTCATCGTCAACAGCGTGTTGCAAACAATCATAAGAATGCCAGTTACTTGCCAAGGCACAGAGACTTCTCACGTCTGTCACTTGAGCCAGGCGCAGCAATAACAGTACCAGATTCCAGCTGTGTGCTACATACAGCTCAGTATTTATGAGTTTCACATCGTGGAGGTGTTTGTTTTGGTCCCATTCATCCGGGTAGGGTTAACACAGCAGCAGCATGGCAAGTCCTGGGACTGCCCACACTGGCATGGTATGAGATTGACTGGTGGCCTTCCTGCCTCCATCACAATGGGACACCTTAAGAAGAACATGGACATTGAAAGTATTAATTGGCAACTATGCTAAAGGCACCCAAAAAAACTGTGGTACAGTCATGATGAACATTGTCATCTATACATGTTCATGCAGTTCATGGGAAAGCCTACAATCAGCTCCTCCTCCAGTGCTTTTTGTTATGTGCTTGTAGCACAGCAAGCATGTTTTGCCACCCACAAAAAAGCCCAGTATTTAACTGCGAGGGGATGTACAAACACAGAGTGAAAAAGATGGCTCCTGTCCACAAATACTTCTCATCTAACTGCTTGGTGAAATGTCACCATCCATATATAGCCATTTGCTGAGCAATCCGTCTGCCATCTCCACAGTCTGCTAGGCAACGTGACCATCAGCTTTGCAATGGCCAAGTGCTTACACTATTAAAGAGAAGATTCAGCCAGCCTCCCTCACATAAACACTGCTCTCTGCTGATCGTGTGTACCTCCAGATTACCATGCTTGTTGTATACAAATGTTTTTGTTTTCTTATGACATTATGTATTAAAATTGATCCTTGGCTGAAGCATCAAATATTTTGCAGGACAAACCCAATAAGTGCTTTCTCTGTTTTCAGCTTCTAAAGACTGACTAACAAAATCATATTATCTGATAACCCTGAGAAGGGATGGAAGCCTCAGAGTGTGTTGAAGGTGTTGAAAGTGTGATGTCAAAACTGCGTCCATGCTACAAGCCTTGCAACCTGCCTGTCCTGCAGCTGTAAGTCCAACTTCTTGTTTCCTTTCAAAACTTCCACTTGATTCTTTTTTCTTCCTTACCATCCAGAAGGTCCTGTCTTTCTTCCCTTTTCTCTTTGGCACTTCCCTCCTCATGGACCAGCAAAGTTTAGGAACTTCTGTAGGAAGTGCCAAAGGCAAATCCCAAGGCACAGGAGCACAGGTGGTGTTTTGAGATCCCAGTGGAGGACCCAGCCCCAACAGGAGCTGCATTCCTGCCTGCAGGGCTAAACAGGGAGCCTGGGAAAAGGCACTCCTGGCCAACCTCCTAAAAGTCAAGAGACAGTAAGTACTTAGCAGAGGAAGGGGGAAGAGTAAGATGAAGGGTGGAAAGGATCATGGCATGGCATCAAAGGCTCCATTCGAGTAGAGCATTATGGGTCATTATGGCTGCAGAGCCTAACTCACTTTGTCACAGCTCTCCCCAGCATGACTGGTTATAGACCTGGAGCTTCAGTGGTAGGCCAGCAAAGGCACAACAATAGAGGAAAGAGGGGCTGGGCAGGGAGGTGCCCTTCAGAGTAGGAAGGCAGGAACTGCAGGAATAACATGAGGGCAAGTTCTCACTGGAGGTTCAGGGCAAAAACACTCTGGAAAAGAAAGGCTAGATGCAAAGCATATATGAATATGTATTGCGTGAGATAAGGAGAAGGATGAGGAAGGCACATCCAGCCATTGCCACAGGAAAATCCACCAAGGGTGGGATACTTCCCCACCCACCCCTAGGCCAGCACAGCTTTGGCAATGCCCATATTTTTTCCCTACACTGGACAGATTTCTAATTCTATCAGTCACACTATACCACAACCAACATAGGTAAATTAATTAGAACACACTTAGTGTCGTGGCAGAAAATACACAGACTCAGTAAGGAGAAGCAATGTTCTGAGGTTTGTACGGAGGACCCCAACCCTCCATCCATTCAATTTAGGACTGGCTTCTGCCATCCTTTTTCATGCTGAATCATGTTTTACTGCAAGAGCAGTCCCATTGCAGCCAGTAGTCCTACGATGCAAGAGCTACCCCGACTACTGCAAAAAACAGCCAGCAGGGATATTCTTTGCTAATGCATGGCAAAACCACTCCTCTCAAGTGAATGGTGCTGTACCCCTGTGGTTTTATGTAATGAAGCCAGACTGCTGTTTAAAATACAAACTTGCCCCGGAGCTATTTTAGCCATCCATCCCAAGAATATGAATCTGGACATTTCCTGGACAGTGTAGCCCAGCAGCAGTAGCTGGGCCACCGAAAGCTGCATTTGATGAAGCAGTAAAACAGCCAAATTGAACATGTTCAAATATGTGTAATAGAAATGTTCCATCTTGTCTTTTTCCCATGCTGAAAGCTATGCAATTATCTTTTTTAATAGTTTTCCATACTTTCAATAAAAATAACCACTAAAAAAAATTACCAAAAGAGGAGAATTACTTTGGAAATCACCTTAATTGATATTCAGAAGTCAATTTTCATAGTTTATTATCAAAACTGGCATGAAGGAATTATCTCCTGTGGTCAGTCAGGGGGATTGGCACGTTTTCACATTATTTTTTGCTTTTCAAAAGGGAAAGCTTTGAGCCAAAAGGGAAAGCTTTGAGCTTGAATTCACTGTAGTGCTCCGGATAATTGTTGGATCAAGTAGCCATTCCAACCAATAAACATGCAGAAATTGTAATTGATATTTTATAATTAAAGTCCAACCTGAGAAGGAATAGTAATAATTAGTGGGGAAAGCACATAATAAGATAAGAAATTACAATATAGCCAAGAGATTTCCTTCAGGCAAAGGAAACAAATTACCCTTGAGCTTTCTTAAAGCAAAAGCAGTTTCTTGCCTTTTTGGGAGTGGTTTTTGGTTTTGGTTTGTTTTTTTTTTATTTGAAGTACACTTAAAACTCCAGTAACCACTAAAGGGATGATGCATTTGTCTGAGGAAGAGTTAATAGTCTCATTTGTATTGACTTATTCCCAAATGTCCCAAAGAGGAGATGATCATCCTCACTGCTAAGTATTGCACAAATGCAAAGTAGGAGAGAGCGTCTGCCCCTCTGGGCTTCCTGGACAACCTCATATCTCAACACACAGAGCAAGCTGCAAGTACTAATAAGAATTTTTCAACTTCCACCTCAACTTTCCACCCTTTCCTTTATTAAAAAGCCCTGGCTCCGTTCACACGGAGCTGGTGACCAGGGAGGATCTGTGTGTCATGGCCTATAGTGCCTGGCCAAGCACAGGGGAGTGCAGCAATCTTAGGATCAGTATCAGCCACTGGATCCCCAAGTAGGGATACTCAATTTAGACATTTTGGCATCCTCCAAGCTCATCTCATGTGTCTGGGATTCTCCTTGCAAGTCTGTTTCTGCAAAGATCTCCATAAACCATGAGAAAACACATAAGAAAGTCTAACTGTTTTCACCACCAGCTCTTATCCTTCTGCCATGGGAATGAGTTCTAGGGAACAGATACTCCTCACTCCCATCCCTTGTCTGCCTGAGCCTTTTGTACCACATGATGGATCCAGGGAGATATACAAAAAGGCTTATACTGACATCTGTGTAGTGCCATGGGAAAATGTCATTTCCACTTTGCTGGGCTCCTCAGACACTTGCTGGTTCCATTCATTCACATTTACTTCCTGTTATGCAGTGTGACAAAAGGAAAATATGGGTTAAGAGCTCTCTCAAGAACACTTCTCACAAATGGCCTCCCTGCATTCTCATACTCTTCCTTTTCTAATTACTTAGAGCCATGCAGAGTGGTAACAAAGAAAATAAAAACTGAGAAGAATGTAGTATAAAAAAATTTAATTAAAGCCTAAAAAAATGCTTCTCAGTTCTGATTTTTTGATGCCTGTTTTGTCATCTCTCTTCTTTTCCTCATATTGTGCAACTGCTCTTAAGAAGCCCTTCCATACAGGTTTCTTTCCATCACTGGAGGTTCAAGGTCCAAATAGATTTTGTTCTGCTGATTGAGGAAATTCTATGCTTCCCTGAGACTTGGGGCCTTGGGCTCACCACCAATCCAATACAAATCAAATCCACTTCACCATTTATTTCCCTTAATTTATCAAAGTTTGCCATTTTGAAATAATAATAGTAATGTATTTAGAAAGGTACTTTGGAGGCTTTTTTTAACCTAGCCACTTACAGAGACTGATTAAACGCAATCAAATTATGAGCAGCATTACAGGCTAATGTAACAATAATATTAGCATTAACTAGGAACAATGTAGGATTATGAGTCATATGCAGTATAAGGCCAAACTGAGAAAAAAATGCAGTTATCCTGTTACACTATGCTATACCACCAAAGTACCTGACAGTATTTCTAATGATATATCTCTGTTCATTCCTAACTGTAAGTATTCACCAGAGACCCATAGCACCATTCCGCTAAAATGCTGCTCTTCAGCTGTCCTTCTCTGAACTGATTTTGACTTAAAGAGATCCTTTCCCCCCCCATATTTTCTCTTCTTATTTCCTTCAGTCATATTTCTTGCATTATTACAGTACTCCTCCATGACATTTTTCTTAATTTCTGCTGTTTCTCAGCAGTGCATACTTTTCAATATTAGTGTTACAATTTGGATGACAAGTGAGACATACTACTATTATCTTAACACTACCTAGTTGCATACCATACACTTTCAAGCCTTTCTGTTAGTGTCTGGAGTAGTTCCTGGCAGCTCTACCCATCAGTGCTACCCTCTAGATTAAGTTAGGCCACAGACTTATTTATTTTGACAAAAACTCCCCAGTCACATATACCCACTTCTAGATGTTGTGTTTCTCAAGTTCTCTCTCCTCTGCTTCTCCTTCTGATCTGCAATTAGTTTCAATTTAACTAGGCAAGTGAGTAGTCAGAATTTTACCATTGAATGTCTACACAGGCAAGCATAAACAATAAGGGTAGGATTTCACAGCTACTTCACAAGCAGGCACCTGTATGTGGTCTATTGTTGTTCCTGTTACAACCAGTGGCAATTAAGTCAAAACAAACAGCAGAGCCTAGGGAATGATTCAGTTCATCCTAAAATAGCCATCTAAATATTTGTTTAATTGACTTGGTATAGACATCCAGCATCATTTTACATGCTCTGTGGTACCCAACATAGTGTCCAGTGCCTATACCAGAAAGGTGCACATTCCCTATGGGTCCCGTGCCACATCAACTCCAGTGCCTTATGTGCCACTGGGTTGGATGCCTATGTTCAATCAACTGAATTGGGTCCTTAGCAGCTGTTAGCTGAGTCAGTCCCCAAAATATGAGGACTAGGGCTCAGCTGCCCACACCTTCACATCCTGTACCATTTTAGGTGTTACAGTTTAACCCACCTTTGCAAGGAATTCTGTAGGTCATGTCCCATATGTGGAGCTCTGGGATGCCCTTCAGTCACTCAGATAGCTATGTTCAGTTCTCTGCTGTAGCTCTCTGCTGACTCCAGTGGGATCTGGCACACCTGCAGGCATACAGTCACCAAGAGGTAGGTGCCTCCATCTGGCACCAAACTGGGTCTTGTCCAGGGGTAAGCAACTCAGAAGGAAAACCCATCTCTGTCACTGCTGTCACCTCACCGAAGGGACTGTGCAACATGCAGTGAGGGGATTTGAACCCAGCAACGTGGAGAGAAATGTTGACAGGAAGCTGAAGTGTTTGCCAGAAGTGTTTATTCTTTTGTTTTGTTTTTGTTAGTTGGTTTCTTTTTTTCTCAATACTGGAATCAGTGATTGGAGTTTTGTGTTAATTGCTGATATATTTAATTGATGACTTAAAATCATTACTTTTTGCCGACAGTGGGTGGGTGACAAAAAGTCCAGAGTTTAGACAAACAGAAGTAATTTTGACTGCACAGGAGCTTTGTGTCACTTTTCACCTCTGTCTTTCTTATCAATTTTGATTTATTCTTGAAGTAATACTAAAAAAGGCTCATGTCCAAACTTGCATAATTAAAAATACAGCAGAATCCCAACAGCATGAAAATTACTGTTTCTAGAGGAGGACCTCTAGAAGGACCTGCTTTGGCTGGGAGGTTGGACTAAATGATCTCCAGAGGTTCCTTTCAACCCCATATCATTCTGTGATTTTGTGTAAAGGAAGTCAGCCACCTATAACAGAGCCAAAGGGGCACCTTGCACGCAGATCGGGCCATGTTACCTTTTACCAAACACCAGTCAGCAACCCAAAAACAAAAAGACAGAGAAAGCAGGAGATTCATGTGGCCCATCTGTATTTTAGCAGTGGACTTGTGCATATGGGTGACTTCCCATGTGCGTTAGGCAGGGAGAAAACAAAAGAGGGTTTTTAAGGTCAGGTGGAAGGCAGATGGGTGACCTGCAGTTCCACAATCATGCTGGTTAGCACCATGACACTGCTCCCCAGAGGGGTCCGTCCCATGTTCCCTCCATGTCAGCTGGGGTGTCTGCTGCACCCCCGTCACTTTCATCCCCAGGCCCTTGGCAGCCACAGTCAGTCACTGCCATCAGCTGTGAAAAAATTGGTAAATCACACAAAGCAGATTGACTGACGAAAGGAATATGCAAAGATGTCTTGTGTTAGTGCAAGTCCAGTATCAGTAAGGGGGAAAATACTATTATGTGTATTGATTAGGACTTGGAAGTTTAAGAAGCTTAACCAAAAATGAACATATATTTCTGATGCCAGGCAAGGGGAAAAAAACTGTTTCGTAAACACTTGTATCAGCAGATCAGAAATTGTGTGAGAGGAAATTAGACTTTTATTATTTTATTATATTTTATTTTATTATAACTGACAGTAGGGTAAATTCCTCAGAGTCAAATTTTAATCTGATTTAAATTGATTTTTGAGAGACCAGGTACCTAAATCCCTATGTAGAAAAATGGCCTTAAAGATATAATCCTTCCCTCAATTACAGCATTTTAAACTAACTTCAGAGTAACTATTTTGGATTTACATAAGCACAAGTGAGATTAGAATTGGAGCCAGAGGCAGTTCACACTCTGTGCAGGTCTCAACACCACAAAGATAAGGGCTGTAGCATACTGTAGAATAAAATAATTTGGATGGTTTGTAAATTTAAATCCTACATATCTTAAACTATAAGATATTTTGAATGTATGTTCCTTTGCACTTGTTCACCTAACTAAATAGAAACATGAGTTACTATGCAGAGCATATTATTTAATTTTCCACTCTGATCTTATTTTCTTGATCTGAACCATGTTCCTTTATGTTGCCTACAGAAATTACTGCCTGGCACCTTAAAAGGAGAAGAAAGCCATTGGAAGAAGTAAAGAAGGATGAACATAACGTTAGAAGCCATAGGACAAAGAAACTGCAGGGTTAGGAAGAAAGTCATGGTATATTGACGGGTCTTGTGGGAATTAATCAAGTAACAAAGTCTGTAACATGCCATTGAATGAACTTCCATGTTCATATTGATATCAATTATTTCCCTGTGCTCTCTGCTAGAATTTTCCCTCGTCTATTCTTCAAAATGTTTCCCATGTCAAGTATTCTAGAGGTGCTTTCTTTTTTACAGTATATTTCTGTTTGCCTATGGCATTTGTCACACTATTCCTTGGAGATTTTCTAACCCCACAATAGTAAATTCTTAGTTAACGGTATACTTGATAACTTATGTGCTGGCTGAACCACTCGTCTCCAGAGAACTATAAAATTAAAATAAATCCAATCCCCCGTTTTCCATTTCAATTCATCTGAATTAAGCCATTTAATTCAGAGTTAGAAAACTGAAGAGATTATTGAGATTGTCTTTCCTACACATAAAATTATCTTTCCTTTCACCATAAAAATCATCCTTTTAGTTGATCTAGTTATTTCACAAGTGAGGTTCTCCCTTACAGGATAAAAGACTGGAGTCTAATATATTCTGGCGACCTAAATTATGGTTCTAAACTACTTTGTACTCAACTGAAAGTGATGGGAAACTCCTGAGCTGACCCAGCCTCTCTTAAACCTGAGGCGGCAGGATGACTGCTCTCCATGCACCAAAGGGAAGCCTGACTCCCCAGCACAGTTTAGACAGAGTGGTGCCATCAAACATGTGTACTCGATGACATTAGAAATGCTTCGGGCACCCTACCAGGACTCCGGAACTGCCACAGAGGATGCAGGCCTCTTGGGAAATTTTCTGTGGCACATCTGTATGATCAAGGAGCATGTCTCAGGTATTCCAAGATACTTCAAAGGGCACTAGAAATCTGTGTTTCAGCACTGAACTCACTCCCTAAATTTTTAGATGCCTAAATGTTTCTCAGTCCCTAGGATACCTGTCCAAACAAGTCTGTGGCTAGTTGCTGATAGCTTGGTTTTCACAGAGCATGCTGGTGGAATCTGGACAGTGATGTCTGAGGAAGTCGAGGGGACTGTCAGCAGCTACCAGGCAAAGTCTACTGTTCGTTGAAAAATGTGATGTTGGGTACTTTAATTTCTTTCTAAAATTGTGGCTGTCCCTTTCATTTGATATTGGCCACAACTATTAAATAGCAATTGTCTTGGATTAAAACAGGCCAGCCACCCTCCTGTGATGATGGGCAGCAGTTGTCTCCCAAGTCTTTGCGTGGTGCACAGCAGAGGTGTACAGGGCTGAGGCCCTACATGTGAATGCGATTGTGTGTTTATGAGGCATCACCCTCAAAACTTGGCAGAACAATTGAGTCACTTTGTGCTCCCTGACTGATTTCAGTGACGTTTGGTTCAGGCTTCTTAGCCTTCATGCCCACTACCAGGCAGGGTGACTTGTTTGCTGTGCATCTATTTAGAATGTGCTTGCTACATTTAATACGTGGCTCCTTGCTTTGCTTTTATGGTAACATGTAGTTGTGGAAGCCACACATATTATGGGAAGGATCAAGTCCTAAATAACTATTTCCTTGAGGCAGAAAAACAATCTGAAAAGATGTTGTATGAATTAAGAAAAAAACACTAACAAAAAAGTATTGATTTTATCAGTCTCGGACACTTGACTCACCAACATCTTCCACTGGGTTTTATGCTTGTAGAAATCTGTTGAGCTTGACAGAGCTATTCCAATTTCAAATGAAAGCAAAGCAGAGATGAATCAAGCCCTTGATTTACCAGTTATTCTGTCTAAATCCCGCTGTCTGGGTTTTCCCATCTTCTGTGTGTCTTGCTAAATGGAAAATTTGCTATCATCATGACGTTCAAGGAGTAGTCTTCGCTTTCCCCATTAATTGGCTAAGCTAGTATACTGGCAGTTGTCCCAGAGGCACTGATAAAATAGAGCGTATATAACATGTATCATAAAGTTTGCCTGATATAAATAAAAAGGTCATGGATATTTTCCTTGTTGCTCTTCTCACATGTTTTGTATTTCTTTCTCAATATTGTGCTCTTGTCTTCCGTAGAGATATTTTTGCTAATAGTAGTATAAGGGTAATTTAGGTAACTATTGAAAGAATTCGGGAACATTCAGCTGAAAAAGGAAAGTGTTGTCCCAAAAAAACCTCTAGAACCAAACGAAATGTCATTCATTCACACATTTTGTATCATATAAAATTGCATGCATCACATCTTTACAATTGAAGAAAACATTTTGAAAAATGGGTCTATGATGGATAACAGTTTTTTTACCTGTGCCTCTGACTAAGTGCACTTTTAGCAACCCTACTGTATGATCTCAAAGAGGCTGCAATTCTTTTGAAGTTCATGGACAAGGAAACAGTCTCATTCTGCTACCGTTCTGTAATGCAATTGTACCCCAACAAGCACACTTGCTAAAAGAAAACTCTAAAATAATAGATAACCTAAGCATCAAAGAAATATAACAGATATTTTCATTTGAAAATCCAGGAATCTTTATGCTCCAGTAAGGAGAAAACACCTTAATTTCACAGTGAGAGAAGGAACTGTGTCAGGTTGAAACTTCCTTTCTTTTTGATGACCTTCAGCTTCCTCCTTACCGTACTGCCTAGAGGTAATGAGCACATCAAAGCAACACGAAGATAACTTCCACGACAAACTTTGCCCGTTAATGGAGATGTGTTTTTTAAAGCTCATAGGGTTACTTGTAGGAAAGACATCTCAGTTAACTAGTTAAGCCTAGCAGTTAGCCAGCTACACCTGAAACTCAGAAGTTCCTGAAGGCAACCCCTGTTCAGCCTACCAGCTATTGGGAATCCTCTCCTGGGACACGTAGCACTCCCCACATAGTGCAGAGCTTGTAGCTGCTATAAATTTCACATCAGGTAGCTACTGCCTTTGGAATTCTTTCTTAGCTGCATAGAGCATAAAGGAGATTAGCTTTTCTACACAAGAAGAAAACTTTCTGCCTGGTTTGTGCTGGAAAGAGAAATGTTTCTTCCATTTACCAATTAAAAAAGGTACACATTGTGTACATTCCATACATGCAATAAGCCTTCTGAAGTGTGTCCAGTTCACGTAGCAACTCTTCAGGCATCAGTATCTCTTTCATGCTGCTGAGTAATTAGGTTGCAAAGTCATCTGTGAGAAGAGCAGAATAATATGTAGCTGAATAAACTACTGCCTCACTACTCCAAAACCCCCAATCAAGGCACCTGACATTCTCTCAGAAAAGAAGCAGCCATTCGATGGCAGCTTGTGTAATTGGCACTGCCTTTCTTAGCCTCTTTTTCTTGCTTGCACCAACAGGCTTTCATCCTCTGGTTTCTGAGCATCTTGTGAAAATAGTTTCCATTCCTAGCAAGAACTGAGCTGCCTTTCTCCTCACTCTGCCCTGCCTTGGGCAGAGCTTTCCCAAGAGCAGAGCTGGAAGATGAGTCCCATGTGCCACAGAAAAGACAACGTGTGATTTCCTCCTCCTCTTGTCCAGATAGTCGTCCAGAAATATAGGGCCTGCTATGCTGCCTTCTCCATCCTTTCTGCATTAAGGGGAAACAGGATGCTATTTCTTTCCTTCCTCCTCCAAATTCTGCTTTCCTACTGTAGTCCCCCCAGGCTGACAGTGTTGTTCGACATCCCAGAGCTGTTGTGAACAGCTCTGGCACTGTTGTGTCACACACCACTTTGTCTGGAGACCTGAGTAGAGGAGTAGGTGACGCAGGGAGTGGATCTTCAGATGAGTTGTAACCACCTACCTAAAATCCTACAACCAGTTGGGCACCTCCCAGGCTGAAGATCCACTCCCAGCAGAGAAGTGGGCAACTTGGATCTTTGGAAAATAAGGCTTTTTTAAAAGTCTGGGAAGAGCGAACATTGACAAACCTGAAATTTAAACCTTGCACTGCCAGTTTTTGCTGCTTCCATCATGAAAGCTTACATTCTGTGCACAATAGGTAGAACAACTTTAGGCATTAAGTTCAGGCATATTTGTGTACGTATTTCATTAATAAGTACCAGGCAAAAAAACCCCAACTAGTTATTTTACACAGCGCTAACCTGATGTACCTTC
Source organism: Jacana jacana (assembly GCA_013400555.1). NCBI lineage: Eukaryota > Metazoa > Chordata > Aves > Charadriiformes > Jacanidae > Jacana > Jacana jacana. Next base: position 155,654 of record VZTM01035511.1, read on the forward strand.
TTTCTCTATGTACCAATTACTTGAATCCATCCTCTGCTGTCTCATGAGCTGTTGATGATTGCATCTAATACGTTATATTTTAAACCCAGCATGAAACTAATTACAGACACTCATATCTCTTGGCACCTTGGCTGCAGCTTGATTTTTCTTAGCTCTAGACCAAGAAACCCCACCAACCCCTTATTTTATAAATTCTTCATTTATAGATTCTTGTCTGTGCTATGTCTGTACCTCAGACGCAGCTTTTAGACAAGAAAATACAGGGAAGGACAGTTTTTTTGCCCTAAGGACTAGCCTGCATTTCCCACTTTCCCAAAATGCTTTGTAAGAAAATCTGCACAGGAACTTTGTCCTTGAAGGAGCTATCCCAGGATCAGTGCCGGTGACCTCAACGAATTACCTGTGAATGAATCTAATGTTGGTAAGGGAAAGGCCTTTTCTGTCTCATTTAGAAAGTCAGCTTTTCTGCCACAGTTTAAAGCTTTAACCTTCCTGGGTTCTGTGTACTTTACCTTATTATCTGTTCAGTGTCCATGGACAAAACCTCCTGAGCACAAAGTGTCCCTCTCTTTGCATTGCCATGACAGGCTGTCCATAAGGTCCCATGGAACACCATGCTCCGCACTAGTGCATCACCCTAGCAGTATGAGGGGCTGGGGAAGCATCAGAGCCCTCTGCCGGGCAGCCTTCTTTGGCAGGGGCCATTCTCCAAAGCTTCAGCAAAAGGGTGAAAATCTAAAATACTCTCCAAGTTAGGAGGTCTCTCTTCTTTGTTCCTGTTTCTCTGACTAGATTCAAATCATAGTGCTATGAACCTCAGCTGTAGACAGGGAAAATTCAAGTTTGCATGAAATGAGACCAAAGGTAACACAAGGCAGAAATTTGATGTGTTTTGCTGAGGCTAGGTTACAAGGTACTGAGAGTAATGGTATTTCCACATTTGTGGGGTCCAATATATTTCATCCAGGGCCCTTTACAGTCCTGTCTAATTAAATCTGAGTCATTAACACTCTTTAGGAGCTTGTGAAGAATCAGAGATGTAGCAGAAGATGCTTGAAAGGTAAACAGTGCATCTTGTTTGAAAGAGGTAGGGACAGGACAATCCCAGGGATTACAACATTTCTGTTGTTAGAAGAATACAGCAACAACCAATCAGCAAGGTAATGTGTACAACCCTGTAAGGAAAGAAAAAGAAAATTAAAAAAAGAAGACAAGTATAGTTGTTGTAGATTTATCAAGTGCAAATTGTGTTAAACTGATCTAATTTCCTGCTGCAACAGGGCTTGGAGCTTTGCACAAAAAGGAGAGGCACTGCAGTTTTGCAGTTCAGCTTAGAAAGGCTTTTCCACTATATCACACACATTCTCATAAGGAAATTGAGAAAACATTATACAGGAGTGGTGAAAAAATATTGGTAAGGCTTTGATTGGGCCACAAATGGATGGAAAAACCAAGGGAAGAAGAGTCTTCCTTGTCATTGGTGCTATTTGGTGCTTTTGGTAATGCCCCAAACAACAGATTACAGTATGGTTATTCAGCAAGGTGCTGGAGAGCAGATTTAGATCTCAGAAAGTAGTTAAGGGTCATCAACTGTGTAGAAGTATGCTGCAAGATGGGATAATGAATCTAGAAACCCATCAGGAGTAGGACAAGTAATAGGTTTGCGGGAGATGCAGATTAGTAGAAAAAGCTTTCCAGGACTGCAAATACTGACACTGTAGAACAACTTGCCAACTTGCACAGCGAGGCCAGGCAGTGTACATCTTGGAAAGTTTGCTGACAAACTTTACCTGGGCTCCCTGCTCCTCCTTTTTTTTCCTCTTAGTTTCTTAATTTTAGTTTCCCTTCCCTTTCGTCCCTGCTGAAATAGGCAGCTTCAGGTTGTTTCCAGCTCAATGACAATATACAAGCCCAGAGGTGCTGAAGATAGCTATCACTTTCAAGAGTGGGAGGAAATGAGAGAGATTTGAGTGCAAGTTATGGATACATCTGACAGGTATATCATTACCCTGAGGGGATTAACAAAAGACATTTAATTTTCACTTATCAACAACAGCCTTGCCCTGCAGGGAAATACATGAGCCCATCTCTAAACCCACCTTTTAATTGCTTTGAGCTATCCATCCAGCTCTGTCTTTCACCTCCATAGTCTCTGAGGATGCCCCTACCTCACACATACATTCCAGCTCCCAAACGTTATGTACAGCAGTGAAGTACAATGCTGGGGTGACTTGGAGTGACTTAGGGTGACCTATCTTCTGATATCCCAATGATGGCAGGGCCCCTGGGACTCTCTGGCTTCCTTTGTCCCAGCTGCAGGAATCTCCATTGATCTTACTTGCGGGCACCCAGGCAGACACATCCACTCAGAGCATGGGCAAGTCTCTCTCTGGAGCAGCTCAGCACTACCACTCCTCTGTGCATCAAGGGTCACCTAAGGACCCCCTTGACAACTCCCCTCCACCACAGACTGGGACCTTATGGTCCAGGGGGCATGCACTGCCCTTCCTCATTCTAGGAAAGGGGGGAGGTTTGACACATCTGAAAACATTTTCTTTTTGCAAATGTTCTGCTTCACAGACAGTGATAGTGATTTCCATCTCCTTCTGGAGAGTCACCAGTCACACAGTGGTAACAACTGGCAGAAAAGACAAACAGAGCCACCTCACTTCACATGCTTCCAACCATGCCCTTCTGTGACTTGTTGCCATGGGACCTGGGAAGTTGCAGTACCACCCTGACAAGATCCAACATAAATGTTACACCATAGGATACTGTTTGTATTTCTTCTCAAAAAATATTTTGTACATTCCCCAGTCTCAACACAGGAAACTTGGCATAGCCTTACAAAGGATTGTCAGGAACAGATTTGTTTCTTTATCTTTGGAGAAGACATGAGCCACCTATCCATAATGCACTTTTTACCACACTGCAAAAAAAGAGCTAACGTAAAACTTGCCAAAGCATATTTAAATCTGGTTTTATTTTCTAATCCCACTATTTCCTGGCAATGAAACCATGCTTTTAATGCCCTGGGTGGAGAAAGTTATGAGATGTGTGAGCCTTAGAGACGCTCAGGGGACAAACTTTTCTTCCTGAAGGTGCAGAGACCAAGGACCTTCTAGACTAAGTGTCCAGGCCCCAAGTTTGATTCACTGATTTGCTATAGGTCAAAGAGAAGCTAATTGTGTGACATTGTGCAGGATGTATCATCATTACCATTATTCATGTTTAGTGTGCTAGTGTCTTAAGACCAGCCATGAACGGATCCTTGTTGTACAAGATTAGCTGACAGTCCCTGACCCATGGAAGTTACAGTTCAATAGCCAGTGAAAGGGTTAGGAAAAGCGTCTAACACACGCAAGCAGAAACATTCATGCATCAGATTGATCTTGGAGTGATGTATTTTATGTCTCTGTGTGTGTAGGTTAAATAAGCACAGGTAAGTAAATGCAGGATATATGAGAGAGAGCAGATGAGACAAAAACATCAGGAACAAAATACACATTTTAAAAAACTGAAGTTGTCTTTGACCCAGAAACCCTATTTTTCTGCCAAGGTCAGAATCCAATCCACTTGCTTACATATGCAATGTGTAGCCACAGCCCCACCCACCTGGGGAGGGCTTGAGGAATCTGTTGCACGAGAGATGGAGGTTGACTGTCAGCCATGCAGGTTTATAAGTTGTTCTGCGTGTTTATGTCTTTCATCCAGCCACAGGAGCACAGCTCCTAGATTGATTTCTGATACTGGTAAGTATCCATCCGCTAGTCCCATCTGTTATGCTCAGCCTGCCTGACACACGCAGCAGACTCAGTCCTGAGGGCAGGCTGACAAGGGGCTGGTGCACACTTGCATTTCCTACCAGTGACTGAAATGTATATACTGGCATTTTCCGCGGACGGAAAATGGGAGAGTACCCAAATGTCAGGGAGAGGTTTGACGTCAATACTTCTAAAAGTCAATACTTCACAGACAAGACAGCAACACCATTTGGACCTCTTTATACACTTCTACTCTTAACTCTGTCTCCAACACAGGTCTCCTACCATCATGTCTAGGAACTGTTGGGGCATTTCCAAGTTTTCTTCTCTGCCATCTGGGGCATGAATATGCATCTGCATATTTAGCCGATTAGCACAATGTAAGTAGGTGTGTGATAGAAGATGCTGACCAAGGAGAACACATTATGCAATGTAGGGAAGATTAAATATATATAAAGGAAAGCCTCTCTTTGAACGCACGTTGCAGGGGAGCCAGGCCCCACCCTGTGCTGCCTGATTGCTGGCACAGAGTAAGCCTGGAGCTTTTTCCCGTTGTGCCCTGGTATGGAAACCCGCCCAATGAATCTGGTGTGCAGCTTAACTGTGCACTTTTGGGAGGCCAAGTCCTGGGCTACAATTAAGGACTGTGATAGCTGACTGTGGCAAAGATGGAGCATCCTCAGCACAGAGTGCTGACCAAGGGGCACCCTGCACTGCCTGCATGTCCCTGAACCTCATGCTCTGGGAAAGTCTGCCCAAGGCTCAAAGGCTCTCAGTCTTGCAAGCCAAAACCTTTTGAGAACCCCCAGCTTTCTTTTTCTACCCTTGCAATTCTGTGCATGGACAGATCCATGGATCCAGCTGCTGTGTTCTTTTCCCTCACAAGCAGACTCTGGCATTCTTTTATTAATCCAGCTGTGAACTGATTTCCACACTGGATCAGCACAGCAGTGTAGCAGACCTGCATACAACTTCTGGTAAGGCTACGGCTAAATGACCCTTTATATCTATGTGGCAGGCTTTCCTTCTCATACTTAGTGTAATGTAATTTCTTTTAAAGTACTGGGCTACCTTAAAGATACCCTTCTAGCCAAAGCAACGTGTATAAAAATTGTATAAAAATCAAGCTGTTTTCCTAGTAAGATTTGGCACCTGATAGCAGTTCTGAACAGCAGTTACCCTCTGTGGCAGAGTAGCAGGGCTGCATCCCTGGGCTCCGCATAAAAATTTACATGGCTCATTGTATTAATCAGTTTTCTGCAGGTCATGGCCCCTTCCACACCTTTTCACTTATCACACAGGAAAACATATGGCTCTTACTCATTATTGCTTTGTATTTTCCAAATTCATGTACGGATCCGGTTGCCACACCACTTGCAAGCTGTTGTTTATTAAAGCAGTGAGACCCAGGTGTTTCTTCCCCTTTTGTGCCAGTCTAGGCAAGTGAACTGTGCAGAGATGGAGTCCATCTCATGCTTCACTGCATTCTTGCCCATAAGCTCCTTGAGTTTTTTGTGACCTCAATGCACATGTGCAAGAAGCTTCCTGACTAGAAGAAAAAAATCCCTTGTCTTATGAGTTCTGCAAGGTAAATGAAGCCAATCAGCTGAACATTAAAAACATCCTGTGGGTCTGCATCTCTGTAATTAGTGGCTGGTGGACAATCACAGTGGAAGGAGTCAATGACTCCATGTCATCTCAAGGCACTATGCCTCCAGAAAGGCCGGGCAAATGAGGGAAAAACAAAGCAGAGCAGGAACACTGGGAAGGAGCACCCACATTGCCTGTCATCTCCACTCTTTGCAGATCATTGTGTTTAACAGGGTTTCAAGGCTACAGCTCTCCTTTTCTTTGCTAGGGGAAAATGCATGGCAGCGGTTGTTCAGGATGAAATCTGTGGGATTTAATGTGTTTTGCCTTTCTTGTGGACTCCCTAAGGCTCAAAACAGTGATTGTCTTGAGAAAACCATCATAGTGAGTCCACAGTATGGGGCTGAAAATGCTTATTAAGCAGTGTAGTGAGGAGGAGGAGGGAATGTGCTTGGGAAAAGGGCTGTTGAGAAGAGTGCAAGATGAAATGGATTACCTCTCTGCCAGCATTTACTGTTCAACCCTATTTCCAACCCAAATGTCACATTTTGTGCATTCTGGACAGGATGTACTATAGGGAAGAAACCCATGGCTGATACATATTTTCTATGGTTTCACAAGGTATTTTGCTTCAATTGGTCTGTTTTTATAGAACAGCCTGTCTAATGGAGTCATTCTGTTGTCCCTTCCAACAGTTTTGAACTACAGCATGTGTTGATTATCTCAGTTGAATGAATCTGAGTTCATTTAGAAGTTGCTTTGTTTTGACTTTTTTTTTTTTTATTTCTTTGTTCCTCCCTTCTCTGTCTAAAGCACACAAAGTCGTTTGTAGAGGGAAAAACATATAAACAATGTGATTCAGTAGAATAAAGAACAGCTTGTTAAAAATGTGCTTTTGGTGTATGTGGAACCCAAGTTTTAATTCTTTCTATCATGCTTGGTACAGAAAGTAGTTGAGCCTGCTCTGGGACTTTGGTTATAAAATCCTTGTTTCTTCTGCCTGTAAAATCCTGAAATTTCTTTCAAGTTGAAATGGTCTGTGTTTTCCTTTAAGCTTAAAATAACATTTTACAAAAGTTTGCATCAAAATCATACACCTATTTGTTAGTGTTATGAAAATTATTAAGCTTATCAGAAACAAATAACATAAAATCTCTTTATTCTTTTTGGTTTCTTCTTTTTATCCAGCTTGAAGGAAGGCAATGAGAGTTTTGCTAGCTTTCCACTGAAAAGGAATCAAATCCTGTCCCTTCAGCTGAAAAATTGCCTGTGACTCATTCTTATGAGCCAGGCCAACCTGTAAATGCAGACTGCCATTAAAGTTGACTTTAACTCATCAAGAGCTGAAGCGACTAAACATTTGTTCGGTACACGCACAGTCATATGCATTCACTGAAAGTCAGGCTAATATGTCTAGGTCTACACACTGGCATAAATACATCTAATGAATGTTAATTGTGAGGTAGTGTTTCATTCTGGAGATCTATCACTGCATAAGCTTCCTTAAAAGAGTACAACTGTCAGCATTGAGACTGATGTGTTTGGGCCTGCTTCTATGGCTTCACTTGCCCAGGCAAATTGCCGGAGCAAGAATGCTTTGAATAAAAAATTCAAAGCTGACGTGCTTTGAATAACAAATAAATAATGGCATGCAGGTAGGGATGTAGCTCTGATGAGCAGCTTAGCAATTGTCCAGCTGCTGGAAATGGTTTGCATGAAGGGGAGAGGTATAGTGCTGCAGCCAAGGGCAGATCTTGAGGCTGGGGATGGAGGAATGGATGCCTTGGAGCCTCTGCCAGCCCTTGTGTCTCCCATGTCCCCATACCCAAGGTGCTGTTGCTTCATAGGACAAAGAGGGAGGTATTCCACAGCAGGACGAAGAGTGTGGTATTTGCCTTGAGGCACAGGGACAGGGTGTGGGGAATGAGGGTGGATGGAGAGACGTGGTTCCGGCGGTGGATGGAGTGACCTTGGGCTCAGTGGCTGCCCTGTGGTCATGACACTGGCTGTGGGTTGTGGGTACAGTTGTGCCTCCTCGCCATGCCCGTCCCCTCTATCTCAGCAGTGCCTGCCAAGAGGATCCTCCACAGGGGCTGCATCCATTGGCAGGGCTGGGTACACAGACCATGGGGAGCTGCGCTTCAGTGAAGACAGACGTTTTGTCTGGACCCATGATGGCAGGAGCACAGCTGGAGAGCATGGGGCTGGGTCAGCAGGGCAGGGGTAGGCAGGCAGGAGCTTGCCAGGCAGAGGGTAATGGCAGCTTGGCTGGGCTGTGGAGAGGGAGTGGGGCTCCCTTTGTGCAGAGTGGGGACCACAGGTTTTCTTTGCAGGGGAGAAGAAGGGCTACGTGTCAGATCTGGAGGGGGAGACTAGAGGTTGGGGTACAGATTATCAGGACAGGCAAGAGCAGACAGCAGATGTAAGGAGTGGAGGAAGGGATGAATACATACAGAAAAGAAAGGAGAACATGAACTAAAAATATTACAAACCACTGGAACAGAGAAAGTATTTCGGGGCCTTCTGTTCTTTCTTTTTATAGCAAAAAAGAAAGGGGACAGAATCTGGAAATAACAGGCTATATATTACTGATGATCGAGTCCATTTCCAGCCACAGCCTAATGAACATGTGGATGTGCCACTGCAGGAGCTCCCAAAGGTCAGGGGTACCGCAGGGGCTAGACTTTTGCACAGCAGTCAAGGTGGTTCTTCGGGAGCTTCTGGCCTGTTAAGGAGCAGACATTTCAGAAATTTCACAGAAAAGCTTAGTGTCATAAGATTTTAATTTAAATTTGCACACACAAGAGGCTGAGGTGCTTTGTAGATACATTTTGAAAGAACATCTGATGTTTGGATGCTTATGTATATATAGCACCCTCCAGCTGGGACTTTGCTTTTCTCTGGCAGAACTACTAGGATGAGGAACAGCTTTTGCCACTGCAGATACTCGAGGAAAGAAAACACGATCAGATTCATCAAGCTATTCCCTTAGCACGGCATGAACTTTAGCTTCAGAGTTTCTGAGAAGAGAATTGATCAGTCTCTTGAAGATAGAAACCCTTAGGTAATTAGGAAGATGGCATTATTCAGAAGCCTTTGCTTTTAGTACCCTTTACTGAACAGTTGGGTTTGGGTAATTATAGTCCCTTGTGGATAGGTTTCAGTGACTGACAGCCCCCAGTAATGCTTAGGCCTCATCCTCCCAGCTGCACAGAGAAGTATAACTGCACACAGAAGCAGTTTTTGCTTGAATTTGCAGCAGCAGGGATTTGTGTGTTTGTGTGCATGTGCATATATCTGTGGGTTTTTTTCAGGTTTATCGGTTCCAAATATAAGAGATAGGTTGTATGCACAATATTTCACTTACATCAGCACCAATAGGACTTTTGGAGTCTATGAGCAACTAATGTACTGTGATTTTTTAACTACTTTCTTGCTGATAAGCTGCTCTGAAAACTCTCCAAGCCAAGTGCAAAATCCATTAACCTACATGTACCATCAGTACCGAATAGAAACAAAAGTAAAGGCTTTTATTCGCCTGTTTAAAGGAAATAAAAGCCTTTGCCAAAATTAATGGATACATGTAGCTGTGCATGACTCCTGTATATGAGACAATCTGGAACTATTTAGCAATAACGTATTTCTCAGCACAGTACATAGAGATAGAAACAAAGTATTAGTGGATGCTGCTGCTTCTCTGTAGTTTACTATAAAGAATTTTCATTTAGGACAGAACCAGCTACACTTCTTGTTCTGAATAGCCCAAGGTATTTCAGTATTTCTGGAATTTTCCACAACATTTTTCTGTGAAAGAGCTGGGAGTTTCTACATATTTTCTCTTAAGTTATTTGGTGTTATTATTTTTCTTTTTAATTCAATCTGAATTCTGAATTTCCTGCATACCAAATATCTTTCTGATATAAGATATTACCCATCAGGTTCCTGATGTGTATATCTAACCTGAACCCTAAATTAAGTAAGGGGATTGATTGGATTAGCAGCTGTTCATTAGACTTCCTCTTCTCATTTTAAACTAACATCTGTGTTTTCTTATTTAAGATTTTATAATATCATAAACCATGCAGGATAATTTCTTACCATGAAGACGTTTTAGATGGATGGATTACAATTAATGGTAAGCTGCCTCCGGAGCCATTTTGAGATTTTTTTATTTTAGGCTAAACTGTCTGATTAAACAGTCATCAAAGGGAGAACTAAGGGCTCAGATTCATAAAACAAAGGCAAAAAATGCCTCTGAAATGAAGTCTGTGGTGAGGTGGAAATTTACTTGTAGAGGTGCCTTGCAGGCTTTCATTATGTATGGGCAAAGCATAGGGATGCATCATGCAGGGGTAGCTCTGATCAAATGAGCTTAAGCCCTGGGAAAAAAAAATCTCATTAATTAAATTAACAAACTATATTAGTTTGAGCAAAGCAACTGGCTGTGAGGGCAGTATTGTGCTGTATGAACACACCCAAAAGATGCACCCTAAGACAGCATGGAGATGGGGAAAGGAATGAGGAATTTGGTCTGAAGATGAGTATTTAAGGTGAAATACCCTTTTAGCAATTAGAGTGAAAGACTACCATCACACATCCAGCCCTATCCAGGTACCAACCCTTTGATCTATATACAGGGACCATACGCAGATTTCTCTCTCTCTGAGACCTCTCGCGTAACACAGACAGTCTACCTTCCCTGAGCTGCAGAACAGAAATTCTTCCCACCCAGCACAATTTTGTCAAATTAGCAGCCATCAATAGTGCCCAGCAACAGGTTTTGGTGCCTCCTGTAACACCTGACCATGTAACATTGCAATGATGTGTTACAGAAAGCTGCTGACGAGCCTGGGGACTTGCATATACTCAGTGCTCTGCTTCCCACATCGTTTTCTCTGCATCCATTTATCCCTTAATTAGCATGAAGCCACATGAAAGTCCATACAATCCCACATTTTCTCTCTTCATTGAAGATGTTCCCAGTGTATTTAAGTCCTTCTTACAAACACAGCACAGAAATGCTTGTTTGTATTTGATCCCCTTGAATGGTATAAGCACAAACAAGGAATGCTGGTTTGAAGCCAAGGCAATAAAGAAGCAGGAATGGATGCTGTAGCAAATGGCAGTAGCCTTTAGTCTCACAAACTAAAGGCTATTTGTACCTGATGACTTCTGACTCTCTGGGGCCATCAAATGCTAGAGTCATGTTATGTTGCCGGTCTAGTTGCAAAAATGTTTATGCCTATGATGGTTCCTCACTGTGTTGTGTATGGCGATACCTACTGTGGTGCTCAGAGGGCATAACTGTGACCACTGCAACCACCAGAAAAGGCAAAGGACATCAGGAAAGGACTAAAACAAGCTAGTTGGAGGTACTGTGTGGGCAGAGGATAGGTAGCATGCATAGTTCCTCAGGGGCAGTAGCACTCAAAACCAAGCAGTGAGTACCTGTGTGGATACCTTGCTGCTCACATGTGTGGACAAGCTATGAGAAAGGAGCTTCCAAACCAAAGAGAGACATGAAGTGGCAGTCTGAGTCAAGTCAACTTGACCTTGCCCACTGCAGCTCACTGCCAAGGCCAGAGCAGACTGTGATGCGCCACAGAGTAGGAGCAAAGCTGTGCCCTCTTTGGCTTTGTGCTGCTAGCCAGAGGGTGTGTGAGGGCTCATGCCATTGTGGAAGGAGGTGGCACTCAGCCAAAACAGGCTTTCAGTGTTATTGACCCACAGCCACCTTATGCATAAAGTACAGCTTCTTTTGTCAAAACTTCCTAGTGCAGGAGGCTGGAGAGGAAGCAAGCAGTGAGGTAAAGGGGGAGGGGGAGAAAAAGAGAGAAAGGATGGTGAAGGAGATTAATAAAGAACCCAAACCAGAAACTGGGTAATAACCCAGGATACCCAGGGCAGAGAGAGAGACAATCTAGAATTAAAGTCCTGACAGGTCTCCCTGGTGTCTTAGCTGCCATCACTGCCCACAACTGGATCCTCTCTCCCCTAAGCAGAAGACAGCATCTTCATCTCCACTCCAGCACTTTCCCCTAGTTCGGGGTCAACAAATACAGTGACTTCAACTCACATGAAGACCTGGATAGTGTCTAAAGGATTTTGAAGGACAAATATCTATAAATTGAAAGAAATATTGGGCAAGAAAAATGAGAGGTTTACTGCTACTAAGTGGACTCTAACTGTTGCTGCTGTCTGCAGCAAATGATGGAAACTGTGAAATTAATTTAAAAGACAGTATTTCCCCTGTCTGGATTAAGGCTGCACTATCTCTGTCAACTTCCCTCATCAGCTTTTTGAGAAGCAAGGAGTTTCTTGTTAATCAAACCCTGGAGGAGTGAGTTTCCAAGAACCACATAAGCAATTATCTTAAGCATGCTACACTGCATATCCTAGCCCCCAGCTAAATCATCTGCCTACATAAATGCCATTTTCTGTCCCTCCTGTATAAAACCAGGCCTGGCCAGGCAGAAGCAGAAGAAGCATGCTGTTAAAGCAATCTCTCTAAGCCCATCCATATGAGAATGGCTGCTGGCACAGGTGCTGGTGGTGGAGGGGAGGCAACAGTGAAGCTGGCCTGCAAGGGGCAGGACTGTCAGAAGGTGTTTGATTTTGCAGACAGTGGTCTGTGCCCTTATCCGTCTCTCTAGTCACTGTCTTGGAGCCCCTCAAGAGCTCATGTGGAGCAGCTGCAGGGCCACAGGCTTGCTGTGATGTATGCAGGCAGCAGTGCAAGATAGTGGCATGGGGAAGGAACAGGCAGAGCTGTGGCACAGCACCAGAAATGCCTGCCAGTGTTTCAGGGCTCAGCAAGGAAGCAGGTGAAAGCCTCTGGGGAGTTCCTGCAGGGCCTGGTGTTCCTCTAGGGCAGCTCTGAGCCATTGTGGCATGGGAGATCCCAATGCTGGGGCAGTGGCCTGTCACACACTGCAGGCAATTCTGATAGCCATGAGCAGCACCACAGAGCTATGGTTAAGCTGCCCTAACCCTCCCTTTCCAGATGCTCAATGCTACGGGTGTTCAGCCATAGTGTTCCCACTCATGCCCACCTTAACGCTGTTTCTACCATGCCTCGCATTTTGCTGGAGCAACAGTGCCTGCTTATGTTTGCTACCTGTTCCCCTGCAGCCAGCTTTGCTTTCACCTCCTCAAAGCACAGTTCTGTCTCCTGCCACCACCAGCCACTAAATGAATCTACTGGAGTCAAGCTCTGATTCTTTGAAATGTCCTTCTGTCCCATGATGACTACAGGGGCAGTGGCTCCTACTGTGTGCCTCAGGCCCCTGAAGTGTTGTACTTTTCATCTTCAAAAACATATTTTTTCTCCCAATGTCTCTCTTTTTTATCTTTGCTTCTATTTATTCACTTATTTATTCAGGGCCTGGAGAAAAAATCTTACAAAGAGCAATTGAAGGAGCTGGGACTGTTTAGTTTGAGGAAGAGGAGGCTGAGGGGAGATCTCATCGCTCTCTGCAACTACTTGAAATGACATTGTAGAGAGGATGGTGCTGGTCTTTTCTCACAGGTAATTAGTGATAGAACGAGAGGGAATGGCTGCAAGCTGCAGCAGGTTTAGGCTGAACATTAAGAAAGAATTCTTCACAGAAAGAGTGGTCAGACACTGGAATGGGCTGCCCAGGGAGGTGGTTGAGTCGCCATTCCTGAATGTGTTTAAGAGTTGATTAGATGTGTTGTTGAGGGATATGGTGTACGGGAGAACTTTGCAGAGTGGGGCTGATGGCTGGACTCGATGATCCTAAGGGCCTCTTCCAACCTGAATGATCCTATGATTTTATGATTCTATGATTTTGTCTTTGGAAGAGGTGACAGCAGAGAGCATTGTCTGTGCACAGGTCTGTGCAGTTTTATTAACTGGACCCAAAGCATATAAGAAATGCCCTCTTCACTTTCCATCTTTGCATGAAATGTCCCCTAAAATTTTTTAGAAAGCACTTATAACTTCCCACTTTAGCATTTTAGCCTGCTACAAAACCTTTAGCACCAATTAACTAGAAAAAAGTGAGTCAATCTTTGTGGGAACCATTTTTTTTCCTGCCTTGTTTCTCCTATCTTCTTGAGTTTCTACACCCTTGATTTGTTTCAGGTTCCACACACCCATTCTCCTCCACCATGTTTCAAACAGAAGAAAGGACTCTGAATGCCAAGTTTTAGACTTAAATGCCCTTGAGTGCAGGTAAAGTTGCCATTTTGGTTTTTTGCTGTATGGAATTGTAGTAAAATGTAATGGTGCATATATATTTCCTGTGTTGCTGTGCAAAACTTCAGCAGAAAAGTTTTGCTCTTCTTTTTGTCAATTTTCTAGTCTATTCTAGCATCTAGATTGATGAAAAACCCGATTCAATTCAAATAAGATTGATTTGAGTTGGGATCAAGATTATGAACACCATAGACTGTTTCATCTCTTCAGGGACAAAAGGAGATTTCATTTACCTTAACATCAGTCCAGTCTATTGAAGAAAGATATTTTATTTTATTTTTCATTTATCTTGCTGTTTCTCTGTTCTGAGTCTAGTTATAACTCCTGTAGTCCAGACTACAGGATAGCACAAAATCCCTTCACCTTTTCCAGTGCTGTCAGTCACTCACCATTACTACTTTTCTGTGCAGACTTCCACAGATTCTGGTCTTTACTGCAAAGGTGCCTTATTAGATGTTGTGCACATAAGGCACTGTACACATCAGCAGTATGTACATCAGCAGACACATCTGACCATTAACGTGATAAAACCCTCCAAAAGAGCAGTGCATAGTATTTAAATAAAACCGTGCTGCAAAAAAGGTGTTCCAACAAGAGATGTCTGCCTTTTGGTCTCATATCTGACTGTGCTTGTATACATCACCAGCTCCCATTGCTGAAGTGAATACTGATAAAAGATTTATTTTGAGACAGTTCATTACCTTGAATAGCATCACAGTCTTGGGTACCAGTAACAAATGAATAATGGAAATATTTTTTTCTGCAAATAGCCTATATATTTGTCTATAGCAGGTCCTGCCAACTAGGGTTTGTGTATTCAGGACATGAATTTACATAGGGCATGAATAGATATTATTTACTATGTGTTGTTTTGCAGATGCAAAACATTTCTATACTTTTATTTCTTAAACTATATTTCTCAGAAACCAGAAAACAAGCAAGCAGTCCTTCCTTTGATTCTTAAACTGAAGTAGCAAAGCTGATCAGACTTATAACTCCACAGTAAATCATCTTTTGAGTTTAGAACTTCATATCCTTACACAAGTGGTCTGCCCCTTTTGGATGCAAACTGGCAGCTACCTTGCACACGAAAAGGAAGAAATTGCTATTCAGAGAGGCTAAATATACAGTTTTGTCCCAATAAACCTTTGCATCAATCCTTTAACACCCAGCCTATGAACTGAATGAAGACCAAACGGTTAATTAAAGACCAGACATAGATATTCTGGGTGCTATAGGAGTTCAAGCACACCACCACTACTGAACAGTGTCTGTGCAGTATCTGCACTCTCTGCCACACCACCTGGCTGTGGCTGTATAATGGAGACTGGGGCTACATCCCTTCCTGAGGCCTGGATCATAAGGTGGAAGCAGAAGGGAAAAGATTAAGACCAACTGAACCTTGGCCTATTTCCCATCTCTTTCTGGAGAGATTTATGCCTTGGAGAAAAGAAGGGACAAGTGGTCCTTACTTGAGGGGCTGGACCTTGGCAAGGCTAAAGAACAGGTTGGGAAGCCACTGTGCACTCATGCCCCATCCTGTGCAGTCTGCACAAGAACTGCCTGCGTGTCAGGCCTTGATAATTGAGACAGACAGAGACAGGATTTTTAGAAATGAGCCCGACATATCACATTCCCTTGGCGATGGACAGTGCCAAGTCACATTGACTTCCACTGTTTCCCTCCTACTCTGGACCTTGACCCAAGGTTATCTCAAGGTTGGAAGCAACCACGCTCCTCACTCCTAGCCTGAAGAGCTGATCTCTTTTCATGTTTATTTGTGAAATTACTTCCTCTCTGGGTATAGCTGTCCTTGTGGAAGGGTGCCATATTTATTTGCATTGAAAATTATTGGCTAAAAATCACCATTTCCTGCATTTATTGCTAGTTATCAGTTTGTGTTGTATATCCCCTGATGACTTCACCTGTGACTTCCAGCCCTACACCACTGCCTTTCTGCTTCCATCTCCTGGACCATTGGCTTCTAATTTCTAATCCACTTCAACAACTCTCTGTCCCATTCCCAAATGTCCACCATGAGGCCCCAGCATTTTCACCCCTCCAACCAAATCCCAAAACAGACCAGAAGCAGCTCCACAGGAGAGAGGCCACAGGCCACCCCACAGGGTGGAGTGGAGTTGGCAAGTGTCTGTCACTGAACAGAAATCTTACCCTATGTGGTCAGGCAGCACTACAGTATGGTAAGGAGACGCTACATGAAAATTTGTGTCAAAATGTGATCCTAACCAAGGCTGTGCAGCACGCAAATCTCGACTCCTCTCAAAAGCTTTATTACATATTAATTCATTACTGGGAGAGATGCTAGGTCAGGGAATCAGAGATGTCTGCTTTATTTGCTTGCATCTGCACAGCTTTCCGGGCTGCTGTACAGTTGTAGTGTGTTGCTCATGTCCCCTGGATTAATCTTTTTTTTTGGTATTAATTTTGGTTACATATAAACCAACACACTATTAAAAGACAAATGTTGATGAAAAACAAAATTAGAATGTCAGTGGAGCTGACTGTTGCACATTGATTTCAAAATCAGATTTTATAGGATAACAGATTTGTGCAAGTTTCTTATTCCAATCAGACTTCCAGTTAGAGTGAGCACTGTCAGCTGAAAAGAAATGCGTTAACAGTTCAGCAAATACTGGATCACAGTGGACACCTTATAACTAGCCTATCTCATTCCAGTGTACACAAATTGGCTGTTGTCATTTTCCCTGTAGTGGTGAGTGACATAATATACTAACATCAAGACACAATTGTAAGAAAGTCCAACTGAGAAGAACACAATCTTAGTAAGTGTTAGGTTTGAGGAGCAGATTTATAAAACCGTTGCAGCAAATTAATTCACGATCTTCATTCAATCATTGCACACAGAGAAAAGAGTGTCACCAAGCATAGCAATGCCTCAGCTGCTGCAGCCACGCCTGATGGCAGAGAATAACCCAGTCTGCAAGCCAGTGCTACGTATTAGTCATCTGGCGCCTTTATATTTGAACTATACATCTATGCTCCCTTTTTTAACAGCAAAGGAGAGAATAGTAACTGAAAATGAGCATGTGTTTTAATCTCCCTGGCACCAAAGACCTCAGCCCAACTGCAGCTGGCTAAACAAAACAGTATATTTGCTGCATAGATGAGCTCAATTAGCAGTGCCATCCAGCGCAAAAGAGTGATGCTTTATACCTGTCTGAGGCCTTCAACACCATCATCACCACAGGATTTTCATTTGGAGACAATTAAGGTACCAAAGGACTAAATACCAAGAACTTGTTTGAGCTGAGGCAGATTTCAGCCCCAAAGCTTGTGCTGGAAAGAGGAGCAGAGTTCATGTTCAGACCATCTTCCTTGGGTCTCTGATCTAAACTCTGACCCCACTCACTGGTAACAGATAGAAGTTAATGTCTGCTTGGCCTGTGTAAAAGACAAAGCAAAGTGCTTTTCATGCTGTGAAGAGATTGCTTCTGTCAGAAGAGCCCTGTTATGCCATGGCAGTGTGACCTGACTTATGCCTGTCCCTGGGAAGGATGATGGCTGCACCATCTGCCCTAGAGGGGCTGGCTCACCCAGGCACAGGGCAGTCAAGGGCTGCAGCAGCTCAGCTTTGTGCATCCTCCTCTTACTCACAAATCATGACTCCATATAAGTCCAGTAACCTCCTAAACTACATTTTAAAGCAGATCAATCTTTGGCCTTCCTATATTTAAGAGTCCACCACAGAATTTCACTGCTCTGATTTCATAAAAACCTTGTTTCCCAACCAAATATATTCCTGAATAGGAAATACTCACCTTGACTGGGAGGCAATAGCTAGGCTTATGTGGTTCCCCTGCCCACTGCCTCCTCTTACCCTCCCAAATGCAGAGCACTGGCCTAGGGGGACCTTACTTTGTGCAAAATGCCAAGTATTGCTGGGAGAGGGCCGATAACGGCACCATGATGCCCTACAATAGGAAAACTCACAGACTTCTGGAAAAGGGAACCTGCCTGGTTGTGAGGTCCTTCAATGCAGCAGAATATGTAGCAGGGACACCCTGGGGGTTGGGACAGCCTGTGACATGTCCTGGAGAGCACGTGGGAAAGCTCTTTGCACACTTTTCTTTGCACATTCATTCAGCAATCTGCAGATCTGTATATCTGTTAACACATCCAGAGAGAAGAAAAAGTTGCATTAAACTCCTGTTAAACTGGCAAAACAGCAGAGGGTCTGCCTTTGCTGAGAGTCTGAATCAGAAATGGAATCTACCCTATCTTTTGCTCAAGCAGTAGAACAATGAGCAGGATCCTGATCCCTTCTCCCACTGCTCTTACCCAGGCTTGCTGCTGGGAAGGTCAGTTGTGCTGCTGCTGTCAGTTTACTTCAAGGCAATGGAGATCTGCATGAGATCCACAGTCATTTTAAAGGCTTAAAATAGGCCCCAGCTTGGCCAAAAATTAAATTAAAAATCTGTTTCCAATGTTTTGGCCAGCAGTTCCAGCCGTTACGGCAGTGGGCTGGAAAGCTGGGCTGCCAGCTGCACACAGCTTCCCACATCCAGGGCCGGAACATTTTAATTGGGGAAGTGTGGAGAAAGCTAAAGGGCCAGGAACCTGTTAAGAAAGAGGAAGGCTTGAGGATGCTAAAAGTGATGTCTTGAGGGTGCTGAGAGGGTTTTGGAGTTTGCTTTCACAGCAGCAGAGTGGTGGGCTGCTGAGCCATCCTGGCCCTGTGGTTAATCGAGGTAAGTATCCTGACAAAACAACCAAGCAGTAACAGATGCTGTAGCACTCTTTAACTTGCTGCAGGGGCATCCCATCAAAACACATATAAACGTATATAGAGTGAATGAGGTACAATGCCTGCCTCGGTACTTATTCACTTTTATTCACTTTTGTTCACTCCTTCACAGTGTTGAACCCATAGCTAAGCTCATTGCCAGAACCAATTAAGTTTTGCCTGCTTTCCAGAGCAGCAAATTTGGTCTACTGATTGCTCCTCTCCTCTCCCAGATGCTGCCCTTGAACAGACTCTTTCAGGCAAGTATTTCAGGCTCCAGTATCATAGTGGCTGACTTCAGCTAGAAGTGACTGAAAGCAGTGTTATGACAAGGGAGCAATGTACACAGAGAGCCCAGATTCTGAGCAACTGGCTTTGGTTTGCTTTAAGCTCTGAAGTCAGCTGCTGCGTTTCAGACCTAGCAAAGGTGCTAGCAACCTTGTCTAATATTTTCCAGCCATGCCATTTACTCTAATGAGAGACAGCCGACACAGGAAAGTCTCAGAGTTACAGCATGCGGTGAGGCACCCGGCTCCCACTGCTCCTAAATGCCCCATCGCTGTGTCAGGGTGCTCTCAGAAAAAAACTCAGGGGAGGACATTAGGGCAAAAAGCTTTATTTGTGAAGGTAACTCTAAGTAAATGCTTTGTCTTACCCATGTTCTGGTACTACCATGGCTATAGCAAGACTCTCACCGATATATTTCAGCTATGTCATCCACTTGCCATTATTCTGTTGAAAAAGACAGAGAGGACTCACGTTTCCACTGCATGGCTGTAGCGTGCGCAATTAGAAATAGCTGTGTATATATCAGTGGAAATTTCCAAGGGCATTACACGAGGTGCTTCCTCTTTTCTTTCTGTGTATCTCTGGCAGCTTCCAGGCACAAAGGCCTGTGTGAAAATAAAGAAAGTCTGTTTTAAACTCTCACATGCTTTTCTTTTAACATTTGCAATAAAAGCAAAAAAGAATCACAAAAAATCTTCAATAGGACATAAACAATTCTTACAGCATATAAGAACACACCTCTTTAAAAGTGCAGAACCATTACAACTAATTTTCTTGTAGAAGAAGAATCCTTGAAAAGCAATGGAAGTCTGTAAAATGAACACCAGTGTTGAAATGTAGTTCAGTTCAAAACCTATGATTTGTCTCCTGGAGAATTTCATCCATGTCAGTCCAAGTACACACAAGCACGTGTGCAAACACACACATAAACATCTAAAAGCTTTTGTTAAAACGATATTTTTATGACTGAGTATTTTTCAACAGAAATATTCTGGACTGTTCCACCAAAGAGTTCTTTTTTAATCAAAGAAAATTGTGGAGATCCTCAACAGTATGAAATGTGTTTGCAACAATCCTTTATTATTAACTCCTGATGGTGCATCTGTTTCATCTATTAAATAAAGCCTTTCACGGATTTTTGTTATTTTCTTTCTTGCAGCAGGCTAATACTTCTAGCTATAGGCTTTGGACATGAACCCTTTTGTTTCCTTGTCTTTCCATGTGCTGTTGCTGTCCTAGATCCTTCCATCCAGGGATTGCTCTTGTTCCCTGTAACTTTGGTGAAGACTAGGAAACATCAGTTTTTTTCTTAACTTTGCCCTTGACATTGTGCCTGTAGAAATGTCACTAACATTCCGTTTTTGATAAACTTTGATAAAACCTGCAAAGATCAGTGGGGTATTCAGCAGTCACACTGCACACCTCAGACATAAATCTGACTGCCTTCCATCTTTGCTTTAATGTAACATTTCTCCACCGTCCATCTCTTGACACAACCTTTTTCTTTCACTGCTTTCATATTATTACCTTTTCATTAGCTTTAGGAACTTCACTCTTATAACCACTCTTACTAGTTGTATAACACCCTTGAAGGCGTTGCAATATATAAACACTGGCCTTGGGGCAATCTGCAGCTATTACCGTATCCTATACTGTGTCCATATGTGGGAAAAACCAAACTTCAACCACTGAAGGTCCAGAATATGCACAAGGTGGATTCTCAGGTGATCTTGGTGATAAACCCCATGTTTAAAAGGAACTTTAACCCTATCCCTGAAAAGTACAGAACATTTAATGACTCCACACTCATAAGCAGCTCTTCCTCCAGGAAGGCAATCTCCCTGCAGAAAATACACAGGAACTCTCTTTCTGCTTGCTGCTTCGCTGTTAAAGGTTATGAACCTGCTAATTACTCTGAAAAGAAAACATGACCATACCATTTGTGTAAGGGCAGATCTTGCTGACACAGAAGGGTTCCCAGTCAATCCAGCCCTCTTTAATATTATGGGACAGTTGTAGAATCATAGAATGGTTAGAAGGGACCTTAAAGATCATCAGGTTCCAACCCCACCACCATGGGCTGGGACACCTCCCACTAGACCAGGTTACTCAAAGCCCCATCCCACCTTGCTTTGAACACTTCCAAGGATGGGGTATCCATAAGTTCTCTGGATAACCTGTTCCAGTATCTCACCACCCTCACAGTAAAGAATGTTTTCCTGATATCTAATCTAAATCTACACTCTTTCAGTTTAAAACCATTACCACTTGTGCTATCACTACACTCCCTGATAAAGAGTCCCTCCCCATCTTTCTTGTAGGCCTCCTTGAGGTACCTGAAGGTTGCTATAAGGTCTCTCCAGAACCTTCTCTTCTCCAGGCTGAACAAGCCCAGCTCCCTCAGCTGGTATTCATAGGAGAGGTGCTCCAGCCCTCTTGCTATGGCCCTCCATTGAACTTGCTCCAACAGGTCCATTTCCTTCTTTTGCTGAGGACTCCAAAGCTGGACACAATATTCCAGGTGGGGTCTCATCAAAGCAGAGTAGAGGGGAAGAATCACCTCCCTCTATGTGCTGGCCGTGCTTCTTTTGATGCAACCCAAGATATAAATGACTTTCTGGGCTGCAAACGCACATTGCTGGGTCATTTTGAGGTTTTTATTCACCAACACGCTAAAGTTCCTCTCCTCAGGGCTGAACTACTCAGTCATTCAAACATGGCAGATGTGTCTGAGCCTCATACCTTTACCTAAACACAAGTATTCATCCTGAACTGCCTTACTGTGCCATCTGTGTTGCAACTAATTCTGGGGACTCAGCTGAGTGTCTTAGTCAGACCATAGTTTCCCTTCCCCTACCGAGGCTATTGTCCCATGCAGGTTTTTGGCATACACACAGGCTTGTTGAGCTATCCACTTTCAACATAATCATGAATCATAACTGTAATTGAAGGGACTGTTCCTACTATGAGCTGCTGTAAAGGTCTTTGTCACCAAAAGGGAGATTAGCTCATATTTGCCCAGTTCACAGACAGCTACATCACTTGAATGATGCTCAGTAGCTCCACTGAAGAAGGTTATGTGCAAATCAAAGAAGCCATTTACAGAACACTTACAAAACAAGTCCAAGAGGCTGTATAAATCTTAAGTCCCTTGCCTAGACAGAGCTGTGCTGGAGACGATTCAGCCCTGTTTGATAGAAATTGCTGTCAAGATCACAGCCAAACTGGCTGTTCAAAAATGCTTTTGCCAAACTCGATTCTCTGCCACTGAACTCCACTCTCCCAGAGGCAGGGCTGCTACCCTTTGCTAGGAAGACTGCTTCTTCCTAGCCCACCATTAAATCTCTGGGCTGTAAGTCTCTAGGTCAACTGCACCAAGGGAGTGGGAGATCATTTCTCCAGGTCTCTGCACTATGGCCCCTCTCCTGCTCTCACCCCAGCCCTTCTGATTGTCCCTGTCCCCAGAAAAAGTTGTTCTTCTCCTGGCAATGCTCTTTGCATCCAGGTGAGCAGTGGGAATATCTCTTCAGGCAATATGAAAAAAGTGACCATGCCCACATGTTCTGAAAAGGTAATATTTTCCAGTATCACCAGCCCAGTGCAAGGTTGAAATCCAATTGCTCTGCATGTGCACTGAACAGACGTGCTGCCAGTGACTGTGAACTGGACCTGGGAGAAGATGGAGACCATGGATCCACAAGATGCACCATCACCAGGGAGGCTTGCATGTGGGCCAAGCAGCTCTGACAATGTAATAAATAGCTGAAACAATTAGAAAATGTAATTATCTATGCCAGGGAACTGTGTAGACATTGATGAAAAATGATCTGCAAAATTTGTATACTGCATATCTCTAGGAGCACTCCTGTCTTTTTGCAGTGTTAGAAACCATCCCTCCACATTTAGCCAGAAGGGGACCAAGGGCAGGATGTTTCTGATGGTTCAGTCTCAGACCCATATGTCACCCACATTTGATATTTGTTGTCAACTGCTCTCAAAACACATCTGTTTTTCAAGTACATTCCATTCAAGCAGCTTTCTGAAAATTCAAATGTCTACACAGTTTTCAGCTTACCCTGGCAAACTCCCCTTGCGCAGATAAACTGCAGCTCTGTGTCTGTGTGTGTCCATCTGTGCCTCTCCTGTATAAATGTGTCCCTCTGGCTATGACCCTAAGGTTTAGCTGCAATAGCACCAGGCAATCTTTTCTGTGCAGTTGCACAAAGAAACAGTGCTTAAGTATTCCTGCAGGCAGCTGATGATTCTGGGGGTATTGCATGGCAAAATTGTTTGTGTTTTATAAAGAGCACAAAGGAGCCTTAAGGAATATCCTCGCAGGAATTTTTGCTGATGCAGGGGTTTTTTGTTAGAGTTGGAAGTTACTTCCTAATTGGAAGGAGGCCTTGTTATCAGCATTCTTGCCCAATTGCACAGATTGTTTACCTGCTGTGAGGGAGCCACAGCGCTCCGCATTTTAGTCAGAGCTGCTAATACCATTATTTTCAGAGGACACAGCCAGCGAAAATATCAAAGCTGCCTGAGGTTAACGTGATGGTACCTCCCCTCAGCTTTGGCCTCCAGCTACAAGAAGCTTTGTGGTTACTCAGGGAAAATCTCCTAGTTCTTGAGAGTTTGAACTTTGGTTATTTCAAGAATGATGATGTTTTCAAGAGCAGGGCCCTGGTTTTGCTTCACAAGGCATTCTGAGAACCTGAGAACTCTGCTTAAGCTCCAGGTGATCTTATCTGAGAAGCAGCTCCAGAGGGTTTGGGGGACACTAGCCAATCACAGAATCACACAGAATCAATACACCCCTGTATCAATAATTAGGACCAACAAAAACAGGATTCTGTTTCCAGATGTTCCCTGGTTTCTTCAGCAGGGTCCAGTGAGGACAGGAGCTTTCTGACATGAGGGTGAGTAGAAGGTGGTCAAAGAAGAGAAGTCCCTGCCCTGTGTGAATCTCAGACTGCTAGGCTACAATGAAAAAAGGTCAGTGATTCACTGTGTTTCCTTAGAACCACTCAGCTTTACTAGGAATGGCCCATTATGAGGAATGAAAAAGGCTATTTTTGATATAAAAAGACAGGAAAGAAGGAAACTGATACATACAGCAATTGAAACTATAAGAGAAACTGGAAACTCTCTTGTTTAAAGGGTATCGTCTAAGAAACCTTTGTTTAGTTTTACATGAATGCAATCAGCAGTCTCATTTCTTAATCAATCATTCTCAATAAATTGATAATTACCCCAAAGCACTCAAGAACATGCTTGTATTTACATAGTTAATGCTTAGAGATAAAATGGGAAATACGTGTTTACTAACCCATTACATTACACTTGCAGAATAAGGGAATAAAGTTACTTCTTTTTTTTTTTCATTTATCAGGCTGATAGCAGCCTGTCTTTGTTTAATTGAGTACGTGTGTGTTGTCTGCATCTGTGATGGCAGAACCTCAAAACGGGATGTGAAATAGGGAAGTGGCTGGAATTCACTGAAGACCATTTGCATGCTTCTGTCTGGAACAGGTGGATCTGGAGGGAGTTATTTTGAGCTTAAGTTAATGCTGACCTCAGCTGAAATAATTTGCCCTCTCACTCTTCCTCCGATACAGTCAAGAGGGAGTTGTCTGACTGCTGTGTGTGATTGTACACATCTGTCAACAGAATCGGAGATCCGAATGCAAAATGTAGCACTTGGGAACGCTGTGTGGGTTTCCAACACTCCCTGAAGGACACGAGGATCATAAACCAGTGAATGGATTACAATAAGGCATAAATAGAGCATTTTTATCTGTGACAGATGTAATCCTGCTCCAGCGTTGCTTACATTATTTAAAGGAAAATGGTCTCTATTTCAGAACAGCTCTCTGAATTTTGAATGAGAAAACAAGTCATAAGTGTTTTTCTATATGAATAATTGTAAGCCTCCTTTGAAATTGGTTTGGCAACGTTGTTTAGAAGGGGGCTGGCCAATACCTCTCAAGCACCCCATCTCCATAAACACAAGACTGGGGAAAGGACTGCAGGCTTTAGCATAGCTTGCCACCCAAGCCAGGAAAAGCTTGCTTTGCTGCCCCGGCTTGCCATGCGAAGCCTGCTGCACCGCAAGCCAGCCAGTCCGTAAGGGAGTTATGAGGAATAATGTCCCAAAGCCAAGAAGCAGGTGTGAGAACTGCTTCTTGCTTGCACAGACATATGCTACCAAATGTTGCAACCTTTCCTGCATAATATCTTAATGTATAGTCATTAGGCAGGACAGAGTGGAGAGCTCACATATGGAAAATGTCTCTTATTTGGAGACAGGAGCACGTACTTACCCTTTGATGCTGGCACGTGCGAGGAAATACTCATACGTTGACTCCAAACTGCTGATTGCAACCTGACAAGGAGACAATCTCGAAGAAGGCAGGAATTTTACCAGGTTTTTAGGCTAAAAACATTTTTGGATGAATTATTCCCAGAAGCAGCACAGCTGGATTCTGGATGACTGCATCTGGATTTCAGTGCTTTGGTAAGTCCTACCGGCAAAATAAATTGAAAGATGAAGGCTGGGAGTTAAGGCTGTGTTAAGTCCAGGTAACGTGGGCATACGGCATTGTGTTAACTCACTTCTTTGGACAACCTCTAATGCACTTTTGAGTCAGGAAGCCATATAGCTGGGCAAGGGGGTGTAGCTGAGAAGAATATTCATATAAATAAATGGCTGTATTCCAACAGTTTTGAAGTGCTGGATTATTTTAGTTTTCCCTAAAAGTAGATCCTGATGAACTCCAATGAAATCTAAGATATTCTTGACTCTTTAGCTAGCCAACAGGGAATGACGGACACTGACTTGCTGTGGGAAACAAACCCACAGAGTTGCTGGTGGCTGGAGTTTAAGAAACTGTTGCAATGAATTACCAGGCAAAAGCTGGTAGAATTCAGGCAGGAAAAAATAATTATGTCACTGAAAAGACTAATTAAAAGAAACATACTGGTAAAGAGCTAATTATCTGCAGATTTTTGAGAGATTCGGTCATTAAGTAAGATTAAGAAAGATATGTTTATTAGCACTGAGATGAAATTAGGACGTTTAAAATTTTGACTGAACTTCCAAAAAGAAAAACCTCAAACCGACAAGTCCAGGCAATGTGGTCTATAAAGTTACTCTTTCATGGGAAGTGAGGAAGTTTGGTTTTTTGGGATACTAAAAAACTAGCCAAAAACTATGAAGTGAGTTGCAGAAAATGGACATACATTGTCATGGAGAGGAATTAGATGACCTAAATGGCACAGCAGGCATTTTCTCATCTCTCTCTCTATTCATCTTTAGCTACAGAGAAACATCATACCAGTATAAGAATCCAGTGATTTTGTAGACTTGATCTTTTGACACAGACACGTAAATATACCTCACCAAATTCCTCTCTTTCTCTCTGCCACTGTAGCTTAGATTTTTACACAGATCACACCACGTGCTGCTGTCCTGTTCCCAGCTGGGGAGATGATCAGTGACTTCCAGGTCAAAAAAATTCAGCAGGGTCCAAGTGCAAAAATAACACACTGACGCAAATCTGTGCGCATTTATTCAGCTGCCATTGAGGCCATGCTTGTGCTCAGGCTCAGTGCCGTTGCTTGGTACTGCCTTTTCTGGATGCTCTGTGTGCATGCAGGAACAGAGACAAGCACTGTAGCCATGCTGCCTCCAGCCATCACTTTTCTCCCCCTACTTTCTTAGCCTTTCACCTGCACTGCTCACACCCTGGATGTGTGAGATCTTCGGCTTTCCCTCAGTAGTGCCCAGAGAAGCAGAGAAGACACTACTGAGGAAGCACATAGCTCTTCTACTCTCCAAGGGGTCTGATGGAAACAGAATTGTATTGTTCCTTCCCTTTGCATGTTCGACAGTAAGGACAACTTGCAAAAGGACTTTTCTTCATATCTATTTATTAAAGATTAGATTTGTCCAGCATGGGCTATAATTCATGCATTTTCTTGGTGGTGTTAGTCAGATGTTACTGACTGTGAAGCCTTGATACCTTGCTTAATTGTGAAATTTCCACAATGAAATAGATAAACCTTACCATACTTCTCAACTGCACAAGCTACTTCCCAGAGTGTATCTTTAGCAAGTGACACCCCAGTGACTTGTAGGACAAGGAATTTACTGGAGAAGACTGCAGACAATTTTGAAAACCGGAGAAATATGAGGCACTGTTGTGGCTTCAAGGGCAGCTCCCAAGCAGGCAGTAAAGGAAAAAGCGTGATGCATACTGGTCATGGAGAACTATCTCTCCCTGTCCCCTGCCACCCATCCAGAGTAAAGTACGCTTGCATATCTGTCCTTAGAAAGCCAGCCTGTACCTTATTTTCCCCACTGTGAGTGTCAATGCACTGAACTCATCCCGAAACTCTCTGTTGTTTATAGTACTGGTGCACCTTTCCAGCCCTTGCCAGGGAAGAAAAGCTCACTGGACTTGCCAGTTCGCTAACGGCACGAAGCATTTGATTTGTTCCAAGCATGAGGGCATATTCAGTACAGCCAAGACAAGCTGCAAAATTCTTCTGCTTCCCCCATGACCTGTCATCACCTGCCTTCTAGCCAAGACATGGTTTGGAAGAATCAGTGGGTAAACAGCATGTGGAGCAAATTATATCTGGAAAGAGAAGAAATCTGAAGTGGTGCTGCACACCCTGCTGCCTCTGGTCCAGAGATCTTCTCACTGTTCTCTGCAGGCAGTTGGTGGAAAAGGACTTTTCTTGATACTACCCTGTGCTCTTTGCTTTTGTCTCCCAACTGTACCTGCTAGGAAGCAAGTGATGATTTTAGCCCACATGGCATGAAAACAGGTTTTGCAAGGGAATAAAAATTCACCTCTCAGAAGAAAAAAAATGAGCGTATACCAAGTTTCCTTTATTTTGTTGTCTGTTTGGTGCCATGTGGTTATCTGTGATCTGTGTATGTAACACGACTACATGTAACATAGTAGGGATCAAATTGTTTTCAATTGTATAGGTGGAAATTATACAACTTAAAGTCATATATTTAAGTAAACTATCTATCCATATTACAAATGACACAGACAAACTTTTAAGATCAAATCTCTTTTCCTCTGATTGTTGACATTTCTTTCTTTTATTTTATGAGTGTTGGGTGGGTTTTTTTTAGCTTGGACAGCAAAGACAGAGCTGTTTTCTTTCCTGCTTATTGAACATTTTGTTTTTTTCTAGTTCCTGTATGTCAGACAAAAGAGCTGGCTTTGATTTCAAAGAATGTAGAAGAACATTAAAGTTCAGGATTATAGCAACAGAATTTTAACTGACATAGCTTTGTTAAATGTTATACATTAAGATTATAACCTAGTCTGTAAAATCCACTTTAAAAACTACTTAAACTATTTAAACTGCTCAGCAGTGACAGTAAGATGGGAAAAGAGGAAAAAAACAGAAACAACTGTGTCTTATTTCCCTTTCCCCTCTGTGCAGAGAACCACAGTCATGAAGTTTCCCATCACTACCCCGTTATCGGGACATACTTCCTTCCCCCCTCCAGTCTCAGCCTGACAGGGAAGGGAGTCCCTGCCTTCCCCCTGTGCCCCACTCCACTGCAGGGAGCACTGCTGGGACTGCAGGTTGTTGTGGACTGAGTGTCCAGGACAGGTGGGATGTTATGGGATGGGATCAGACAGGATGGGAGGAGATGGGGGACAGGCACAGGAGTTCCATATAGCGAGTGTCACTCAGGAGGACAAGGCTGGTGGACAGTGGATGAGGTGCTGCCTTGAACCCACATCCAAAGGGCTGTGTATGGGGTTTGAGGGAAGCATGCCTGGTAGGCAAGGAAGGGGTGTGAGGAGACAGTTCCTCTCTGTGGTGTACAAGTGTTGTACCTCTTGCTTCTCATTTTTTGTCTGGCTATTTGGGGACAGATCCTGAATGGCAGTAGTGGTTTTTTCTCAAAGCTGGGGTGGGAACTTGGCCCACTGTGCTTAGATATCAGTTTCCCTTACCATGCACTTGCACTGTCCTCAACATGCACTCATTTACCAGGAAGGCCAGTTAAGTTTCTCAGAAAAGGTGAAGATGCTCAGCTAAGATGAAGTGCTGGTTTTCCTCAAGATTCAGCTTCCTCCTTGACCAGTTAGGATCACAGCGGGAGAGTGACTTGCTCAGCCACACTCGCTGGTATGTCTGCAATTCCTCCTTAACCTTCCTCTACCTCCAGTACCACATGACCAACTAATATTGGATCCCTGGGGAGAACTTGCTCTGTGCAGCTTTGTCCTTTAACCTTTAATGCTCTTCCAGTTTAAGCTGTTTGTGGCAAGACCCAGACTTAAATGGCTGAATGCCGATGTCACAGATTGCTTTTCAGTATGCTCTGGCGATGTCTGGAGCTGCTGACAAGACCTGAAAGGGTGAGTTTTAAAAGAAGGTTTTAGTTTGGACCAGCTTTATACTCCTTTCTCCTAGTTCAGCATCTGGTCCCACATGAGTGATGAACTGACTAATACAAAGGGAAAATGAAAGTGCCTTCCCAAAGAATGGGCTTTTAGCCCATTCTTGCCAAAAGATGAAAGCAAATGTTATAAAGAAACTGGAAATTGTGAAGCAGGTGGGAAGCATTATTCCATGGCAACTTTCAAAGAGAGATGAAGAAGAAACGTGGAGCAAGGCAGTTTGTAATTGCTTTCCGAGGACTTACTGCTGTATCCCTCCTAAGTAGTCCATGGAGGGGACTGACATATATGGGGACCTGGGCAAGATGGAGCATCCCTCCAGTCTGTTATGGCAGTTCCTGTCTCCTGAGGGACCTTTGATGGCTCAGCCAGGAGAGAAGCAGTCTCCAGAATGCCACCTGGAAAAAGAGCTGCTCCTTCAGCATTCCATCAACAAAACTAACAAACCAAAAACATATTTAGGAAAAAGTGTGATCCTATGGTGCTCACCACTGGAGTGGCAGAGAACTGAATGGAAAAATCCTCCCTCCGCCCTGCCACACATTCCTCATAAGCACTGCCACAAAAATTCCCCATCACATCCTCTGTGCTTTAAGGCAATGAAGATATGTGCCAAAAATAATTGAGGTCAATTACATCTTTATTTGATTATTATCTTCTTTATAACTGTATTCATCTGGATGCTAATGTTTGTGACTGGATATTCAGGTTGCATTCCTGTTTGAGTTACTGGAATGTCTGCATCTTATTGTAGAAAAAAATATTTTTTTCTGTCTTCCTCCCCCTATCCTCCTCTTTCCATCCTAATTTCGGGAGATGCCTGGGGTCACTGATTTGCAGACAGTGACTGGAAGATTCTACAGTGCTAATTGTATTTGGTGTTTCATGTTTATATTGACATCTTATAGATCTGATAGGCCTGATTCTGTTAATACAGATGTCTAATTATTTGTCAGGTTTTGCCTGAAATGCTCCAATCTTGTTGATTCCTTTGCCACCATCTGTAGACCAGTCCAGATGGGAAACACCTTGGTGGTCAGGGCTCAGTGGAAAGGTGTAAGCATTTCCCCACCAGCTGCTGCTGGCTCACTGAGGCAGTGCCTGTGCTGCTGGACCCCAGACCTTTCTAAAACATGATGACTTGAGAGAAGCAGCATCACAGAGCACATGTGACTCAGGAATTTGGGTCCTGCTGGAGGGATTATACTTACCAATTTTGGGTCATGCAAACCCAAACCAAATACCAGGTTTGGGTCTGGGATGCAGATCTAGGACTGAGAGAGGGACACAATATCATGTCTGCCTCTGCCCAGAAGAGAGGCAAACCCTCTCCACAGTCACAAATTCCCAAGTCACAAGAGGGAAAACTTGGATTATTACCTGCTCAGTTTTTGGAAAAGAGGTCCAGCTCACCCTGTACCAGCTGTGAACCTCTGGGGCAGGGAGAGGGAGGGCACCCCTGACCCTGCACCATGCACAGCAGCTCATGGTTTCACCCATGTACCACCTCCTCATCAGCACAAGCAAGGCAGGTCTTCTTGTCCCTGGTGAAACTGGATCTCTGTTCTGATCAGACACAGCTCCATACCCACTTCCTGAATTCTGCTCGCAGCCTGCAAGTTTATTTACCTTTTAAATTAAAAATCTCTATGATAAACAATGGGTAGGATGCAATACTGTGTTTACCATCGCTTCTCCTGTGAGCAGATTTCTTAATTGTCTCAAGTGATGACTGTATATTGCACTAACGCTCCCAGTCCCCATGAGACCTCACGCTTGCCTGGCTTTCCTGCAGGGGTTTTCTCAGAGCAGATGGTTTTGTTCTCAGAGGCTGTGTTTTTAGTAGCAGGAGGAACTGTTACGGCCCAGCAGCTGAGTGGTCCCCAAGGCAGGTGTGGGGACTGTCTCTGGAAAGAGCCTTCTGGCAAAAGAGAGGACAGATCATACTGGAGCTGCTGCCTACTGAGAAGGCAGAGGTCCACAGGCCAGAAATGAAGTACAGCAGGCTGGGCACAACTCGTTCCTGCAATAGCACACCTGAACCTTCAGCTAATGTAAAACAATATTTTGCAATAACAAAAAACCACTTGATTAGTTCTCACTCCGTCAGAGCACTTCGCCTTCCCGTCTTTCACCACAACGCTGGCTAATCAGGCAATTTTTATGTATGTCAATGAACAACCCTTTCCCGTAATGATTTTCTGCACTCCTTGTGCACTTTGCTTTGTTATAGTGGACAGCACTAGAAAGATGATTATTCCCACTCTGCAAATGAGGAAGATGAGATACAGAAAAGTTACATGACCAGGTCAAGATGCAATCACATTCAGAGAAATAGGTAGGAAAAGCTAGAGAATTCAGACAGCTGCATAAGACCACTTGTTCTTTTTTCATTATGGAAAAACTAATTCATTCCCTGTACCCTGCACTGGATACGGGCATTTATTCTTTAACTGTTCCTTATAAACTGAGCACTAACAGAGATCCACCAGTCTTCAGAAGGCACTGTGCAAGTAATTATTTAACCTATTACTAATGTTTATGGTTATTTGGATGCATACATGTTTGTACATCTGACATGAGCTCCGCATATGGAAACTGCTTTGTGAGCACACAAAGCAGCTGCTTTTGAAGAGTCATATTTTAAGGCATTTTTAAAAAAAGCAAATGTCAAAGGAATGCCCCCTCAAGTCCCTAAAATATTCAACTGCACATATTTTGACTAATCTCTTGCCAAAGTTTGTTTTTAATTGGCTTTTTTATATTTAATTACCATATATAAGTGCATAAATGCAAGTCAAACCACAAAAATCCCCCTATTTTACTTCACACTCACAATAACTTACAGTAAAATTGTCAAAAGACATTTTCTAACAAACTCGGAAAATACTCTTGAGTAGGGACAGATACATTTTTGCATCAAGGCCACTATACAATAAAGCCATTTCTCAAAAAAAATGCCTATTCTTAGACTAGGGAAGAACATAGTGAGATGGTGTTTCTCAAAAATAGTAACAATATGTGCTCAGTAAAGCAGTGGGGGTAACCACAAGGGCTTCCAGCACAAAGATTTTGACTTATATGTGTGAAGCATTTCCCCCAGCATTTTGGAGGCAAAGTTTTGGGGATGAGTTCAACCTCTGATTTCCACAAACTCCAAACTTGAACTGATTTTGAGTGCTGACCACTGCGATGCTCCTGGGACTCATGAGTACCAAACACACCTTCTCCTGGGAATTGGGGATGCTTTTTGAAGGCTGGGCTGGCAGCATCTCAAAAATCAGTTGCCTGCTAATGAGTTGCCACCTCTGATGAACTGATCGTGAATTTTTTAAGTCCTTTCAATTATGAAGCTGTTGCCCACCTGATCCTGTCACTGCCTATAACATGCTTTTCTACTAACTTTAATGGCCTTTGGAGTGGCCTGAGGGAGTGGGTTCTGGACCTTAATACAAACTGCCCTCAGGGATGGAAAGTCACAACCAGTCTAAGCACATTCGTGGTTTAACACTTTGTTGGCCTGAAGGCAAAGTTTGCTCTGGAAGATTCCATCCCATGGCTCTGTGGTTAAGGGTGTATGGAGTGGAGGACAATGAGGGTTAACCTGATGTCCTAACAACAAAGTGAAAAACTGTGAGCCAGGGTTTTTGAAGAGGCAATGATATACAGGAACAGAAATCTACCTGAGTCAGCAGCCACCAAAGATGCTGTAAAGTGACTTCTCTTTGACTCCTCTATAGCACACCACCCTTTCTGTTCTGTGGGCAGATTGAAAGCCTCAGGCAAATGTGGGGTTTAAACTGTTTGTGACGAGCAGTGCTTGGCAGCCGCACACAGTTACCCCACCATGGGAAGAAAACTTTACTGTTAGAGATAACAAATGCCACCATGGCTGTACATTGGATGGAGTATGCCATGTGCAGATGGGAAGGTAGTGGCCTTGGTGGCATCCTTGCCTCAGAGTGGTGGCTTGGCCTCCCACCTGAGATAAAAGATATAAAAATAGGCATCTTTTCCTCAGGGCCTCACTAGCAATGGACTAAAACCTGCTCCCAGCACCAGTGCATTTATTTTTTTTTCCCCGAGGCTTTAAATGTTTCTTTATTGTCATGCTATGCTGTGTAAGGAGTGTAGTCCTCTGGCAACAGGACAGGAACATGGCTAACAGATAAGCAGGCTTGTCTTCTCCATCCTTCCCATCCTTTCTGGACAGATGAGCATGTCTCTAAACCTGTTTCACTTTCCCCATGTGTGCAGGAAACGGGCCAAGACAGCTTTGATGAAAGGCACTGCACGTGGTTTGCAAGAAGAGACAACTTCTCCTCACTCTGCAGCACCCTGGCTGAGGTCAGTGAGAAAGGTGTTCAAGCCATGGGGTCTGACAGAGGTTGAAGTAGTTCCTTCCCCTCATTTCTCTGACACTGTCGATCCCCAGCACATAATGCAGCACCTTGAATGGCAAGCAGATCCATCCCAGGGTGGGGGCCCTCGAAGGACTAGCCTGCAGCCACCCTGTCCAGCTTCCTCCTGCCAGCTGTGATTTAATGTGACATCTCGACATTGCCTGGTCTTATCTTTCATACATAGTCTTGTGATAGTTGGTGATTTAATGAGAGCATAGCTGTGGAAACAAATGGTTACCTGAACAGTTGAGGGCTATTTTTTTTTCCAACAAACACATTTCTGATATGCGCATTAAAAAACAAAACCAAAAAAAAAAGCCCAAAACACAAACCCCAGAAACACTGACACTGAAAAGAATGCAACCTTTTTTTTTATTTTCTGGGTTTTTAAGCTGGTCTGACTGTTTTAGGGGAGAGAAGGCTGGGTGCCAAAGTAGTTGTAAGGTTAGGAGGAATGCAACTAGAGTAAAAGAGGCCTTAGGCTTCTGGGAAGAACTTCAGGGATTTTGAGAAACAAGCTCATTTTTCATTAATTGCTCTCGCGCTCTGGTTTTATTTATGCTACAGCTATGTTTGTTGATGCGTTGGCTATCTTGTCTGGCTGACTGCTTAATCTCAACCTATCAAATGTGGGTTTGTGGGGATGTAGCAGCAGATGGATACCATTTTTTCCAGTAAATCTTTTTTACAGTGTTTGTCTTTGTTTATAGAGCAAAGGAAGGGAGTCTGAAGAAATCCAGAAAGCCATAGATTTCAAAGACTTTGCAGGTTACTCATAGAGCAGACTTACCAAAAATTTGACTGAAGACAGTAGGTTACCCACCAGAGCTCCTGCAGCCCGTTATCTGGGGAGGTGCACCACAGCAGAGGTCTGTGCTGCTGAGCTGTGCTGCATCAGGGGAGATGAAAAAGAACAAGCACAGTGCAGACAGATAGTCCAGACTTGATGCTCTGTTTGATTCAGACTTTTGCCATTAGATCAAAACCAGTCAGCTTATATGGGACTTTTTAATATGTTTTTTACCTCTAATCCTTTTTAGAGTCTGGCTGGAGGTACTCACTCAGTACCCAGCATCCACCATCCATTCCTTTGAGATCTATGCAAAAAAGATATCACCAAATAGATAAAGATATATAGATAGACAAATGAGAACTGATTACAATTGCTTTAGCATATTTTTTTACACTTTGGGTGTTTTAGAAAAGTATTTTGAAAAAACAAGGAAAGTAAATCAAGTTCTGTGGGGGAACTGAAATTTTGCAGTGGAAGCTAGAAGCATCAATCTTAGCTCAGACAACATGCACTGTAACAACTCCCAGAGCAGCCAGAGAAGAAAAGATATGGAATACTCCCCTCTTTACACCCAAGGTAATTCCAGATCCATGACTGCAGCTCCTCAATCACTGGTTTTGTGTGTCCCTGGCACCATCAGTACAGGAGGTGGCATCATTCTGTAGCTGGTCCTGGTTGTAACAGCTGACAACTAAAGCAACAGCTAAACCAATATGCTTTATTGACATTCCTTTCATACTTAATGTGAGAACACAGCAACCACTAGAAAGAAAATTAACTTTCTCTCAGCTGAAATGAGGACAAGCTTGGAAACCCCAGTTCTAGAAAGATAAACACGATTTCTGGACAGGCACATATGTTCCTAATTCCATTTAGGATATATGCAGAGAGTGAAATTGTGTCTCTCAATACAAAAGATGAAGTCAATATGGCCAAAGCTAAAGGCATCAGTCTTCTCACTTAGAGGCAGTAACAGTCTATGGACATGCTGGGGTTATCTCCAGCTAGTCCCATGCATACTGGCACATCTGTGATGCTGACACCTTCAAGGCTGAGTCCCCAAAGCAGGGTGAGCTGTTAGGAACTCCCCTCGTCAACAGCAACATGAGCACCTTCCCAGCATGCTGGCCACCAGTGCCACAGAGAGTGCTCCTTTTCAGCACTCCCCAGTCACTCATGGGAGCCAAATAGCTCCCTGCGGCTGCACAGGCTGTGCCTGCTGTGGGTCATGGGCTGGTGGAAGAGAATTTCAAAATGGTAGACACTTTTTAGAGGCTGAACACTGTTTCTAAGTCAATCTTCTGCTTACAAGGAGGTCACACAAATTGCACCTCAACATGCCCTCCCTCCAAGAACCTGGGAGGCTCTTTTTAGGGAGATTAATGAGTGCTTTTACAAGTTGCTGAACTTGTCTTAGTGTGTCCTCAAGCTGGTCATGTCCTTTTATTTTATTGGAACTGAGGCAAGTTAGTCCCTCTACCTGTGCTTGCCGAGAGCAACCTCGAGGTGTCCAACAGTACCAAAGTTAGGCTGTGTATGTCAGTCCCTAATGCAGCTGACACTGTGATACATTTTCTGTCAGGTGAAATTTAGAGGCACATTAACCTGCTTGACAGGAACAGTGAGTCACAAACAGCTCCTGAGGAGAAATGTCCACACTGTGGAAAATCTTTCAGGGTTTTTCAGATGGCATTTTGATACATCTATTAATTATATTTGCAGTCTCACAGATATCCAAAAAAAAAAACAAAAACCCAAAGCATAAAAATACATAACCTTCCTAGAAACACAGCTGACTTTGCTGCCTGAATTTTCTAGACATCTCTGTCTTCTTTAAATAACCAAAAGAAAAATCAGCTACAAGATTCTCTCTTCATGCTCACTCTTCTGCTATTAATTTTAGAGTTGTTTGGTCTACATCACGAGTGCTGGTGGTGGCCAGTGCATCTGCTCCAGAGTCAAATCAAGAGCCAAGAAGAAATTACCTTTCCCTGGCTGTACTCGAGTGTCTTTGTATGTTCTGCAATTTCCAGCACTGTTGGTGCTGGAGGTGGAGCTATATGTGCTGTTGTCCGGGGCTGTGTTGGGGTCTGGCTTGACAGCTTTGCTCTTAGAAGCTTTGGAGAGCAGGAAGGGAGAGGATGTAGTGCTCTGGGGTCTTGGCTGTGGCAGACTGATGTACTGTTTTCCATCATTGACCAGCTCTTTCCCAGTTGGTGCACAAGTGAGGCATCACCACTAAGCTGATTTCTGGCAGGCTTCCCTGGAGACATGTCACTTCCAGCAAGACCTGAGAGGAGCCTGGGAGTGATCTGAGCATGCCAGGCAGCTTGGAGAGAGCAATTGGTACTGGTTATCTCTAGTCATTTGCTCTAGGAAGAGGAGTCATATCTAACTGATGGTGAAAGCTCAAACAGAGATGTTTGAAAGTAGGATTAATAGCACCACTGCTATCTTTAACTTGAAAGTGACCATAGCCAGAAGGACATCTTTCTGTGAAAATATGAGTTTTGTTGGTTCAGTTTCATTGTCCAGCTAAGTAGCATAGCTGAGCTGCATTAATCACTTCTTCTCTCACTCTCTCTCACTCTATGTACTTGTATGGCTCTCGTCACACTCCTATCTGAATGTGTCTCCCCCAGAGGAATTTAAGAGTAAAAATAACCCTCTATCTCCTTTCCCAGGCTGGATAACTGCCTCCAGTTTATAGTTTCCTAAAGAGTATTGTGCATACTTTATCCCAAAAGAGCTCTTTTCATCAACAGGAGAATGTGATGGGAAAGTTACGTCAAACAACAGCTGAAGGTAAACAGCATAGGAAGAAATCCTAGGATCTGAGTCTGGTCTTAGGGGTATGATAGGAATGTGATTTCTGTTATGTTTGTGTTATCTTAAATTACACCATAAAAGGTGCAAAAGAAATAGATATTTACCTGCAGTAGTATACCTATTTAATTCAAGTTCAGGGTGTTTTGACATGCATTAGTTAATGCTGTAGGCCACTATGAAGATATAAAATGCTACATGTATCCTAAGTAGTAATATTGTTCAAGCTGAATTGAATAACGTAGTAAAGATGCTGCAGAGTAATTAAAAAGAAACTTAATTTCTTCCAGTTGTTTGAAGGAACAAGCACAAAAAGATTAATGCCTCTTATAAAGAATGAGCAAACTGTTAACTGCACTTGCTGTAGGGAGGTGTTTGTTTCCAGCAAAAGACTTTTTTCTAGATAGCCCCATCCATTAGATACTTCCAATTAAATTAAACAACATGTTTCTTTTTACAGATGCTTTATTGCTTGATACTGATGCAAACAATTTATATGAAAAGAATTGTCAATCCTAAGTATTTGAAAATGGTGCCACTGGAAAGAAAGGTATTTGTCTATAAAGCGCCTGGTAAGATCTTGAACAGGAGGACCAGGAAGCATTCCCAACTATACTTCCAATGTAAGGAAGTACACTTTGATCAATTTATACAACCGCTTCTCTGTCTTCAGGGTCATTTCTGCCTTGTCACTCTGGCTTCCCAGAAAATAATGCAGGCCTTGATGCCTTGATCCCACATATAATCCTATGTATCTCAAAAGTACAAACTTCCATTAGCATCAGCAGTGGATACCATGGGGAAAAATACAACAAAAAATTAATCTATGGAGACAGTATTCTGGACTGGCAATGATGCATTCCTCAGAGGAAGGTGCAAAGAACTGTATGTTGGGTGTTTGAAACAATATCTTCAGAGCGGCTGAAGAGACAGGCCTCTAGCTTGGATTTTCATATGCTCCTTGGAGCCCAACTCCATTGACTGCAGCAAGTGGTGAGAAGTTAGCAGAACGATTAACAAATGCTTTTGATCACTCATGTACAAAAAGGGCCAAAGGTACTTGTTTAGAGCACAACCATAGCTGGGCTATTACATACCATTTTATACATAACCAAAATCCTATTTAGAAAAATGTGTGCCCTTGTGTATCCTTCTACTTGCTAAGAGAAATCTTGCAGCACATGGAAGGAGGGTTTTCCTTAGACTTCTCTGGTATGTAAAGTGGCAACACGCATTGTTTATAAGGCAGCCAAATCCCCAGGTGATTCAAATTTGAAGGAAGCATCTGATCTGACTGATGTGTTTAAGAGTGCATCTGAAATCAAAGACTTCATCCCAGAGAGCTTTGCCATGTATCTCTTTCAGGGAAGGCAGGGAGGCACCTGCATTGTTCTCTGGAAGTTCACAGCAAGCTCACCAAAATTGAATTAAGCCTTTGAAAGCAATCTTTAGTCTCTTAGAGCTGAGTGGCTGAACTCTGTGTGAGGTTACATATAGAAAGAAGTTATTTTGCATGAGCAAAGCAGATTAGATTTTCATATTTTACTCTTTGTTGTGACCTTGGCTATGCATAAAACAACAGCCATGTGAGACCTCATTGAAGCTTGCTCCTTAGGGAGAAATGGAAAGAAGTGTGTGATAAAACTCTTGATTCTGCCATTATCTGGGAGAAGACCCTCACAACCAGCCCTCCCCTGCTCCCACATGTTGTGGCTGTAGGCCAGAGCTCTCTAAACCCTCTTTCTCGCTTAGATCACTTATGAAATCAGTGTAACGCTGCACATTTTTAAGAGTGGACTTGAGCCTCAAATAATGCTGGTTCAGGGTCCTTGATAAAATGAGTTTTTACTATTTGCTACTGAAGTGGCTTGATACAATAAACAACAGAAATACATTCAAGAGTAAAGTATAATATGGAAACTCCCTTCAGGACTTGTCTACAAAAATGCATTAGCACTTTATTACATCTGCAGACATAGCAGAAAAGCCCCAGAGTACAATGGCAGCTAGGCTGGCATGAAATCGGGACTATATCTATGCCTCAACAGCACCTTTTACTGAGGTTTTTAGCACCATGCATCTCTTTTGGACAATTTTGCCCCTCTGCCAGCTCCAGTCACGCTCTGGATAACTGGCAAAGGGGGCCCTAGCAGCTGGCTCAGGTACCAGCTCTAGTGTTGGGACTTCACTTTGTACTGAATCACTGGTAATTGCTTTTTTTAAGTACATCTTTGTGTTGCAAGTATTTCATGCATTTGATCCTGCACCAGCAATTAAGCCAAAATTCCCACCAAGGTCAGAAATCATGTTGTTTTAGCAAGAATGCACATTTGTCTACTGTTTCTGTGCATGAGTATTCCTTAAATACAGTATTACTTGGAAACATAGAATTTTCTACATTGGAAGGGACCTTTAAGATCATTGACTCAAACCATAGCACTACCAAGTCCGCCACTGAACAGTGTCCCTCAGCACCATGTCTGCACTTCTTTTAAATACCTCCAGGCACAATGATTCAACTGCTTACTTGGTCAGCCTGTTCCAGTGCTTGACAACCCTTTCAGTGAATTATTTCTTCCTAATATCCATCTTAAACTTCACCCAGTGCAACTTGAGGCCATTTCTTCTCATCCTACTACTTGTTACTTGGGAGACGAGACCGACCCCACTTCTCTACAACCTCCTTTCAGGTAGCGACAAGGTCTCCTCTCAGCCTCCTTTTCTTCAGGCTAAAAACCCAGTTTTCCTCAGAATGTCCTCATAAGACTTGTTCTCCAGACGCCTCACCAGCTATTGGGGTTTGGGCCTCAAACCAGGACACCAGCTTTGCTGTCCTTTTGTGGACATGCTCCGGAACCTCAATGATTCTCTTGTAGTGAGGGCTCCATGCAATTAAGCACTCTTGCTCGTTAATAAAAACTGACTCTGCCAAATCATATACTTTAGTTTAGGAATGCTTTAGTGCCATTAAGTGGTGGGTGACTTGGCTGATACCCAGTGTCTCTCATTTGAGGTGAACTGTTAAAAAACCACACTACTTGAAGTGCTGTTGACTGAACTGCTTCTGCATGTTTCATTGGATATTTAGGGTGGGGTTCATCTCACCTAACATTAATTAATGAAAAGACACAGGATCCACTAAATGCCTCAGGCAGGTCAAGAGCCTGGGAGGCCTCTGCCTCTCCATTAACAATAGAAAAAAAAACAGAAGACTAACTCAGACCGGAGTGTCTGGTTCTCAGACAGTTTAGGTTACCTTACTCAGGACATAAGAAAAATATTGTGTGGTTTTGTAGCCAGCTGACATCAGTGTAAGCCCTAGCTAGATGGAGGCAACCTGACATCTCTCGCTCCCTACCCTGACTGATCCTTCCTCAGAAGGAAATAGAGAAGAGGAATTCTTCCTCTTTTTTTTCCTAAAGCTTGTTTATGCAGGAAGATTTTTATTAGCCGAATTGGTAAAAAAATGTAGAGTTAAATAATATAGTTTACATCAGACTGGACTTCTTGTGTGAATATTCTTGTTCAGGAATAATAGTGGTCATTTTTGATTTATCACAAATTAATTC
Organism: Jacana jacana; assembly: GCA_013400555.1. NCBI lineage: Eukaryota > Metazoa > Chordata > Aves > Charadriiformes > Jacanidae > Jacana > Jacana jacana. Next base: position 196,315 of record VZTM01035511.1, read on the forward strand.
TAAAATGTTATTGACTAAACTGCAGGAGAAAAAAGAAGAGGAAAAAAACCCCAAGCACCACAAACAAAACACGTTCTTCTCTCCAAAGAAATTAACTCACACGGGGAATTATTCCAGTAAAACGAAATCAGTTTGAATTTGTACCTTTGTTTATGCCACTATAAATTTTCCATGTAGACAACACCATATAGGGAAGTTACATTTTACATTATAATGAGGTTACAATGTGCTAATCCCCTTGGACTGAAGCAATTATCACCTGCCTGCTAGGTGTTAAATGCTGCATTACAAGGGGATTATTTTCTCTTTTGTTCTGACTGAGACCTGGTCTACCCACAAATTCACACTGGTTAAACTAATTCAGGGGGGAATTTGCATTTTGCATCCTCTGAATCAGTTAGTATTGTATTAATAAAACTGGACTCAATGACAATTCCCTTGATAAGTTGTAATTCAAAGTAGTAAAATCATTATTTCTGTGCTACCTGGCCATTTAACGTTATTCAGTAGCCTCAGTTATTTGATTTTATTTGTAGCACATTTTAATTTATAGTTGTGTGCTTTCTTTTCTACAGTTTAGCATTGAAATAGAGATAAATATCATGAATGAGGTGAGTTTGGGACTTTTTCGATCCTTGATACACAGCAAACCTTAGTGCCACAAGAAGTAGGTCAGTGATTGCTTGGTTTGTTTCCCTTCTCAGTGCAATAAAGTAGTGCCAGGGGATGGCTGGCTGTGAGAGGTGTAGTCTTTTGAAGAAGCTATAAAGATCTAGGCATGTGTAGAGCTCTTCCAGCTCCCACATCAGTCTTCACAGCAGTGATGAAAGGTTGCTGCCTTGAGTGTCCTGGGTGAGTTCCAGTTATATTATTACAGTTTACACATCTTGGTTTCCTTATAACTTACTTGTATGAAGTACGGATCACAAGCCTTTTGTGTAGATGTGCATCCAGTTTAGAGGCATCTGTCAACCACTTCAGAGCAGATTGTGGTTTAGTGATGGTTGGGTGAGCTGTACCCATGCACACATCACACACAAACAGACATCACTCATCTGCAGTCTCACTGAACACAGTCAAGGCACATAGAGTGTGTGCCTCAAATCTCACATTCCGACCTGGCCCTTTGCTGCTTACTTCAAAGATGGAAGATGTTTTTTTTGGCATAAGCCATTGCTCTCCATTCTGCTGGGTGTGTTCATAATAGCTGCCATGCACAGCCCAGACCCACTGCTCTGGGACACATCTACTCCCACCTTTCTTTTCACGTTTCCCCATGGATGGCAGGATAGACCAGGAAATTTGTAGCCAGGAAATTCATAACTATGTACAATTGTGTTTGATTTGCCCAACATTTTGAGAACATTGTCTTTTTTGCATGGAAGACACCATATACCACCAACATCCCCAGTATTTTCCAGTTGTAAAATATCCAGAGACCCCTTGAAGGCCAATTATATTGTGCCTATTGTTTCAGGAACTTGGAAAAATCTATGTAAATTATGTCAAACAAAAATAGAATTTATTGTGTCTGTGTAAATGCTTCCATGAGTCTGAGAACTGCAGACACTGTCAAGAAGAAAGTTGATGCCAAAAATCTTTACAAAACCATCTTGAAACCCACTTAATTTTCTTACTGGTAAACTCAATCCCATTGTACTCAATCCCCAGTTAGTACAATCAGTGTAAAAACAGTACATTTAAAAACAATATCTGACTTGAAATAAGTCAGCACTCAGCATTTACCTCACAGACTCCTACTGATTTCACAGTGAGTACAATAAAGGGATGCTCCAGGTGCTGGTTTTCCCATTGGGTAAGTGGCAAGACTCACCAAGACTTCCTGATACTGCTGCTACATGGTAACATAAAGCAAAGCAGATTAACCTGTGTTTGCTATCGGTTTATACCATAGGAGTTCTCTAAGTCTCCCATGCTGGCTTGTCTACCATCCGAGCTGAGCTGTGGCACAACAAAATTGAGTATATACAAAGCCCCAGACAAGCTCAAATGCCCATGAAGCCCAGAAGGATGTGGACCCATTCAGAGGAAATGCAGACAACACTTTGAATCCTTGATGTCACTCGCCTTTAGAAAAAGTTTAAAAGAGAAGGGGCTCTGGCTGCACCCTCTCATTCATCTCCTTCCAGCATAGCTGCATCATAGAATAAGGCAAAGAGTGTGGCCGAGACTGGGTGTCATCACAATAAGTGTTTATCTATGATAGGTGTCTGTGAGCATGCAGCAAAAAGACTGGCCCCATGTCCTACTTTGCCCGAATGAATCTTCACGACATGGCAGAGTCGTGAAGATTCATTGCTGCTGTTGCTGCTCTTGTAGGGGAGAAGGCGGAAGCAGAGAGAGGAGTTGCCAGCACTGAAAAGAGAAGGGTTACTCAGCTATTTTAGCAAGTCCCAAAAGTTCTTGTGGTGGAAGTTGCTCGGCCTTTCCTTCCCAGGAGGGCACAGGTAGTCCCATGTGAAGAAACCTGAGCCACCTATGGCCCAGGCTGAAAAGCAAAGGAAAACGTTCTATCTAAACTGCTGTCGACCAAGCGGAAGTCAGTGCAGGCATGTGGTAACACGCAACTGAGGATCAGCAATCCATTGGGATGTCTCCTCCACCTGCACACATCACTATCACTATTATTTAATTAGGAACTGAGCACCTGCAGATTTCTCACTTACAAAATAAGAAGGAGGGATTATTGTTTTTTCCACAACTGTCTTGTTACTCGAGTCACATCTGGTCTAAATCTAGTAGGAAGACAAAACTGGAACTGTCAGCACTGCTAAAGGTTTTTTCTTCTGCTGATTAATAATGGCAAATATAACCCAATGAGATCCCTGCCTTTTGTCTCACAATAAAACCCAGAGTCCTATATATCATGTGTGGCTTCCCTGAAGTGCTGCCCACTTGTGCCACTTCAATGAGGAATACATTAGATATGCTCTTCTTTGGCAACCAAGCTCTTACCAAAATCCTTAACTGCAACAGATGGGAAGAAAAGGAGAGGGTGCATTAAGAAAGCCATAGAGCCATCTGTGATGGAGGAGGAAGGGAACAGCATTTCTAAATCCTTAACTTTCCAGTGACTCGGGTCTTTGCTGGTTTCCCTTCTACCCATGGCTCTACCCATGCCACCACCCTGGGAAACCAGAATGGTTTCTGGTGCTCCTGCCAGGAAGAGAAGTTGAGAGTTTATGTGACAATGGTTATTGTTGGGGCAGCCCTTTTTACAAGGGTGGTCATCACCCTCATTCTGCCTATTTTCCCAGTGGCAGGAGGAGCAGTAAGACTGGTTTTATAGATCCCTACATGCCTGGAGAGCCTTTGGCTAGTGATGACTCTGCTCTTGGCCAGTGTTCCCTGCTTTGCCCAACCATGCCTTACAGCTGCTCCTGGACTCACTGAAGCTAACCATGGGCTATAGTTAAGCACTTTTCCCTCTGATTAAGAGCAAGGCAGATTGTTAGGATACTCCTTAACAAACAGTCCCTTCAGATGGCTGAAATTCCTGGCTGAACATTGATAAATTCCTATCAGTCTGAACAGGACAAGTTATCCCTGAAGGTCATAAGTTTGAAAATGGTTTTGGTTGCCTCTGAATGGCTGGCTTGTGGCACCCATGCTCTGATTTTCAGGAACAATCTTTAACTTCATTTCTTGTGAACTTCATGCAGACTTTTGAACCTCCAGCACTACTGAGAGACAGGCCATTGTGCCTGAAATTGGAACTGCACAGCTGATGGTACCCCAAAGGAAGAAGTAGGGGGTTGTGGAAATGTGACTATAAGCGTGCAATGAGCCTTTGTCTAGGCATGTGAGAACAATGCTGCAGAAAACCTGGAAGGCACACATTCTGCCTCTGCAGTGGAGTCTCAGACACTGAGGCCTGATCATCAGCTCATATCAAAAGGTATTTGAACCGCATAAGCTTTTTTATTGTTTGGGGAAAAATTTGTCCTTGCCCTTTTTCCTTCAAAACTTGTAATGATTCAGTATTCTGTGACTGTAAAACTTTATCTTTTCAGGGTCATAAACTCTCTTTACTCCTGCAGTATTATTGAAAGAAGCAGCTTTCTTTGCTCATGTCAGCTCTTGTGCACTTAGGTCTGGCTGAGGTGGTTTGCAGTTGGACAGCAAGGTAAATGATAAAGCACTAGAACAAGCAGATCACATTTAGCCATTGAGGTAGAAAATGATCTGTTTTCAGACTGAAAATACTTTTTTTTTCCTCCGATATTGGCCATTATAAAATAAGCCACACTGAGGCAGAATCATAATTGCAATTCATATAAATGTCTACAGTGATGAAATTCCCTTCAGTCCGACAGCAAAGAAAGATGAAATCCTAGGCTGCAAGTGCCCCCAATCATTAGTTGAATGAAAAACCACTTTGCATTAAATTTCAAAGGCCCATCACATTGCAATAGTCCTGAATTCAGATCTTCTTCCAGTGTTGCTATTCCTCCTGAGGTACCACCCAAATTCCTACAACTAGAGTTGCTTTTTGCAAGAAGAAATAGTCTCCAAGTTTCTAGTTTCTGAGTGGTATTGACTTTTCTGAATTTGTCACAGGAATGATGCTGTTGACCCTCCAACTTTAGCTGCTGAAACTGGGAGCTCTGTTGTGGCGGCCAGCTCTGATCTTCTCAGGCTCTGTTCAACAGTGCCTGTTCTGCACCATTGCACAGCATTTGGATCTGTTCTAGGGTTAAAAGCCGAGAGACTCAGAGAATGAATGGAGAGATGGCAAAAGATATAGCATTGTTATCACCTTCTCTGGGACTCACAGGGTTCAGGAGTGCTCCCCTTTTGACATTCCTTTTCTTTTGTGCCTTCTTTCCAAGAGGTACTCTTTCCCTGGAAAGGGAAGTGTAGGGAAGCAGGGCACTGCTACCAGGAACCTTGCTCTATAGTCACCAAACTTGGGCTGAGGAACCTGTTCTCGTGTGTCACATAATTCTGGATAAGTTTAACTATTAGACAAAATTTAAGGGTAAAGTATTTGTAATAATTCAGTAGGGTAGAAACAGATAAATTAATACAAATTCCAGTTATGATTATACTTACTGGAAAAGATCCTTTGTGGATCTCAGTCATTTTGATTTTCTTTTATCTTATATTAGGCACCAAAATCTCCCTTTAATTATATAAGATAGAGTTTCTTTGCCAGAGATGGCTGTTGCTGCTACTGTCTCCCCTGCCACTCCCCATTCACCCAAGGGAGGGGAGGGTAGAGGGCAAAAGCTAAGACTGTTTTTCTATGCTATCCAAAGCTCAAATACCCCAGTTTTCCTGCAGCTTACTTGAGAAAACTTTATTCTCAGCACTTGTGATTAGTTCCTGGACTCCAGATGGCATCATTTAAAGAGTTACCTTACTTTTGTCTTCTGTCTTTCTCAAGATCCTTTGATTGACGTTTTTGATCTATACCCAAATTAGTAAAATGCTAGGTCTGGAGTACTTTTCTTTGTCACTGTCTTCTGCAGATATACAAAACAGTAGGCCTGTGTAATAATGTCCAGTCTTCTCTCTGGATTTATAACCATTGTTTTTTAGTGAGTATCTTGTAAAAAAACAAACAAACAAAAATTGTGGTACTACAGATGATGTTGAGTAATAACAAACACTGTTCTCTATACTTCACAAAGAGACTTTTGAAAGACACTGTCAGAGATACTGTTTGAAAGCCATCTCAACTTTTGCCACATGTAGGAAAGAAGCAGCTCTTTCATAGTCTGCAAATGGATAAATGGATTTTTAAACAAGATGTTACACCTGACATTGCATTTATAAAAGAATTGAATTTTTATGTGAATAAGAGTAATAAGAGTAACAAGAGAGCAGAAATTAAATTCTATTCATACTTTTTCAAGGATGAGATCTGTAATCACTGTAGTCCTCCACTGCATGCTTTGACACTTTCTCTCCTTCTCTTCAATAATCTAATAAAAGCTGAAGTTTCCACTCCAAAAACCCCTCCACATTAATCATTTGGTCTGTTGAGATCTCAGCTCAATTATTGTCAGCCTGCATCTCTGCAACTAGGAAATTACATTAAGAATTACTCCAAAGTGATACCAGAGTGCAAGAGTTGAGTGAAGAAGGGGTAGCTGGGCTTTAATTTTGCAAAGTGTCCTCTCCAGGATGCTGCTGAGCTGGTATGCAGTACCGTTTCCAAGGAAAAAAAATAAAATTAATGCAATCAATTTACTTCACGTTTTGCCTTGTCTCAAAAATTATTGAGTCATTAATCTTAGCAATGTCATGGTGTTGTCATTCACCAAATTCAATTAAATAGGAGCTCACCATTAGAAATCTGTGTGTTCTTCAGATGCAGTAATACCCTTCTTGGTAATAATGAGTGGAGCTCCCCTTGTTGAATTAGTGAGAAGTTAAAGGAAAGGAGCTAATGAAGATGAGTAGGGTAAACTGCTTCAGTATTCTGCACATTCTACACACCTAACCCTGATACTACTGGCTCAAATTCTTCTTATACAGTCATAGGCATTAAATGGAAATGCAAGTTCACAAGCTTCATTTCAGGGACCCTAGGTCTTAGGCTCTTCCATTCTCTAATTTCTGTTTTCATTGAGCTAATGTAGAGTTTCTGGACCAAGAAGCCAGGAGCTTTTATGGACCAGGGCAGATAGCTGATCTTCTCAGAAAACGGTGCTGCAAAGTGGCTTTGTGCCCTTCTATCATAGTAGCCACTGCTAAAACAGCACAGCACTGCAATGCAGAGAAGTGTTCACCAAAGGAGCCGAGTGCTGATGGTCTCAAAGAAACCTAGCTGGTCTGAAGAGAAATTGGAAAAAACAACCTATGCCAGGAGGTTAATTGAGCTGAAGCTAATTTACACTTCATGAGCAAGAAAAAGTTTCTGTGATGCCCGCCAAGAGTAGAATTAACATGGGAATATCAATGAAACTGCAGTGCATTAGATCAATGGATCGTCAGGGAAAAAAAATAACTTGTTCATGTATAAGGGAAATGCCAGTACAAAAGTCACAAATGAGACCTGTTTTTGTTGAAAGCAGGTTGAAAATTATGTCACCGTGAATGCCACAAAAGATAGCACCCAGACTCTGATAAAGAGCAAGCATTGCTGCTGGCCACTAGGAAATGCCTTGGAGGTGACATTGGGGTTACCTTTATTTCACACGTAAACACAAGTGCCAGGAATCCCAGGCTTGTACCAGCTCCCATTGACTGGTCTCAGGCCACCTCATGACACAGGCTACAGGTGAATAGTAATAACGAATGTTAGTTTGATTCCCTAAGGATGTTTAGCTGGAAGATAACAACACTGCGCCTAAGGTAATTAGTCTTGCCTGTCAGCAGAGCTAATCAGTTATAGCAATAGTGATAGCATAATGATATGACAATAGAGCTTCTGGTTTTGGGGCTAGTGTGGATGGGTGTCTGTGCAGCACATGTGCCATCTCACACACACAAAACACTGCCTTAACTCCAGTCCTTATGCTTGGAAGTGCTATATACAAAATGTGTGCTGGATACCATATAAAACACTTTCTGACCTGTTTTCCAAAATTACTAATATGAAATAGGGCCACCACGTGTATTGGCTGTACTTCTGTAATATCATGGGGTTATACAGAGTCAGTGGCAGGCAGTGTAGATGCACATGGTGCAATAGGATTGTGGCATTCACTCTGAAGATCTCCCTTCAGAAGAGACAGAAGTAGAGGAAGGGAGAGAGCACACAGGTACACGCTGACCACATCATGACCATGTAAACATGGGACAAAGCCAATGACTACAAAGTGATGCAACTCAAAGTGTTATATTTATGCACCTAAATTACAGGGTCTAGAGTGTGTTAAATCCCCATGTGAGTAGACTCATTCAGATGTGTATTATATTTTCACTACAGCATAATCCTCTTGAGAGGATGAGTTTATTCCCAGATGAGGGCATCTGCATAGCAGTTTAATGCATTTTAACTTGTGATTATTGACTTTGTACCATTAACTGAGTTGCTTTCACTATCCTGAATGCACCTGTGACAGACCAAAGTTTGTAGAACTGCAGCCCTAATCTTCACAAATCTCCAAAGACCCACCTGCCTTTGGTGTTTTGAATCAAACAAATGAGGGCAAAGTACTGATCACACTGTGCTCTTGTGGACAAGAGTTGCCCAGGAAGCATTGTTGTCACTGATACTGCCCCAGTCCCATATTGAGAAAGGAGCACCAAGACTTGAGGAGTTTTGTTCTATCTCTGATCAGATGTAACCATAGGAGGGGTACCCAAGAAGCAATGCATGCATCTTCATCTCTGGTCATTTCCTGGCCTTTTAGGCCAGACACAGCTTCTTTCAGAGGACATATTAGGGTCTGGTCTCAAGCCCTGTATCAGTTACTCAGTGCATGCTTTGCATATTCAGTGTTTCAATGGGCTTTGTAACAACTCAGGACACTTTTTGTTGTTAATACAGAAAACAATTAGTGGCTTAACTCCTTACAATTCCCCATCATTTGATTAATGACCCTTTCTTGGAGGTAAATCCTTCATCAGAAGAGAATAGTGCCTGCCTTTACAAAATTTCAATTCATGCCATTTTCCTAGCACAAGCCAGCTTTCAGTAGAAGCATCACCAAATTTTGAACATCAGAAGGCAGACAGGTGTCTTGGCAACAGCACACATCAGAGCCCAGCAAAGTCTTGACCGGCTCAAGACTATCCACCAGGATGCCTTGGTCAGAGTCCTGAGAGTCCTGGTGCAGCAAGTGATCAGTGGTACCACCAGGAAAACAGTTTGCAATCTGAAGTCTGTGTATGGGAGAGAAAGTTGATTTGATGGAGAGGGGAAGACTGGGGAAGAGAAAAAAGCCTCATCTGCTACAGAAATCAGGAATTACAGGGCAAATTAGGCACTGGAGTACAGGGAATTAAAAGTTTATCTCAAGGTTGAAGCAACTGATCACTGCTCTGAGAAATCCAATTCTGTCCTTGCAATCATCAAAGAGATCCTGTGTCATGCTTGACATGCCACTTAATCCAAATTTGGCATCACTGAACACTGATGCTGTGTTTCTTTTTCTATTGATTGGTGCCTGACTTGAGATGCTGGAGCACTCCCAGCTGCGGAGGCTGACAGTGGACAATGCCAGCAGGTGTGTTTCATTATGTAAATTGCCAAATATGCCCAAACCATCATCACACCCTCATCACTGAAAACAGAGTGATGAAATCAGTGCTGCCTTTGACCTTATCTGTTTTATACCTCAGTCATGAAACCGGGGATCAAACAGCCTCCACCCCTCATAGTACTGCTGTAGTGCAAAGTCCTACACAAATTGAGCAGGTCCTGAGGTGTGAATCAGTCCACGGGGAGGTCGGTGGTCTATGGGATGCACCACAAGGCCAAGAGCCTGGCCACAAAGCTGGAAGCAGCAGATGGATGCTGTGCTATCTCAGGCATGGTGCGAAAAGGGCCGTTACAGGACTAATCAGGAAAGCTGTACTGGGAAAAGCATCTTGGGAATTTTTGGACCAACATTTGAGATGGGTTCAAAGACTGCAGTGCTCAACTGGCAGACAGCCAGATGAGGATACACCCAGCTTTCTGAGAAGGGTTTGTACAGAGCACAGAAAAGTACGTTTCATTTGCAGAAGGCTGCATTTGAAACAGAAAATATTAAATATCTGCCCATCAGGGGAGCACAACCCACTGTGTAGTCACTGCAATGGGCTCTATGATAAGAAGAGAGGTGGGCAAGGTGATTTTGGATCTGATGCATTCCTAATCGGCTAATTTTTGAGTATGTAATTTGGCAACCTTAATGATGCTTTTCAGAGCTGCTTTTCCTTGTAATCATTGGCATTTTGGAAATTTTTGGCACCTGACAAGGGCAAAAGCAGAACATACTTAGTATCATTCAGCAGGGCTCACTTGAAAATAGTGAGACTTCATACAAGCAATGCCTGTTTTGAGCATAGTTAGGCATTTATCACCTTTGGGATAGAATGAGCTTAAAAGTACTGGTATTGCTGAATTCCATGTTAAATTATTTCCTCTCCTAAAGAAATTCTTCTTATTAATGACACTATAACAGGCTTTAAATTGCAATGAGTACTGATGGAAAATGGAGTCCAAAGCTGACATCTTTGGGGACAAAGCAAAAAACAATCCAAGGCATTGTCTTATGGAAAAAGCAAAGATTTCTCTCCAGATCCTTTTCTCCTGTGACCTTTGGTATTTAGCATTTGACATGACATTTCTTCAGAAAGAGCAGGGAGAAAGAAATGGACTGGCAGACAGAAGGAAATGGACTGGTAGGTAGAAAACCCCTGCTATGCAACTAAAGAAACACGTTCTAGTTGGAACACTGTAAATCAGGATAATTTCACACACACACACACACACACAAAAGTAATTGGGTCAGGGAATTTGTGATCTCCAGCCATTTTGTCTCTGTACAACACAGGATGGCCAGCTAGTTAGCCTCTGTGGCATTTATATGCACAGTTCCTATTAAGTGCAGAAAAAGGAAAAACGAAGACCCAGCCAATGTGGCAGCAGTATGGGTGTCTTTCAAAATACTCATTTTAGACAAAGTCAACAAAAGCTGAAAATCCATCATAAAAAACCTACAAGTTAGGGGTAAAGATTATCCTTCATGCTCAGACCACATACTAAAGTGATGATATTAATAGTCAGAAAGTAAACAAAACAAAGCCCAGCAGTGAGGTAAAGAAGCTGGTTGTCATGAGCATGGGATGGTGCAGCCAGGGAGAGAAAAACAGTCTGTCACTGTACGTCCTGAAGCAGGAATCACGGTGCCACCTCTTTATGAAGTAGCTTTCCAGCAGCCACAGGGGAGTGTGATGAGTCACGTATAAGAAGCACCCAGATTTGTAGGTGAGAGGGGTTATTTCTGAGCGCCTCACTGGAGCACGTAGCTGCCACAGATGGGCATGTGCTAGTGAGCTCCTTCCCAGGCTCCCATTCCAAGAATGAGAGTTTCAGTTTCAGCCAGTCATAAAATGAGCACGATCCAGCGTGACTTTTTTTTTTTCTTTTTTTTTTTTTTTTAGTTTGATCTGCTTATATTTATAGTTTGTGAATAACAGAGAAAACCAGGGGTGCGACTGTGCCAAACAAAGCAGTCGGAACACTCAGCTCATCTTTCCAGCCTAGAGGAAAATAAGTATTTTGGCATTTAGGTAAGAAGCAACACAGTTGCAATAATGAAGTACTTCTTTTTTAAGGCAGTGATTGAAAATAACAGGTTCACAGGCAAAATAGGTGGGACCAAACACATTAGGCACGCAAACTTAGTAACAGTAAGTTAGGTTAGGTTCCTGGTAGGAAGAGTGTGACTGGTGCAGATGACATGCAATTTTTTTCAAACAATAGCAAATTGTTAAAAGGCCTTTAAGTGGAGTAATACAGCATGAGTGATCCCATCTCTTATTTGTTGCTTGGCAAACTTGATTAAGTTTAATAGATATGAAAGGTTGCGAGCAGCTACATGATCTTCCTCTACGGTTATGTAAGCACTTTTTGACTTTGCAGTAACCTGTGTGCTGCAGCAGAAAATAACCAAAACTCAGATTTGATTCCTTTTAGAAAGACGGGGACAAAACCTGCAAAACCAGCAAAGAATGTTTTCCATATTACCTCCCTGGGGCCAGATCTTGGGCTTCTACCAAGAGAGATGGCTTCACTGGCTCCAGCTGAACTCAGCTTTTTCAAGGTTGCAGACCTGGCTGGAAGTTTTGCACCCCATGCCTGTCTTTTCAAACTGCTTTTGAAGCTAAAAATAAAAGCAAAAGCAGTAGCCATACAGCCCTTCTCCCTGCCTTTTTAGGTGCTCCATTTTTTTTAGTACAGGCAGTGTAACATCTGAATAGTGAATGTCAGCAAAATTAATTCCTTTTTAAAAGTTGTTAGAAAGCTGCCAGTGGCCCACTTGAGGTCTCATGTCAGAAAGCTCCACTGACTTGGAACCTGGGGCACAGTGGAATATTTTATTTTTGAGGGCCATATTTTTGGTGAGGCTGACTCAGAGTGTGACTTGCTCTTGAAAACGTCTGAGATGGAGAAGTAGAAAGGTGCTCCTGAATTAATTGCTAACATATTTGTTTCCTCTGCTACAGATGTACGACCACCTAGACCGGCTCTTACCTTTGAACACTGCCTGCAAATTGCACTCTGGAGCAGAAGCTGGACTTCTGGTGATCAGCCCTTCACCAGTGTCCAACTGCCCCTCAATAAACTGCTGGGGAAATTCTGTATTTCCTGAGGGTAAATTTTCACTCTGCAGATTCTTCAGGAAAGCTTCCCCTGTTTATGCTCTCCTTCAAAGGCATCAAGCTAGGAAGTCCTAGATTTCCTCCATAAATTATCAGGACGATTTAGATTTCTGTCATAGAGAAACAAAACCAAGAGTCTGTTTCAATCTTAAATGCTTCTAACTCATGTTTTTTATATTTAGCGCACTGGCTCTCAACATATAAACAACTATTCCATAGAGTCATTTCACAGAGAGATTTGACTGTTCCCATTTTATTCTTAGCTAATTCGTAACAAAATGTCCTTAGTCATAGGCCATGGAACTTTTGATTAATGTGTACAGAATAGTTTGTCTCGCTGACATAAAGAAACCAAAATAAATTCCCGAACAGTTAAATTAACACTTTAGCTCTTAGCTAAATAAGTAAGCACAATGCTTGCTTAACATGGGCATTTCACCATCTCATCCCAACTGACATAACTGCCAACACCTGCCATATCGTTGTGCCTACTTTCTATAGCGGGGCCCCACTCCATGACCTGGCTAGAGAAAGTCTCCCAGTAGAAAAAAAATCACAATTGACAAATAAACAAAGGCTTTCTCCCTCCTTAACAGCCTCAGAGAGGAGAGGGGAAGCTGGTGACAGGCTCACTGCTGTCTAAGTGAGCATAATGTACATACCTTGGCTGGCAGAATCTGAGATTTTGACAGATGTAACATAGCTGCAAAGCAAGTAATAACCAAGTGTTAAACCCCTGTAGTGAGGGCGCAGCCCATCTCTGCTGGCATTCTCCTTATCCTCTCTCCCCCACCCCTCCTTTGTAGTAATGTCTTTGTATTTTTTAGCTCTTTCTTCCACCTCCTTTTCCCTTTCTTTCCTTTNGGTTCATTGCTTTTGCTTTGCAGGGCTCCATTCCTCTGTGTCAAACAAAGATTGCACGGAGGAGAGCAGAGGCTTTAGAAAGGAGGTTATATCAGGCATGTTGTAGACAGCGATGAAATGTGTTTGTAACCTTGCCAGATGGATGGACAGCCCCTGCTGTGCAGGGACTCTCAAAAGCAGATTCAAAGTCATACATACCAGAGGGTGGGAGTGGAGGGGGACGGAGAGGCGGGATGTTGAATTTCCATACATTTCCATGAGCTTACTGTCATTTCTGCCTAGCTTGTCACTGGCAGCATATTACAAGGCTTCCCTATACTAGTCCTGCCTGTTAAAATCATACCCTGACCTAGATGCTTAATTTCCCCCTCAAAACAAATGCATACTGTGGGAAGATCATAGTCGCTACCTGGGGGTGGTAGGAATCATCCCTTGACGTGTTTTGATGGTTTGTGCTTGTTGCAGTTGCTGTTCTAAGCCTTGCAAAACAATTAAGCAACTATAAAGAGGGATATCCCAGTCACCCTTTGTGTGTATCAAGGATTTAATTCAACATCACCCAAGTACAAAGGCAGGTTGTGTAAATGGGCAGACACTCATCATGTAGGTAATTCTTAGAGGTGTTCCAGTCTGTGTGGCTGCAGGGCCTGTGGTCACAGCCCTGGTTGGAAACTCACGGTGCCAAGCTCTATCCAGAGGGCAACAGGGAAGAGAATGGGCTGGGGAGCTTAAATTGTATATGGACTTGAACAAGTGGCATCATTAAAAATAGCAAATAAGGGCATTTGACACTGTTTATAAAAGGGACTTACAGCAATGCCTAGTCCTTGATGCTTCCTTTCTGCCAAAGCCCCAGGGAAGAAGCCTCACAGATACTTCATCCCAAACGTAGTCTATCTTGGGCAAGGTGGGCAGCCCAAGCTGAACTTTCCATCCTCCCACCACTGAGCTATTACCATCAGCTCTGCTCCACTGAAAAGAAAAAGGACAGACCTGTCCAGGGAGAGTGGGTTTTCATAGTAGGACTTACTATAAAATTGCATTTTTGAGTATTTCAAAATGTGTTGCAGCCACCAAATCCTGAACAGACTGCTGGACTACTTTGAAGCCTGCACTGAAGGCTGAACAATGCCCTACCTGCCCCTGCAACTGAGGTTGAAATTTCCTTTTCCTCCTGCCAAGTCTGTGATACCAGTCATTGCAGAGAGGACAAGTCTCCTCTGTCCCGAGAAGCCAATGTCAGCAACTCCTCCAATCACCACTGTGAGTCACACCTCTGCCAGTGGCCTTTTGGGATGGAGACTGAGGAACCAGTTTTTCTATTTCTCATTCCCCAGAACAATATAAGGTGTGTCCTTAATCACACCCACCAACCTTGGACCCTACAGGCTCTTACGTCAACTGAGCCTTACTGAGTTGTGATGCCTGGAGAGAGATGGTTTAGCTACTTCATTGAAGAGCTCCCTACTCTTGGAAAGGCTCAGCCAGATTCTCAGTCCCCAGATGCTGCCCTTATCTGGAATGATGTATGGGGAGAATCCAGCCTCACAGTGTTCATGCCCAAGTAGGGCAAGACATTTTTTGGAGGAATTCATGGCTTAGAAAGACTGTAAAAAATTTAAGTATCAAAAAATAGACCATGTTATATCATGCCTATCTAATATCCACTTTAAAATCAAGTTCAAGTCCAACTCTCTTAGTTTAGCTACATATAAAAGCTAAAATATTTAAAAGCTAAACTATTTTTGAGATATTTTTTCTCATGCCAGTGACAACCATATATAAGTGCATGTGTATGTGATTTTAGCTTAGACAAATTGGACAGTTCTTTATTTTCTCCCTTTCCATTGTCTACCTTGCTCCTCCTACCACTGCTCCCTGCTCCAGTAGCTGAAGGCCAGAAAATTTTCACAGAACTCACAGAATCCTCAAAGATTAACAAGACGAGCCCAAAGACAACAAGTCTGGTGGCTTGAGAAGAGTCAGCTGGGTCTCCAACCTGTCTTGCCACTGTGCATGGCACCGCAGCCTCCGGCGTGCTCTGGCACATATTGAGCTGCGTAGCTGTTCAACTGCTTCAGGGAGCTTAAAATAGGACCTTTCCTCAGAAGCAAAGTCAGTGGCTGAGAGTAAGCAGGAGTGCAAGGACTTTTGCCAAAACATCAGAATGAGCCCAGTTTTGCTCTCCATTACTTTTCTAAAGGAATTTCTGCTTTCCTTGGCACTCTGTAAAACAAGGAGTATCAGGCCCCTCAAATGCCTTCAGATGCTGCTGAAACATTTGTCATCAAACCTTAAAGCTGTTGTTTAATCACTTTTCTCACAGCCAGATTCATCCTTTTGTTTATAGAAATTTCTGCAGTCTGGTATGCGTTTTCAGGCAAGATCAAGCTGTTTTACAACAAAAAGGTCTTTTCAATTCTGCAGTCATGTCTTATTTGAACTCCAGCTGGGCTCCTTTCTGAGTACAACTTATCATGGTTTACAACACAGCATCTCTTTCTGTAGCTGTTGTTTTACCATTCACATTTAAAGGTGGCTCAAAGCTTCTGCCATCCTCTGCCATGTTGTGTCCTGGTAGGAAGCGCTGGGAAACGAGAGCCACCACCATGTCATGCTTGGTCTGGTGTAATGCAGGAAATGCATAAAGATCATAGAATCATAGACGTTATGTTATGAGCAGAACACTGCAGCCATCTGTGCAGAGCTACATCCAGCAACTGTATGACACCATGCCTTATAGATGGCTGGTTTATCCACATACCTGATGAACACTTGATGGTCTACCAAGATAAGTTACTGTCTAACCACTGCTTCCTACCCCCTTAATTTATTCATTGGTTTCATGTCAATAACAAATAATGTTTCAGGGAATTAGCATTTTTGATATATGTCTTTTTACCTCACAGCTCAACATTTTCTGATTTTGCAAGTTAAATTATCAGCTTAGGGTCTCTCTTAACCTACTGTCACAAGTGTGACATGCCTATTCTTTTTTTCTGTGTTGGTTTTTTTTTTCTTTCTCTTGCCATTTGAAATAAGAAAATGCAACCAGAATAACTTTATAGGAAATGTGAAGTTAAGAAACTTTGAAGGATACTTAAAATGATCTATTTCCCCCTCTCTTCTGAATTTCTAAATAATAATAATTAAGAAAATTCTCTACCCTACCCCAGTGGGTATCAAGTGTAGAAATAAACAGTCATATTACAAGAAACGCTGTCTAGGAAATGACAAGTCTTTCTAGCACAGCTCTCATGTGAACATTACAGTGCTCAGAGTAAGTAAATGTAGCCACAACAGCTCAGGTACATCCCCAGAATGAACTTAACCCTGGCAGCAATCAATCTAGTATTTACGGGCTGCTCACTGTCTATTTTCACTCAACACAGAAATAGTTTGCAGAAAACTATTTGATCTATTATATGCTATTGCCCTGTTTGGCTGCATACATAAGGGGGAATAAAACAGGGGAAAAAAATAATCCAAAGAATTCAGAATACAAACCAGACAGATATCAATGCAGTTACAGGATATGTAAGATGGCTACTAACAGCAGCTAATTTCAGGGCTCACAGATAGCATAATCTGTTACTCTACTTATGGCTACTCTCTAGCAATAGCAGTAAGTGTCATTAGATGGAAAATGATACAACAGGAGAAAAAAACCTACATATTTTACTCTAAGTTTGGCGGTATCAGCCAGAAAAAGGGACCTAGTAGAGCTGGCTTCAGCCAGGTTAGCTGCAGGGTGCCAGAGGACAGCTGCCCAGCACCCAGCCACTGCTGTTTCCCACTGTCTGGACCAGTCCACTCAACCAGGGGTATCAATGTAGGCAGCAACGTCTCCTACCATCCACTGGCAGATCCACATCTCATAATTTGGGCTATTTTTCCAAATTTCAGTGAATCCTCCTTGAAAAAAATCATGGAGTCTACCAATTTGTCCCTTAGGTAACAATTTAAATCTCACATTTATTTACATATATAGAGTAACCAGAGAGTTAGTCTTCACTGGAGAGAGAAATTAAATGGATTACAAAGCTTTGGACCTGGAAGATCTCAGCTCTGACTGGAATCACTGGGATTTAGGCACCCATTTTCCTTTGAGGTGATGAACCCAAGTAGATTTTGCATCTCCATTTTGCATTCAGTTAAATGAATTCCAAAGCATGAACAGGGTTGGAAAACTTCTAAGTTTCTAAAGCCAGCAGCATAGCCTGTTGAAAACCTCATGTTATATTTCATTTGGTGGCTGCTCCACAAATACTCGGTTGGGATTCTTCTTACCTAACTTTAGTCTTCCTAATGAGGCCTCCAATCTTAATTTGATCCCTTGGCCCCCTCAGCTGGGTGGTTCCTCCAGATGGTGATTCAGAACTTCAAAAATTTAGTAAGGCTGTGGCTCCTTGGTTGAATTTACTTTAAATAACCAGCTGGTTTATCAAGTGCTGTTCTGAGAAAACACCCTTCAAGCCCATAAAAACACTGCGTCTCTTACACGCAGCATGAGACATACAAAAACCTAGATGCAAAGTAAATCAGTTGTGTCTACTTTCAGAGATTTCAACTGCTCCTGTAAGTCATAAGCTGCAAACTGGCAGGGAGCTGGCTGGGTTGGCTAGAATTAGCTAGAGTTGCAGTCATCAGTGTTTGAGTAAAAAGGCCTCTCCTGAGCACAGGGGATAAAACAGAGGATAGGGGCTGTGGCCCACTGGAGCCCACGGCCCCCTCCTGGTGCTGTGGAAGTGGCTCTGGGGCAGCCATTAGAGCTGATACAGCTTCCAGGGAGGTTGTAAAGAAATGCAGCCACTTCCCCAAAGAGCACTGATGAAGTCCTCGGTGCTGTAGCTTTGTCACATTAGCAGGCTCTACTTAAAAGCAACTCATATTTCCAGGTAAAATACAGACCTTCCTGAAACAGACCGATCCTTCAACTCTGGGTAAAAAATAGTGTCTAGGACATGCAGATTTGACTCCTTAGTTGCTTGGACAGATTGGAAAAAAAAAAGGGGGGGGTGGGATTAAGACAAGCACAAAGACTTTTTGGTAGACTGGTAAACTGAGCTATTAACCTGGGCTCCTACTGTTGTCCTCTTTCTAGAAGGCTTAGGGTTTTTTTGTTTGTTTTTGTTCCATGGGGTGAGGGCATTCCATGTGCATGGGGGGTGGGGGCATTTCTGCTCATTCAGACCACCTGAAAGAGGTAATTGAATTTGCCACTGTGGTAGCCAAAGATGTAATTAATCTCATAACCTGCAAGCATTGGAGACTATGGTGGCTGCTCATCAGCTGTGGCTAATGATGAGGTGCTGCTTCAAGGGCCCTTTGACCGCACAGTTCAGAGTAAGGAGTTCAGTCCTGCTGATCAGTAAGGTGGAATATGATCACTTTTGGGTGGCTGATGGTGAAGTGTTGTGAAGCTGTACCTACAATGGGTGCTGAGAATGACAGAAGCAATTTTGTGGACTGGAGCTCCATAGACACCTGCTAAAAATTACCGGTGAGTGTTGATTTCTACCTATTAAGCCTCTATGTAGCAGCTCAGCTACAATTAGCAGAGCAGAATACAGTAAGAGTTGACTGCAGAAAATGTCTGTGGCCTTTTTAATTATGTATGAGTATCCCTTTAGGTGCCTGATTGTCAAGATCCTTTGAAACATGTTGCTTTCAGAGGAGGAAGCGGTATCTTTGCAAGTTGCAGCTCTGGTTCTCTGATATTTGAAGTTCACAGTAGAGTTTAATCTGAGAGTTATCTTTTGTGGTCAGGCTTTTCTTGACCCTGCTGAGTTCTGGGCACCCATCCCCTTTGCTTAGAGGGACTGGTCCCAGCTGTGCTGAAATAGGTCTGTGGGAAGAGATGGTTTTGCTTGGCCTGAGGTGACTTCTCCTTTCTCCTCTGAAAAGAGAACTCCTCCTTTTGAACTGTTTTTTAAACTCAGCTTTTAGATCCATGAAGAGCTTTCATGTGAAGAGCTCTCATTGCCAGCTTTCATGTGAAGAGCTCTCATTGCCCTGGGATGTGGCATTTCCCTTCCCTCAAACCCTAGCTCCTATGGTGTTTCCAGCTTATGCTGCTTCCAGTATCCAGCTTTGTCCCTGTTGGTGAGGAGGGATCTCAACCCGCCCCTCAGAAAGCAAAACTGTCCCCTTGTACCTTGGGGTATGCCCACATAAATGTTATGAGCTCCCACACACTGACCCAGGTTGAGGGGTATTTTCAGAAAGGCTTTAATTTTGGGATGGGGAGGCAGAGAAATACTGGTTTGTGACCACTTCCACAGCTGTGCTGTGCATATCTCAGCTTTGTGCTGTGACTTCTACTCTGTTGGTAACTGAATTGAAATCAAAACATAACTGTATTGCTCTGATGCTCTGGATGTTAAATAGCAGTATTGTGAATAAATCAGAGTTACTTCAGAGAATCACTTTAATGTAGCAGAATTGCAGCAATCAGGGGATAAAGTTAGATTTAAGAGTATCTGGTAAAGGAGTTGATTGGCATTCAAAGGAAAACGGGTTTTATTCGATCTTTCCCCAAGTGGGGGTAGGTATTGTCCAGAGGAATTAACAGTGCTTCAGGGCCAGGGTAACTCTTTCCTGCTCTGCCCCTGATTTTTACCCTGTGGCTTTATGTAGACAATTTTGCCTCTTGCTATTTTTTCCTAGTTTTAAGAGCGTTCACTTCCTTATCCCATAGTGCTGTATAAGACCACTCATTTCACTGTATAAAGAACTATATGGGCAATGAAGTGCCTCCCTCTCCCCAATACTAAACTAGGCAGGTTGAAGGACAGGAAATGGAATTGCTCTATAGCTGAAGCTGCAGGGCAATGGTTGGAAGGACCTAGTGGGACTTAAAACAATTAGTCCCTCAAGATAACTGTATGTCTTGCCTGTGACAGTGATAAATGATGCCCCAGTTCAGTATCACTGCTATTTAGTGCTCCTTCATGTTGATCTCATTCACATCCTGCTCTTTGCTGTCATTCCCATAATGCGTCTTCACCATCTGCTGCAGCCTTTAACAAGACCAAGCTCTACAAGCCCTGAACAGAAGAATTAGCCTACCAAGAGAGGGGGTAAGGGGAAAAAAAGATAGGCCAATCTTAAAAATAAAAATCACTTAAGAGACTATTACTGATTGGCTTATGAAGGAAACTTGTGTTACAGGTGTGGTAAGTTGGAATGGGCAGGACGGGGTGTTTCCTCTCCTGGCTTCCAGTAACAATGATGGGCAACAGGTGAGCATTTGATAATGAAGCCTGAGTCTCAAAGGGCTTAGTTACAAACTTTCTGGCTTCAGACTGCCACAGCCAGGCAATGGTGAATAGGAAGGCTGACCAGAGGGGTATATGACCTGCTAGTTTTTCAGGGAGCTTAGGTGTCTGTGACTTTAATAAAACTTGTCAGGTTTTAGAACCTCTGGAAACATGATTTTTTTTTTTTTTTTTTTTTTTTTTTTTAAANACCCTTGAAAAATGATTTTTTTTTTTTTTTTTTTTTTTTTAATTAAACCCATGGATTTTTTTTCCTTATTTTGAAATGAGGACCAAGACTTTCCACATAGCATAAATTGGTAGAGGGAATGAAGAAGTCAAGGCTCAGTCATGCTGTCATGGCCCTCACATTTTAATGAGTTCTAGTAAATGGCCCTGTGAACAGATAACAAAAAGGCAATCTGTTTTTCCAACCTATTTCATGATGGCAATAAAAACAACCCTCAACTTGCCCACTTTAAAATGCTCTTTCTCAGCTGAGCATATGCAAATTAGATTTTGGCAGATTTTATCAAGAGTTATTCTACTTTTACCCAGAAATGCCTTTAACTACTCTACAGCCCCATTAGCATTACAAATAAAAAATGAGGTCTGTAGCTAGATATCCCCCATCAAAAGTCATACAGTGCCACTTTTATTTTTTAAGTAGAGGTAATAGATATCTGTGACTACTTGATTTATACTTACATTATCATACATGGATGAACTAATACTTTGGTTCATTTCTGATGCATTCTTAGATCCAGCTGAGTAAGTTGTATAAAAGAACTTTTCTGTGTGTGCATGTGCAAGTTTTATTTCAGCTTTGTGATGGAGAGGATAGCCTGTAGTTTGAGTACTTGCTGTGGTAGGTTGACACTAATCTGATTCAGTCTAGATCAGGAAAAATGAATCTTGTTCCTGATCTGTAGGACAAGTCTATTGCCTTTTACAATTGCCTGTATGACAATTTCCATGTACAAGGTCTTCATGTTTCACAGGCTGGTGAAGGACACTGAAAATAGATAATTTTTTTCTTTCTTAAACTGAGAACTTTGACCTGTTCCTGGGATCTGGCTATCCATAACAATAAGGGATTTTGTCCTCTACCCATAGATGTTAACTTGTTTGTACTGGAGCATTATATGCTTTGGCATATGCGCTATTGTCCTTCCAGTGCTGTTACCAGTATAAGATCTAAGGCAAAAAGTGGCAATTGTTGGAGTGCGGTATGGGGCCACCTACAGAAGGCCTTGCTCCAGGGTACTCCTAACATTCCCCATGTGTGAATAAAGGAAGTAAAGTTCTGCCTTATCAGATTTCCTCTACAACTACAAAGCAACATGGCAAATAATTTCCAGCACTCTTCTTCTAGGTTAGCAGTTTCAGAAATCTGTCCAAAGCACCCTGGTTATAGCAGTAGCTGTACTCCTTGTCTGTCTGCCTCCGATGTTTCAAAAGCTTTTGCCTATCAATTCAACCAGTTTCCATATGCAGAGCTGCCAAACTGGTTTTGCCCTGCCCGTGGAGTTTACTTATTTCAGCTTACAAAGCCAGGTGTGACATGGAAGAATGTCTGAGTGTGTATGGTGTGAAACTCCCTTCCTAGTTTCATAAGCAAGATTAATATATTTGGTCTGAAATACAGTGGGAATAACAGGATGAGGCACTTTCTTACCTATGATAAGTTATTTCCTCATGAGATGCAAGGTGTTTTGCCTAAATCTGCTGATCACTCACACTTTGTTACACAGAACATGGTTTACAAGCAGTCTGGAATTGTCTTGTCAGCACCATAGAAGCTTTTTGGGTTTTGTTTTGGTGTTTCCATGGCTCTGAGTTACTCGCAGGAGGTGCTCTGTGAACTTCCACATCCCAACTCAATAGTTCATGTCAGGCTCTGGGCAGGTTGCCATCCTGCAGGGTATTCTGGGGTTTCCAAAACTCCTGAAAATGTCAGTAAAGTATCAACAGCCTGGAGACTCATGTAGCAATCCCTAGAGACCAGGGAAGTAGAAAGAGCAAGACTGAAGCCTCTCTGATCTGGGGAGATCAAGAATTTGAACTGGGTTCTTCTGTATTCCAAGGAACTGCACAATTGCTTGTCTACTTGCTATGGTGGGAAGCACAGGTGGTTTCTTAATTGCTGGTTGTTTTTTGTTATTTTGCTTTCCTCCCCTTAAGTAAGAAGACTAGCAAAGCATGATTTCCTCAGGGGGGATACAAAAGGAAGGAGGGGTTTCATAGGATAGGAAAAATATTTCCTGCCTGGCTTTTATAGCAATATTCCATTAGTTCAGACAGTATTTCAGGTAAGCAATGTCTCTGGGCTGTAGGGAAACTTCTAGGAAAAAAAGTATTTACCCTCCAAAACATGTTTCCTGTATTTTCTGGTTCCTGCTCAAGTCTAGAACTAATAAAAGATGGTCCCTTATCTGTCTACTCCCTACACCTGCAGGACGCAGTGGGAGGCAGAAGGTGCATGGCACAGGAAGAGAGGGCTTTGTCATCTGTATTTGTAGCTAACCAGGCTTGAAAGGCAACTCAGCATCAGTCTGAGCTGCACTTTGCTTTGGCCAATGGCTCTTACTCTGTCAACACCAGTTCCCTCATCCAGGTTCATCGACGCGATTTATAGGAGCCTGCACCTAGGTGCTCTTGTCAATGGAAAAGAGCCATCCACTTCCTTGAAGATGATAGGAATTTGGCTCTTGCCTCTGGGTGAGAGTAGCAAGCACCAGCAAAGCAGAAAGCTCTCTAGAAGGGCAATGACTAACAGGGAGGGGTCAGGATGAGTTGGCACTTGAAGGGTACTATTGCTTCTGTCCTATCCTTGTCTGTGGCTTCTCTACATGGTGATTTGCTGCTGGGTGCTCCTGTACTGCTACGGAGTCAGCCTACTGCAGCACAGACTGGACAGCGTGTCCTCTTGTCCCTGCTGGATCACTCCAGCCAGGTAGGAAACATCTTTGGAGGTGTTCATGTGTGTAGGTTGGTTCAAGCAAGTGTTGGCATCCTATAAACCTGCAAACAAATCTTGCACCTCAGTGCTTAGCTGGGGAGATCTTCCATAATAGAAAATCTGGTACTCACAGCATTACCACAAGGAAATATGTTTTTGTTGCTGAATTTTATTTTTTTCCCCCACTTGGTGCTTAGCCCTGCTAGCTTTCCCCCAGATAGAAATTCCTGCTCTACAGCAAAGATGAATATGCAGCACAATAAATGTCATTAAAAAGAGAGGTTGGAGTCTTAGCTGATCTAAACTGAAGTACTAGATGACAATTGAAAGTCATTAAAGGTAGGCCAATTTACATCTGTATTACCAGTGACACTCAAAATGTTATCAGCTGCCTCTCATTTTGTGTAAATTGTCACAGGTGTGTACTTTGCTGATACTACTTGTGGTATATCTTTCTGTCTTGTTTTTTTTTTTTGGTTGTTTGCTTGTTGTTAAGTGTTCACCATGTACCTCTCTGCAGCCATAAGAGTATGCACATCTGCACAGGGTTACCTTTCGGCCTGCTGGTCCTGGCAAAAGAGGATAAGGCCTTTCTCCTCTTTCTCTAGCAAAGTTTTTCACCTGTGCTACACTGTGAAGCACGGGGCAAGAAGGAAGTCCCAAGTTATGCAAGGTTGTTCTGTAGAAACAGCCAGGAGAGACAGATCTGTGATTCTCCCGAGTAGCAGTTCCCAATGGTGAAAGCTGAACCTGTGGACAGAAGCAGAGGGAAGGTCTTGTCCCACAGCCTAGCAGTCTAGGGGTGGTATGCCAAGCTCTCTGCCCACACACAGCTTGGGGGACAGGACCATAACAAAGGTGTCTTACCAGCTGACCTTGGTAAACCCAGCTGTTATAATGCCCAAGAACGTCAGTTGGCTTGGTGTGAGACCAAATATTAGAGGTAGCTTCTTCCTGCCCAGGGATTTGATTTCACAGCCCTGTTCTCCAAAGGGCTGCTGCATGCTGCCTTGGCTTTCTAGCAAATGAGCACTCTGGTTTCAGCTTTTGCACCTCTTCCCCTGTCCTTCACTAGCTGCTTTCCTGCCTTTGTGAGTCCTCAGCCGCCTACCAGTGACTACATCACAGTGATGCACAGAACAGTATACCCTGCCCTGGAAAGGGAAATCTCATCCCTCTGGCATGTAGTACTGGATGTGTTAATTCCCAGCTGGAGCGTGTTTGCAGGGTGTCCTTGGGTATTCCTCTGAGCTGGCGACAGCGGAAACCAAACAGGAGGTGCTAACAAAGGAGGAAGGACCTCTCTACAGCACGAAGCATTAAAAAGTAGGAATTTAAGGGAAGAAACATTGTCTCTGGTTGACTTGTAACTCACGTGAATCAGTTCAGTGTTTATACACCTTACGCCCTCTCCCTGTTTACATCAGGTTCATCTGGGTTTTGCACCTTGCATGCAAAAGGATCTTCAAAAGTTGATGCCCTCTCTGAAATTTGTTTTTTAAGCTACTTCTGTTTGTTGGGTTTTTTTTTCAAAGGGGGGTCGGGGGGGAGACCCAAACTGTAGACAAAAATGCTTCCAGTGGTTTTCTAGTGTGCAGTTTCAAAACCATTATTCCCTTATTACTCATAGCTGCCGCTCTACAACAGCAAAAACTTGTAGTACATTGAAATTGTTTACATCCCACCTTGGGTTTGAAAAGGTCAAGAGATGTTTAAGAAAACAATGTTCCACAGTAGGGGCTTAACCATCCAGCCTTCTGAGGAAAATATAATGCTATGGCTTTTGAAAATATGTGGGTCCTTTGAAGTTTTGTACCTAGCTTTTCTTGTAAGAAGAGCCAGGTTCAACTTTTCATCTGGACAATGCATGAAAATTAACATATTGGTCTTGTCTTGACTTTGGGTTTGAAGATCCATCTTGTATCCTGTTGTAAAAGCCTTTGAAAGTCTGGAGTTGTAGGCGCTGTGATGATGGGCTGAAAGCATGCCACGAACTTGTGAGGAAAGGCAGCAGATGCTGAGCAGCGGTCTGTGCACAGCCAAGGGGGCTGCAATGCACCAAGGGAAATTAATTTGTTGCAGATGCTCTATCTGTGACTGAGTCAATGGAGGAAGGGGGAGAAGGCCATGTTGCCTCTGACCTACAGGCTGCAAATGTGCCTTTTCTCCTTTTTTTTTTTTTTCTTTTTTTTTCTTTTTTTTTTCTTTTTTCCCCCTCACCAGCTGCATTTACTGTATGGTTGGAGTGGGTGGGAGCTCTCATTTGAAACCTACTACTATTCTGTGTGATAAAGAATAAGACATTCTGTGCATCCTTTCTGTGTGCTCTCTCACCTCTATCTATCCCTGATAGGAGGAAGACAGACTACTCAATGTTTTAGAGCTGAATATAGCAGCTAAATAAGGGAAAAGCTTGCTGGAGTCCTTAAAGCTGTAGAGCAAGCATATACTTTGCTAATCTTAGATGAGCTTTGAAGTCAGCATTTCAAAAAGGCTCCAAAGGAACCCTTTTCACTGTAACTACAATAAAAGAGAAAATATAGGAGATGGCTTTTGAGATGGAACAAAAACTTGTAATTGAAGTGCTTTTCCAGGTGCCACATGCAAGTACAACAATACCTGGAAATTCAATCTGAAGGGACTCAAAGTCAGATTAAAAGGTTGCAGGCACTTGCAGGGTTTTGCCATAACTTATTCATTGAGCATTCTCTATAAAATAGTTCTGAAAAATTGGGGTGTTTTCAGTGTGATACTGAATGGTCAAAAATAGGAGCCTGTGCTCTGCTTAACTCCTTTCTTTCCTGGTCTTTCTGGGGGATGGCTCTTCCTGGGACTGCTATGCCTTTTCATGCCGTACAGTCATTTTTTTCCCCTCCTGAGCCCTGATTGAATAAACTTGACTCAAAGTATGTAGGTAAGCACCTGACCTGAAGGATCCTTATCTTCACAGACTGTGTAGCGTCTACAGCTCCCAGTGGTAAGAAGCCCACGCACTCCTGTTCTTAGAAAAGGGGCACAGCCTCTTTGGCTCCTTGAAGCCAAACAAGGATACAATATAGGAGAAACAAAGCGATTGTCCATTTAAGGGATAGGATCTCAGTTGGTACTGAGATGTAGCTGAGAAAATCTAATCACAGTTTTTTACCGTTGTTTGGAGAGTAGGTATGCTATTCCATTTTGTTTCTGCTATCCCAGTTCCATGAATAAAAGACAAGCAGAGCCTTTACTCCAGCCCCCTGGCCATGCTGTTATGTTTGACAGCCTGAGGTGCAGAGGGTGAGGAGCTACTATGTAGAACAAAGAAGGTCTTATTTTTGCACTTGAAATACTACTGTCTGAGTGAGTTTTGGACTGTGGTTTTCTGTTGTCCATGTAGAATTTGGGAGATGGGAGCAGCCCAGAATATCAGTGGGCTCTTTGGCACTCCTGGGTCTATAAACGTGCTCTTTCAATGTGCTGTTGGGCACAGGTGTTGAGCTCATGGGAAAAACTACACTGTTCTGGCTTAAACAGAGCTATAGGATTGTCCTGAACTAGCTACTTGAAAAACTGGCATCTAATACCTGCTTTTCAAAAGACCAAAGCCCTTTTTCAAAAGGGAATGCAAACATGTTGCAGGTGTTGGAAGACAGTGAATGGAGGTGAGCTCCCGAACTCGAAAAGGACCAGCTTTTCAGAGACCAGAAGTGTTTTCTGTTTGGTTTGTGCTGAATTAGTTATCAGGCTCGGAGGACTGGTAAGTAATGAGCCAGTGTTCAAATGTGGTCCTCGCTGATAATGCAGTGTCAGCTGTTTGGGACCTGGCTGTTCAGTGAAGTAAGGCAGGCTGTTTGGTTTCTGTCCCAAAAGCACATGCTCACATAAGGAAGCAAAGTCAGAACTCATGCTAATTGACACAGCAGCCAGCCATCTGCTTGCAAAGGGAGGCTGAGCAGGCCCTGAGCACATGGGCTGGGAGAGGATGACCCTGAGCTGGGGATGCTGCCTCTGCTGTTGACTGGACTGCAAGCAGTGAAGTCTGGCCAGCACTGAATTTGCTTTAATAGCCATTTGGGCCTGCTGGAGATATGATTTATCAAGTGAGAAGTGAAGCCCTGACTCCAGACTGGGGAGGCCAATAGAGCCTGAGAAGGGGTAAACTCTCCTCAACTGGGAGAGTATGTCATAGATTGTTGAAATGAAAACCTTTCTGCTTGCAGAAGTTGCTGTTTGCTCAGAAAAAGTGAGTCTGTGCTAAAGGAATGCTCTGCACTGGATAAACTGGTAGGGAATAAGGCCAGTCATTACTGGGTCCCAAACCAGGGAAAACTTTTTCAGGTGAAACTTGGAAGCAAGGTGTTTGTTAGCAGGAGGGGAAGGTGGGAACGCTATCTGCAATTGCACTTATTGGAGTATGGAGAAGAGCTTTAGAGCTGAAAAATAACATTTGTGGCTTACCTGTTTCCTGTGATTGCATGGCATTTGTTCAGTACGTGCAAGTCTGCTTCTTCTCCTAAAATCCATCTGGGAAAATAAGTGAATCATTTCTCATCAGGCTACAAGAGTTTCAAAACTCCTCTCCGGGGTTCCTCCGACACTCTTCTGTGTACATCTTAATTTCCTGTAACAGTCCTAATCCACTTCCCATAGGTACCCATGGGAGCCTTGTTATCGACCTCAACTGGAAAAAGGATTGTTTCTCTCCCTCATTATAATTGCTATTAACTGGCATAGTTCTTGTCTGTCTCCATCACAGGGGCCATTAACATAATAGGTCAGAGTAAGTGAGCTCTACCAGTGCCCCTCAAAGCTATCCCCGCAGCGTGGGAATAGAGCATGTTGGCCCTGCAAGAGGGAGCTGGACTAGCTCCCCATCTGCTCTGGAGTGCTGAGACCTGGGGCTGTCAGTAAGGACATCCTTAGCCAGCATTTAAATCCTCATGCAAGCGTCTGGAAGAATGATACGGGTGACAGGCTGGAAGCTTCCTCTGACTGCTGGTCTTTAATTGCCTGTACCTGAAGCAGCCTCTGGGGTGAACTGCTGCTTGGTAGGTTGTTACCTGAGTAGCCTCTTTAAGCTTTCTGCAGAGCCAGTGGGTAAAAGAGATGTTGAATTGCCCTTGGAGCTTGCCTTTCTCCTTTGCCTTCCCAAACGCCTCCCAGCTAGGCATCAGTGCTAGGGTGAGCTGCCAACTTGAATAGCATGCTCCCTCCTGCAGTGGTGTGACAGAGCACATTGTTGTCTCCTTCTTCTTTTCCAGCACTGGGAATAGCCAAATTACAGTCCAGGGCTCAAGTGGAGGGACTGGAAACAGATTTGGTAGAGAAAATATAAGGATAGTCCCATGTGCTTGTTCTGGGAGGAAGTTACAGGTCCTAAAAGGAGGATCCTGACTTAGCTGTGGCACCTGAAAATCCTATGGAATTTCTAACTACCTAAACTAGATACATGTAGGGCCAGAAGAAGGTGTAGCACAGGCTTGTCTGAATCTTGGACTGGCCACTTTAAGGTGTTTCAGTTGATGATGCCCTCCAGGGAGATTAATATCTTCCAGAAAAGGCAGCCATTTTCCTTCCTGACTGTAGAAGAGGAGGGGGATGTTGGTTCTTCTATGCTCATGCTCTCATGTTTGCATTGCCTTGAACCAACCCTTGCATGAGGCACTTGAGATGGGAGGGCAGGGCAGAGACAGTCCTTCTGCTCTGTGCAGCCTGCTGGCACTGGCCAGCTACAACTGCTTCCATTAGGGTAGCAGTCCCAATGCCCAGGTCGTGCCATGGCACTTAGCACAGACACCGCGCTCCTCTGAGCCTAAGTGTTACAGACCTCATCGCCTGATGTCAGGTCTGAATATGTTCTTGTGGCCTTACAGGTAATATGGAGGAAGAGATAAGAAAAATAATATTCTGTGCTGGGCAGCAGGAAATAGCCTTCAATCCTGAGAGATCAAAAGCATCAAACTTCTGTCTGGATACAGGAGGACTTGAAGATGTGCTTTTGGGGGTTGGAGTGTGTGCGTGATCAGAAAATGAGATTAAAGAAGTACTTGTAGTTCTGCATATGGCCAGTATGTAGAGCTTGCTAAGAGCCATAAAGATCTGTAATTGCATTTGTATGGATTATACTAATCCATGAATTCATAACCCGTGGGGCCTGGCTGTGTAGGGCTAGAGAAACACAGAATTATCAGACACTGCTTTGTGATGTGTAGTACGTGTCATGTGGCTCTTTAACTTCAGTAGGACCTTTCTAGTAAGGTGCTGCTACCCTAGAACTGTTTAGGTTATGCTTGACAGTGACAATTTTTCTCTGTCTTTTTGGGACAGTAACCTCAATTGTACATTTAGGAGGCAGGAAAACCTCTCCTTGCCTTAAGGGACAGCATAATCAGGGATTTAATTAAATATAATTCAGGAATTTACTTACATTTACTTAAATGTTCTTATTTTCTTGCAAGCAATCTTAAAATCACAGATCATTGTTTACATTACTCACCTTTGAGAATAAACTCACCCCACCTTCAACAGTTTGAATTCTAGTGTTTCTTATCTGGTTTAATGCTGCAGTTTTGGGGTCCCAGTCCCTACAGGGGATAGCTCAGCCCAGGCTGCTCGCTGGTATTTCTTCATTTAAATATTAGCTCTCCCCTTGGCTTTGGCAATTGCTCGGATATCCCTGACAGTACCCTTTTAAAAATGTTTTATCTGACATAATTTGCTAATGCCTCTGCTGGGACAGAGGGAACACTATTTCATACACTTATCCAAGCATTTAAAAGCTACAGAGACCACTGAGGAACATGACTACTTAAATGTTCACCTGCAGCTTGTGCTCTAAGGAAGTTGTGGCCAAGTTAGAACACTTACGCATTATTAAATGGGACTGAAATATAAATTTTAAAATCATCATCGTCAAGGGATCAGGGCATGCATTAAAGTAACTGACCCTTCCACTAAGCTGTTGAGCATCCTCCATATAATCTGAAACTGCGTATGCTAGAGGGGCTTGTGCTGTGGACATCTAACACCTGTAGTATTGAACGATTCAGGCTTAACTGGGGAACAGCAGTGAGATAGCATCAGCTGATAACATCAGCTCAATATTTGTCTGGGCTATGCTTTGTGTTACAGAGTTTGCATTGCTAATGTGGACTGAAGCCAGCCTGTGGAGGTCACAAGACAGATGAGCTGTGCTGTGGAGTAGCTTCCCCTTCAGAAAACTTCTTTCTGAAAACTTATGTGTTTGTAGGAATCCATGTTGGAGGAGAAAACTCATAAAAATGCATCCTCCAGCTACTGGGGGCAGGGAAATAGCAAAATAGTCATGGAGGGGCAGCAGGTCTCACAAGTGCCATTTGGAACAGCAGTAAATGAGTCTCTGAACTCCAGTGTGCTTGTGAACTGCTAACCTGACATGACTGCTTCCTGGCACATAAAGCACTTTAAAAAATGCTTCAGCATGTGATGCTGCCGTCTGTTATGGATGGAGGTATGTTCATAGGAGTTAATAATGGGGCTTCTCTCAGCAAACTTCATGTGTTCCTCTGGAATTGGGGGTGGGCTCTCAGTACTGTCCCCACAGGTTCCCCAAAGGTCCTTTGTCAGGCCAAAAGGCAGGAGCTGATCTAGAGCATGGCGAGCCTTTGTCCCAGACACTAGCTGTTACAAATTGCCATTCCATGGCACTGGGATGCAATACCTGTGACTAGGGATATGGGAGGAGGACGGAGACAGATGTACCCAAATTGGCCTGTATCAGAGACTCAGCACAGGAGTGCAGGCAGACAGCCCCACTCTGCTTGGCTTAGCAGAATCATGGCTGGACCCGTCTAGTGCTTAATTGCCTCCTAACAACCACACTACCAAATTCAAGGCATGTGGATTGATGGGTGCTAGGGTGGATACTGATCTTCTGGTCCTGTCTTCCTCCAAGATAGTCACTATTATTTATCCTGATAGACCTTAGAAATACCTTCCCAAAATAAGACACTCCCTCAGTTTAAGTCACACAGTGCATTGGTACTGGGCAGAAGACAGTGTCTGTTCCTCAGTATTATCTGTCCAGTGCTGACCAGAGAGTTAAGAGGAGTACTGCAACTTCACTGAGAAGTCTGTGAGATGGAAATAGAGAGGAGAGCAATATGGCTCTGAGGTTGGGGAATAGGAGGAAAGTGAAGTATCGTGTTCGTGCAGAGGATTTGATATTTGAAACTTGGCAGCATTTGCAGTGCAAGCTGATATCTCTGGTTCAAAGTGGCATGTGAAATGCTGCTTTGCCAGCACTCCGGGGGATGCACATCCTGTTCCCTGGTTCAGTGGGGCACAATAGAGCTGTTACTCCCTGTTTACAGACTACTTGGCACCACCACCTGTGACATGGCTACTGAGTCAAAACAAGCTCTTACGTTCCCCAACTCTCACAGAGCTACTTTTAAACTGGTTAGATGTCATCTGACACAGATATGGATGTGTCATA
This sequence comes from Jacana jacana, assembly GCA_013400555.1. Lineage (NCBI taxonomy): Eukaryota > Metazoa > Chordata > Aves > Charadriiformes > Jacanidae > Jacana > Jacana jacana. The sequence continues at coordinate 228,146 of VZTM01035511.1, forward strand.
GCTCTCACATAAAACACGGCTGATATGTTAAAGTGTGATCTGGCTCAATAGGACATGTGGGACACACCGGCAGAATGATTTCTGAGACAGATACAGATTTTTCCCCTGTTCCTGCCATGTGCCCTTGCCTCTCCCGACAGAGAGAACCTTGTCACCATGTGCACAGCAGCTCTTCAGCATTGTGGAGCAGTTCCAAGGGGGCAAGGAGCAGTGTAGCAGGTGACATGTCCATGCAACATGTGCCCAGCCACCCTCTGCTGCTTCCCTGGCACAAGAGCCATAGCATTTGTGTGTTAAATAAGAAAATGTAGACCTAGTTTTACTGGCTAATTACTGTGTCAGAATTGGTTACTCAGCCCATATCATGACGAAAGCAGGGTCTTGTATGTGCTGAGAGGAATGAGGTGGAGAAGGAGGAAATGACTCTGCAGATTAAGTGGGGGTATTGTGCCCACTGAAGAGGCAATTGCAGGGTCTGCCAGCCAGTCCTGATTGTTGCTCTCATCTAGATGATATCTACCCTGATTGCTGCACAAAGCATGGAACATCTGTCTGTGACCTGATGTTTCCTGATCTCTGCATTTGCTTCTCTTGGTTTTCTGTGGGTCAGAAAACCTCCCCTCCTCTCTTGGTGTCAAACTGGTGAAAGCCAGTGGTGGGAATGACCATACTTACTCCTGCCCCTGAGAGGGTGGCACAGAGGGTTTCTTTGCTGCCTTGGAGTCAGCTGCTGCTTGGGAAGTGCACATTAGTCATTTTATCAGATGGGCTAGAGGATATGCAGGGAGTGAAAAAGACGTGTCACTAATATAGGGTGCAGAATGGAAAGGAGCAGTAAGAGGAGGAAACCCTTCCGGTAGGAGCTCCCTGTGCAGACCAAGCAAATGGTGGGGGATGTTTGGCTGTTTTATACTAGGTTTGCAAGACTGCAAATCTTGTGATGGAAAAAGAAGTTACTGTCCTTGGTATGACATAAAGCACAAAACTTGTTCCACACAAAATAGTCTGGCATGAATAAATAATATTGCTGTTAACTCCAAATGTGTGAGGATATAGTGGTTGAATTCCTTACCTCACCTGATCTTTTCATGAAGCAGACTGGGTTGGGGTTTTTTGGTTTTGTTTTTGGTTGGGGGTTTTTTTTTGGGAGGTGGGGTTTTTTTTCTGGAGGGTAGGGGGAAGAAGGTTGGCAAGGGTGGATCTTTCTATTATTATTGATCCCCATAACACAAGGAATGGGATATACACCACCTTCTGTACTGCATTTCTGTTGACATAGTGCTTGTAGTGATTCATGCTGTGGACCAGTGTAGGCAGATTTTACATATGAATGCGTAACCACCTCTGTCACGATAAGGGCTGCTGAGAAGATGGATCTGTACACCTTTGTGGCTGTCAATATTTAATTAGGCTAAAGACAGATCCTGTTTTGGAAAAATAAGTACCTTGTTCTTCCCAAATGATCTTTAGCATTGCTAACTTACATTTTATTCCCTTAGTGTGGCTGAAAATGAGAACTACATCTTTCTTTTCTTTTCCTTTTTGAAACAGTTGTGCAGCATCATTAAGTTAAAATAACTTCCACACCATTTGCAAAAGAGGCTTTGTTTCAGCTGGGGAAGGAGGGGGGGATGTTCACAAGAAGGGTGAAAAAAATTCAAGGTAATGTAATATTTTCCTTGGAGAACCCAACGATGGCCATGCTGCTAGTTTGAATTGCATGGTAGGTTCTGCAGCCTTACAAGCCCTTACACAGAGGGAACCATTAAATATGCCATGCCAAGTTGTGCCTTTGAAGAGACCTGCCTCTTGTCTCCTACTCACTGGATGAAAAATGTCAGACTCATGGGTAACTTGTAGAAATTTTGCAGTGTCTGGCCTGAGTCTGTTTTCTGTTTATTACAAGATGAGCAAATTCCTATCTCCCTCTGAAAGCTTCACATCTGTCTCTGAGCTGGAGGAGCCAGGCTTGTACTTTATTTCGGCAATGTCTACCTTCTGGTGCAAAGTTTCAGTGACAAATGTCACCATTCCTGTTATTTTATGAGCAAGAAACAGATGAACTGAGAGGATTGTCTTATACCAGTTTCAAAGGGGAGAGACTCACAAGAAGCCCTAGCAGAGTTCAGATGCTGTAGGGACGTGGTTGCAGATGTCAGAGCTTTTTATATTATTGTCACTATAGGTCAAGGTTTCCTTAAGCAGCTCAACTGTTACTCCAAATGGGATAGTACATTCTTCTGTGTGTGTTTAAACCTTGTGTTTGGGTCAGTGCTGCTTGTAAAGATGCAATTCAGAACTGAAATGCACTTACTTGCTGCCATTACAAGCATACTGTGGGGATGTCTGTCTAATCTCAGGTTTCCCTAACATTTTTAAAGAATGTGGGAGCCATATCAGTGGCATGCCCCTTGCCTCAGTTTTCCTCCTGGTATCAGTTTGTGACTCTCCTTGGAGAGTTCTACATGATCCTGCATGCTGTAATGTTCCCTCCAGCAAAACCTCTTAAAGGATTACCCTGATTTGTGATTAAAAGTGACAAGGAACAGATCTGAGACTCAACAAAGCAGTGCAATTTGCTTTCTGGACTTTTTTGCCTCTTATGTATGTTTGAAAGCAGTCAGACTAAAACCCACCTGCCCTCCGAGGCCTGGTAGGCAGTTCAAAACTCCATATTTAGTCTGGGAGAGGGTGGGGTGGGAATGCGTGTATTGAGATATAGGCAAAGCTTTCCCTTTGACAGCCGTTGCTATTAATACTTTTACCATGTCCTCTGTTGAAAGAGGCTGGATTTCTGCAAGGACAAACTCTGAAGAAGGAGGCAGGGTCTCCAGAGGGTGTCAGCAGGTGGAAAGAGGAGCTCAAAATCAGTCTTAGTCTTTTAGGGAGCAGCTGAGGCTGTGGGAAGTGGACCTACCAGACTTACACATGTGAGTGGTGCCTGTCTCAGTCCAGGTCCCTCCCTGCTTGAGATCTGCTCCAGAGCAATATTGTTCCTCCATGAGAGCTGTAGTAAAACTTACTGAGTCCTTCTTTTTACCTAAAAATAGCATAAGGGAAGTTGTTTCACCTCTTGGTGAGAGGATGCTAGCACCATAACCTCTTGGCCAATGGCTGTGGGTTGAAGTACTGTCCTTTGATGTTGTACTTGAGGGTCCTGCTGGGGCAGCTTGTTCACTCTGGGTGAGAATCTAACTGTATTCGATTATGTACTGAGAGAGATTTACAAGAGCATATGGTTCAAATCTTGTCACCGAGTCATAAGAAAGAGTTGACCTCTAACAGGTTCTGAGTTTTGTAGCTTGTGTGGTTGCAAAGAGTCTGCTGTTTTTTTCCTACAGCACTTGCTTCATGGAAAATGTCTTGTGAACAACATTCCTCTTCATCAGCCCAGGGGTTACACAAGTCCCTGCTTAACTATAGATGACTGTGATGTTTTTCTCTTTTACCTCAGAGCTCCTTGAACCACCATAGGCATTTTCAAAATCAAACAGATGCCCCAAGTCAGAAGACATGTAGACCAAAAAAAAAAAAGGGGGGGGGCCCTGATGAACAGCATGTGTAAGGTCCACAGTGCATGCTCGCAGAGAGGCTTCCCACAAACCATCTAGGAGACGTGATTGCTAAGAATGAAGAAGTACTTGGATTTTGTCCTAGCATTAGTGAAGCAAGACTGACTAGAACACTCGGAACAGTCTTGCTATCCAGCATGCAATGTTTTTATAGCAAGGACATTGGTAAAATTTCCTAGGGACTTGGGTTTGCATCCTCAAAATCACTGATGTGCTTAAAAACCCTGAGGAGCAGGGACCTTTGCCCTTTCATCTTCCTTTAGCGGGGATAGTGCTGGATAGCACTACTAAATATTTGAGATAGGTTGGAGTTGCCTATCAAGCATGAGAGGTTCTCTCCTGTTCCTCTAAAACTCTTCACAACTAATAACCAAGCTATGCAGTAGCTATGCAGGACTGGTATATTAACTCTAGCTGAGCCTGGTAGTGAGCTGTAGGAAGCCTGGAATCATACAGCTAAGCTTTGGTAGGGCTAGATGGAGAACCAGGCTATTTTTGACTCGAGTTTGGTTTTGTTGTATCTCTAGGCAGATAAATTTGCTTTGGCCTTGCAAAGATGGGGAAAAAGGGGTGTGTGATCATATTAGTGCAGCTGATAAGCTCCCGTGAGAGCCTGAGCTCAGTAGCTCAGGTCTGTGCTATGCTGACAGGATCATGCAGCTCTTCCTCCTCCAGGGTAACTGCCAGGGCGAGCCACTGCCTGCTCAAACCTATTTTTTTTGCCTCCCACTTCAACCAGTAGAACTAACCTTTCTTGCCTATCTGGTGGTATTTTGTCAGTGGATTTTTTTTTTGCAGAGATAGGGAGATTTGTAAATGCTTTGGGTGTGTGGTTAGAGACAAACGGCTTTGCTCTGTGCCTGGCTGGCTTCAGCCTCTGGAGAGGCAGATGTGTGGGAGGTCTGGCTGAAAACAGTTTTCTCTGAGCTGACCCCTGGGAACCCTTAATCCCTGACAGGCGTGCCTGCCTGCCTCCCCTGAGCATCAGGCTCTCAGCAGGCTTCTGCCCAATGGACTCAGGGTGAAGCATCTGGGATCTGTTTATTCCCTTGGACTGAATGTGTGTGTGAGGAGGTGTGTGTGTGCCCATGCGCATTTGCAGAGAGCAGGGCTGAGGACTGCCATAACCACCTGTGTCTTGGAGCTGAGGTGCCAGACCAGAGGCAGGATGCTCTGCAGAGAGATCAAAGAGGAGAGTTGAAATGAAAAGATGACTTGCAGTGGGGGGGGGGAGATGGAATAATCTTTGAATTCCGATATGAATTTTGCTTTTTTCAAGCCCATGCACTGTTTAGGACATGCATAAACCATATGTTGCAGGTGTTAATGGAACGAGTGTGGAGCACGTGTGTCTGCCTGAGCCTTTATGTGGGGGTAGACTAACTGAAGGGAAGAATAAGCACCCTGGGAGCTCCTAAGCATGAGACATCAGCTGACTTTGCTTAGGTCACTATAGAGGATTCTCCGTACACCAAACTAAGGATCATTTTCTCCTATTGATTCAAATCCTAGAGCAAAATATCACCTTCCATAATAAATGATCCAGTGACCATTAACAGTTTTAAAGGCAAAACTTAACAATATCTTTTGTGAAATATAAACCGTCTCTGTTACTAATTTATAGGAAAAGTGAATAACAAAATCCCTGAATGATTGCACCCCTGGCCTCAGCATATCTTCTGGAAAGAGCTTTCTGAAGCCCAAGAATTGCAGAAAAGATGTTAATTTTTCAGGAGACAACATTGCTATTGCTTTTTCTTTTCTTTTGGTTTTTTTTTTTTTTTTTTCCTCCCTCAAGAAGATTTTTTNAAGACAAAGAAGAAATGTTTCATGTTGGGATTAATGGAAAGAGACTAGCTTCTCTTTTTACAGCTCATTGTAGAAAATTAGCAATGACAAACCATGTGTGGCCATGAGAGGCAGGGTGTTCTTTTCACCTTTTCCTTCTTGTTTAATGAAAACAAGTGGCAATATACTGATCAAATGCAAGTGCCGTGAGCTGAGACAAACAGTGCCTGATGGCTATGGTGCTATTTGGTTTTCTTTGGGTTTTCCTCTTTCGCAGAGGATGTTGTGCTGTGGTGCAAGCGACAGTGCTGCCTCTTAGGCTGGAGTGTACCGCAAGTGCTGTGGTGCTGCCTCTGCTCCCGGGCTAACCAGTCCTTCTCATGCTGCACTGTGAAATGTGCCCCCAGCCCTCATTAACCTGCCTGCACCTGGGATAGAAAATTTGGCTTGAAACCCTAGGCTTCTGCCTAGTCAGGCTCTGAACCACTTTGTAATAGCTTCAGTCGTGTCATCCCAGGAAAGATTTATAATAAACCCTGCCTTAACGTTTGGTTTCACTTGCCCTTTTGAGCTAAGGTCANTCCTAAGCATGAGACATCAGCTGACTTTGCTTAGGTCACTATAGAGGATTCTCCGTACACCAAACTAGGGATCATTTTCTCCTATTGATTCAAATCCTAGAGCAAAATATCACCTTCCATAATAAATGATCCAGTGACCATTAACAGTTTTAAAGGCAAAACTTAACAATATCTTTTGTGAAATATAAACCGTCTCTGTTACTAATTTATAGGAAAAGTGAATAACAAAATCCCTGAATGATTGCACCCCTGGCCTCAGCATATCTTCTGGAAAGAGCTTTCTGAAGCCCAAGAATTGCAGAAAATATGTTAATTTTTCAGGAGACAACATTGCTATTGCTTTTTCTTTTCTTTTGGTTTTTTTTTTTTTTTTCCTCACTACAGAAGATCTTCTTTGTTTTAATAGGATTATTAAGCATTGACATTTAAGCAGACCCAAACAATATTTGGGATAATAAAGAACACACACAGTATAAAGAAGGAAATAAAACTGGTGATGCCTTACTCTTTCCATGTCCTAACCAGGAAGTATCACTGCGCTGGAAGAGTTGTTGTGTGTTGCTGTTTTCTGTCCATGATGCCAGGGAGAATTTTTAAGGAGAGTTGGAGGCTTGGTACAGCTGTAGCACATATTCATTCAAAGACTTTGGGGTACTTGATGGTAAGACAAAGAAGAAATGTTTCATGTTGGGATTAATGGAAAGAGACTAGCTTCTCTTTTTACAGCTCATTGTAGAAAATTAGCAATGACAAACCATGTGTGGCCATGAGAGGCAGGGTGTTCTTTTCACCTTTTCCTTCTTGTTTAATGAAAACAAGTGGCAATATACTGATCAAATGCAAGTGCCGTGAGCTGAGACAAACAGTGCCTGATGGCTATGGTGCTATTTGGTTTTCTTTGGGTTTTCCTCTTTCGCAGAGGATGTTGTGCTGTGGTGCAAGCGACAGTGCTGCCTCTTAGGCTGGAGTGTACCGCAAGTGCTGTGGTGCTGCCTCTGCTCCCGGGCTAACCAGTCCTTCTCATGCTGCACTGTGAAATGTGCCCCCAGCCCTCATTAACCTGCCTGCACCTGGGATAGAAAATTTGGCTTGAAACCCTAGGCTTCTGCCTAGTCAGGCTCTGAACCACTTTGTAATAGCTTCAGTCGTGTCATCCCAGGAAAGATTTATAATAAACCCTGCCTTAACGTTTGGTTTCACTTGCCCTTTTGAGCTAAGGTCAAGATCAGAGAGTAGGTGAATAAGCTTAATCCTACTTGCAGACAGCCAGCTGCTCTGTCCTCCAACTCCAGTTTATGACTCTAAATTATTTGATAGAATCATAGAACAGTTAGAGTTGAAAGGGGACATAAAGATCATTGAGTTCCAACCCACCTGTCCTGGGCAGGGACACCTCCCACTAGAGCAGGTTGCTCAAAGCCCCATCCAGCCTGGCCTTAAACACTTCCAGGGCTGGGGCATCCACAACTTCTCTGGGAAACCTCTTCCAGCGTCTTGTCACCCTCACAATAAAGAATTTCTTTCTAGTATCTAGTATAAATCTCGCTTCTTTCAATTTAAAACTATTACTCCTCAAGCTATTGCTACACTTCCTGACAGAATCCCTCTCCAGCTCTCTTGTAGGCTCCCTTCAGGTGCTTGAAGGCTGCTACAAGGTCTCCCGAGAGCTTTCTCTACTCCAGGCTGAACAACCACAGCTCCCTCACCTGGTCTTCACAAGAGAGGTGCTCCAGTCCTGTGATAGTCTTTGTGGCCCTCCGCTGGATCTGTTCCAACAGGTCCATGTCCTTCCTCTGCTGAGGACTCTAATGCTGGACACTGTACTCCAAGTGGGGTCTCATGAAAGCAGAGTAGAGGGGTACAATCACCTCCTGTGACCTGCTGGCCACACTTCTTTTGATGCAGCCCAGGATGCGGTTTGCCTTCTGAGCTGCCAGCACACATTGCCAGCACACATTTTGCTTCTCATCCACAAGAACGCTCAAGTCTTCTTCCTCAGGGCTGCTCTCCAGCCATTCTCCATCTAACCTGTATTTGTGTTCAGGATTGCCATGTCCTAGGTGCAGGGACTTTGTACTTGGCTTGGTTGAACTTTGAGGTTTGCACAAGTCCTCCTCTCAAACCTGTTCCTTCCCTCCAGCATGTCAACTGTCCCACGCAGCTTGGTGTCATCAGTAAACCTGCTGAGGGTGTACTCTATCCCACTGTCCATGGCTCAAAAAAAAACCCAACAAAAAACCCCACCAAAAACAAAACAAAAAACCCCACACCAACCTGTTAAGGAAAATGCCTATATTTAGAGTAAAGCATTTTGAGTATCCCTCAGTGCTGTACATATCATATGGGCTGTACAAACCTGTGTTGGGGTGTTTTCTGAATCAAATGTGTTACATCTGGGATGCAGGAGGCCTTTCTTCACAATTTCTGGGGAAAAAGAAAAAATCCCAAGCTTGCTTTGAGAGATGGAGTTTCTTGTTCCAGTGGTCAATTACTCTCTCTGCTAGAAATGTCCGTTTTGTCTGTCTGGAAATTTTTCTGTCGTGGAGGATTCTGCTAGATGAAACAGTCAGTAGGTACTGGGAAATCTTTCTTCATGTAAATACTAAAGGACATGAGCAGTTCACCTTTTGGCTGTTGGTTGTTATCTGTGCTGAATTTTGCTGGTCTTTTGTTCTAAGGAAGTTATTTTTTCCTAATCTTCAAACATTCTTGTATCTCTTTTCCTGAAACCTTATCCATTTTTACTTTGTGAGGGCAGAAGAGCTGGCAGCACTCGTAAAGTCTTGTCAGTGCTGTTTGTGGATGGCAATGCCATGTTCCTACTCTTCAACATTGCCCATCTAAGTAGGGAAATAGCCTGGTCAACCAGTAAGCTGCTGCAGCAGTGTCTCATGTTATTCAAAGTAAAGTAGTAGGCTTTGGTCCAAAGTCATCAGACAATAGCTGAAAGCAAATAGATCTCATTGCTTGACTTTACTGTATTTGAACCAGGAGAAATTAAACAATCCTGGTCCTTATAAATTTCAGGTCACAGAGGATGCATAAGGCGCTCTCTGAAAATATACTTGAGAGCAAAAACAATAGGAAAAGAAAATTCTCATGTTTCTTGAAGCAGCACAGAAGTAGTAAGATGGATGTATCCCTTTGACCACCTCGTCCCCCAGAGAATTGGCCCATATATCTCTAACCCAATCCCTGTGACATGGAGTGCCAGTGCAGTTCTGGATGAGTTCTTATGTGCAGAGCTGCACCTGGCTCCAATTTGCTACTCTGGAGTCTTGCACTGGGCCTGCTCCTATAGAGAATCCTGGGAGTGGGCACAAATATCTAGGTTTTGGGATTGAGTTGATAGACTTAAAATCTTGTGCCTGCTTGGCCAGAAAATCCAGAGGGGCTTCCTTTGTATTTCTTAGTCTCATTGTCAGAAATTTAATAAATTTGAGGTTGTTGTCTTCCCCTTGTAAACTGGATTGTCACTGTGGAAAGGTCTCTTAATTTTCTGCTTCTCCGTGTGTCTCCTAGATGTGACTCTGATTATTTTAATATTCTCTCTCTTTCTCTACTCAGTATTCCTGTACTGCTTATAAAATATTTGTTCAACTTTGCAGGTGATTATAAGAACAAACAGCCTAGTGATGCACTGACTTTGCGTGTGTCTTTGACAATGTCCCAACAATCCCTTCCCCAAGACACTGCTCTTCCAGACAAGGAAAGAAGGAAAGATTGAGTGGATACAATGCATGTGAAAAGTTCAGACTTTTCCTTACACGCTTAACCCCAGATCTTTTCCCAGGCCTCACATTCAAGCCTTCATTAGAAATCTGAGATAAATGCTTTACTGTGGCTGCTGGCTTGGATGCTTTTCGGGTTCAGAAAGACTCTTCTGTATTCATAGGCCGCCTTTTATCTTTAATATCTCTCTAGAAACTTGCATTATCTTCCTTAACAGTACAGAAAAATATCCATGTGTGCATACGATTTTAGAGTTTCTTTGTAGCACATTAATCCCTGAGACTAAAAGAAAAAAAATCTCTTGGTCTCAGTCTCATTTTTAAGAGGATAGGAAACTAAGAGGATACACAAGGATTATTCTAATCTTGCCCTGGAGCTCTCTCCAGCACTACTGCCTATCTGGGACCCATTATTGAACTGCCTTTTCCAATGCTCTAGAAAAAAATGTGCTTATCTTGATTTAACAAGTAATGATAGCAAAAGCCTGAGCTGCCACACTTTAGAAAGAATGGATTAGCTAATTGATTGCAAAAAGAAATATTAGGCTGGGGCTAAACACCATTTGGGGTGTTGTTCCCTCCTCCCTTTCTTCTTTAGTCCCTTGAGAAATAGGTTTGTGCACTGGGGGGTACCTATGTGTGTATAAAACACATGCAACGGGCTGCTAAAGGTGAACCACCTCCTCGTCTGGCAGCTCTTGGTCAGCAGTCCACAGCACGTGCTTTGGAAAAGCAATGAATTTGGTGAGGGGTTTAGACCACAAGTCTTACAAGGAGTGGCTGAGGGAACAGGGATTGTTTAGCCTGGAGAAAAGGGAAGACATTATCTCTCTCCACAACTACCTGAGAGGAGGTTGTACTGAGGGGGGCTGGGGGAGGAGGGGGTTCTCTTTTCCCAAGTAACAAGCGATAGAATGAGAGGAAATGGCCTCAAGTTGCACCGGGGAGGTTTATATTGGATATTAGGAAAAATTTCTTCAGCTGCCCAGGGAAGTGGTTGAGTTGCCATCCCTGGAGGTATTTGAAAGATGTGTAGATACAGTGCTTAGGGACATGGTTTTAGGACTTTGCAGTGCTAGGTTATCAGTTGGACTCAATGCTCTTAAAGGTCTTTTCCAACCTAAATTATTTTGTAATTCCATTGCTGTAGCAGAGGTTTGTGCATGGAAAGCCTCCATGCCTCTATGTATTCTTCAAATGTTTCAGGGCTCCAGACTTATGGAGAGTGTGTCTCAGGCAGGAAAGGGGCTTATTTCTGTTAAGAATCATTGCAGGTGGTGGGAGACCAGTCCACTTTGAGGTGACAGAGTCCTGGTAAGCATGTGTGAAACTTCTTGGACACCACAGACACTCTCCTACCTCTCACTGTGGTGTCAGAACATGGTTTTGATGTCAGATATTGCTGTAGCCAGTGTGCAGTCACACTTGCCTTCCATGGACTCTCCACCACAGGTGAGGAACTGAGGGAGGGCAGGCAGGAAGGATCTGGTTGCTCAGCAAGACCATCTGAGTCAAGCTAGGATTGAAGTGCAGGTTTTACCTGTTTGCGTAGCTCACTGCATGATATTTCTCTCCCTTTTACACTGAAAATAGCTACATTTTGTTATTAGAGTCTAGTCTTGAATGCATCTTTAGACTGTTTCCAGACGGCATTGCAGAACTTCCCAAGCAGAGGAATCAACAGTAGAGTAATAGTCATACACATGGTTTCTCCTTTCCTTCCCTCCCCATCCATACCCCCACCCCAGGATGAAATGTATAAAATCTTGTACAGTGCACAGAATGCAAACAGACATTGGGCTAGTTAAAAACATACTTCTCTTTATTTGAAAGTTTTCTATCCACAGATAAAGGCAGTTGATACATTGCATAGTACACCTTTTTGTTTCTTCCCAGTATGCTTATTATTCAGCACATCTGAGAAAAGGAATGATTACTGGCTCTAACTTCCCACAACAAACAGTGAAGTTAATGGAATAATAAATTAAAGTAGTAGTAGTCCACATTATGTATAAAATATATGTTAACAGATACAAATAAGACATGAATTATGACTGATTCAGTTTCCCTTCTCCTCAGGAGTTCAGTGTCTTTATTAGAGTGGTTGCCAAAGTTGAGTTTTTATTAAAATGCAGCAGTGCTCTGAAGCTGTGAAACAAAAAAGCCATGCAGTTTTTCTTAATTGAATGGGAATGTGTTCAAGAAATCTCAGTAGTGAGAGGAGGGTGCTGTTCTCCTTCCCCTGCGACGGTTGGTTACTGTCCCTGTTGCTAAGCCATTGCTGATAAAAGGAGGAAGCTGATGCTGGCTCTAAGGCACACACAGTGCCCACCAACTATTTATGTTACAGGCAATACCTACTCAATACCTACAGAATTCCACATGCTCCTCAGTGTGTGGAAGGGGGTCATGCAACCTTAGTGTACTGGCCATCATCTTCATGGTCGTCCTTCTCATCCTATATCAATGTTCTTGCTGGAAACTCAGTACCTGACCCCTCTGTGGTGTTAACCCATGAGCAGCTTCTGCATCTTCTCTCAGCTGTATGAGAGATCTGTCATGTCAGTGTGCTCTCTCTTCTGCTTACCTGAACTCCCGTGGTTTTCTATGAGTGCTTTCTGGCTGACAGTTGTCCCCGGGCAGCCAGGTGATGTGTGCCCAGCCAGGGTCTTCGAGGGGAGCTGGTCCTGTGCTGAAAGTCAGTGCCACAGGCTGCTGCCTGCGCCTGTCGGGTTGCCTAGAGCTGGGACTGAATGCCTAGAGCATCTGTCCAGGGGAGATCCAGAAAGTGCCAAATCTACTACAGGGAGGTAGGTATTGATCAAGAACTATCCAACAAAGCCAGGAGAAAGAAACCTGTCAAACAGAGCAGCAGCAGAGCAGCGAGAGACTCCCTTTGAGTCTGGGGATGGGAACCAAGTAGCAGTGTCCATTCAAGGTAAAGATCCGAGAGTCTTTACCACAGCACGGACGCTGACCCATATATCGCACAAGATAAATCAACATTGTTCTGAATTACAGGATTACAATTCCTCTCTGAAGATCTGGTGACTACAGAAACCACCTGAACTTTGCTCCTCTGGTTTGACAACCGCATACTCCTGGATGCAGTTACATCTAGTTACAATCCAGTTGTCCATCTCGGCAGCCTGGCACTTTTTTTTCCCCTCCCTCCCTCCCTATGTTCTTAACATTGAGGTAGAAGTTTCAACTAGTATTAAAATGCACAAAGAAAATGAATGCAATCTTAGTGGGCTAGTAGTCCAATGACCTTCAAAATTTGCAAAAACCTTCACAATGTGGCTATAAAATGAGTAACTGAAATAGCAAAGACAGTCATTCTAAAAATGTCAGAGAGATTGTATTTAAAAGTACAGTACTGAGTTGCTTCATCTACTGGCTTAAAAAAAAATCAAAAATTTATTTTTTTTTTTTAAGTTCTCCCTCTGCAACAAATGGCAGAAGCAAAATTTTTTTTGTGATATCAGAGATATTCTAGTATCCAAGTAAGAGTTCACAATGAATTCTTAAAAGCATTAACTGTTTTGAACAATGACCTAAGTACAGGTCATTTATATTAGTTAAACAGTTGAACATTGCTGTGATTTCCTATAGAAATGTGTGTGTATATGTGTGTCTACTGCAAAAAAATCTGCATTTGTTCTGAAGTTCATAAGAAATATCAAAGTAATATAATAATAGTAATAAATTTTACAAGGACATTTAAATGACATTGTTCATAAAATATTTAAATATAAGGAACACACATCACCAACACAGTATTTTTTTTGTGCTTTACAACCCCGTAATACCTAAAGCACGTTTATATTAATACCTAAATAAAGCGTTAGACTACTCCAATAGGGGCTGCTGCCAGTTACCTCCATCCTACTCAATGCCACTGAGTAAACGAGGTCCAAATTTCAGCCGAAATAACTTGGTTAGCTTGACTTTCATCTTATTGACTTAATTATTAGCAGGAATGTGAAAATACATTCAGTGTAAGAAAGCTGTTTAAGTCAAAGGGGGAAAAAAAAAGAGTTCTTATTATTCTTACAGCTATTTTTCAAGAAATACTAAATGTTCCAGCTTTAACACTACATTTTTAAATCGAGGAAAAAAATACATGAGTAAGGAAGACAGATACTGTTTACAAGTCTTCAAGGAGAACATTTCATTGACATTAAAGGCAACTTTGCAGACTCACTTGAAATGTATCAATTTGTAATCTACACATTTACAGGGGATGCTCTGCTCTGAAAGCTGTTTCCCAATCTGTGCCAAAACGTGTGAGGCTGTGTAGAATTCTTCTGATGATAGACCTCCGGGCTGTTTCTCCATAATTGATTTAGTTATTAGTTATGCAGGGAGCAAAGAGATCCCTGAGGCTTGGTAAAAAAAGTATTCAGTTACTAAAAGCAGCCCTTTGTGAATTAATGTTATCCTACCAGCTCTTTCTGCTTATTATTCCTTCAGGTCTTGCTTTCCTGGACACCAGCTGTCACAGAGGAAGTCTCCAGCCTTTTCTTCTCCTGCCTCCCTGGCTGGCTGAAGTTGCACCATCACGGTCTGGAGCGTCTCTTTCACCACCTGGATCTCCCTCTGCAGAGACTGTGCAAGCTTTATTAAGGAATAAATCTATAGGTGATTGGCAGCCCCTTTTCTCTTTCCAAGTTATTAAATAAATTCTTGTTCGCTGCTCACAACAGATGGCCATGGCTATCTAATTGTAGCTTCAAGTTCTTCCAAATTGTTTGGATTAAATATTAATACGTTTCTCACACTTGCTTAAAAAAAAAATACATCCAGGCAAACTGAAGTTCTCAAGCAGCATTATTTAGCACTTTAAAAAAGGGAGGGGATGGGGGATACTGCTTTGATATTGTTCTCATGGGGAGAAATTGCACCACAGAGGCAGCAGCACTAGCCCCAAGTTCCCTGCTGGAGGGTAGAGATTTAAGGCAGAGATGCAGGCCGGGGTGGATCAGCCCCTGGTGATGGCAACCAGGGGTCTGGGAGCAGTCTGAGACGAGCCAAGTGACCACAGCTTGTGTGGCATTGGAGAGCTCAGCACCATGTGCTATGCAAGGCAGGGTGGGAATCTGGGCAAGCAGCAAAATTAGCTCATAGTAGAGAAAGTGTTTCCACTCTGCTTACCTCCAGAAGGCTTTAATCTTAGCTGAATTATCAGTTTAATTATAGTGCAGAAAACACAAATATAAAGTAATATGAGGCTCCACAATGAATGCTTTGAACAAGTGGAAAAGCAAAGAGATTAGCAGCAGCAAGGTCACGCTGCTGTTCGCTAAAAGGAAAAAGTCTACCTGAAAAGCACCCAATAATTCAGTAAAAATACTTAATTTCATCAAGAAAGGAGAATTTTCTGCATTTTATTTGCCATTGTCTAGTTTGGGTTTCCTGCAAGGCACTCAGGAAGAAAATGGGTCCACCTCTTAAATGACCTCTCTTTTCCCTGGCTCCAAAATAACAGAGGGAAGCTGTTAGGTGGTGCCAAGAAAAAGATGAGGGGGTGTAGCAGTGAGCAGCCTGGCAATGAGGGTAGGACTTGCATAGAGATAGTCCTAACTGCTGAGACATGCAGACATTTAAGTGTCTGAGCTTTCTAGGCAGCAGAGCTTTTTGTTCTGATGACTAGTCTCTCCTGGGAATAAGCATAGCTTGTACCATCGATACATCAGCCTTTCTGCTGATAATCTCATCAGTGATACTATCCACTACTGGCTCAAATGCAAGGACTGGGTGTAGCTTGGTGAGACAACCAACCTTAATTTCTCTTCCATAGCTTATGTAGCTCTAAACTAACAACCAAGTCAATGTGAACAAGCCCTAGGGCCCACCCTATTTTCACTAATGCCTCTGTATGGTTATGACTAGAGGGCAAGGACACCGAAAGGTTAACCTAAGCAGGTCAAGGGGAAAGAGAAATAAGTTCATCTCTAGCACATCAAATGATATCTGAGAGACACAGAAACTCACTTGAAGAGAAATGAAGCAGCCCGACACCAAAACCACTCCGTTTCAAAAATACAGCACACAGGAAGGGTAACACACAAGGACAGGCTTTATCTTTTACAGAGCCCATCCATTATGAAATGTTGTTTTACTTGACCCTGGGGTCAATGCAACGTCAAGAACAAAAGACCCTCAGGTTATATGACTGTAAAAAGCGAGGTACTACTTTTGAAAAATTGAGCCTAGGAGAGGATCATGGGAAAGCTATAAGCTATACAAATCACTTCTATTTCAGGCAGCCACAGTTATGCCTTTGAAAAGCTTTTTGGCTCCTTTCCATTCTGTTATCAGTTCCTCAAAATTTCATCTTTATGTATTTACATACATTTAATACGATGTTTTTACTCTTACTATATTCACCAGGAGTGTTCACACACACTTCTAATTTCTGGACAGCTCTATTAATCTAAAAGGAATCTGTCTCTGATTACAAGTAATGGCAGCACACGCAAAACTTCTCCTATCCTAGGATCTCAAAGCACTGTGCAAGGACAAATTAATTATGCTTTGCATGTTCTCTGAAGTAAGAAACCTTATTATCCTCTTATAAGCAGTCCTGGTCCTGAACTGTCCACCACTCTGCAATTTAATCATGATGTTCTGCTGAAAACCTAACTGGTAAAAGAGAAATTCTTCAGTTTGTGAACACCGTGAAGCCTCTGAAATGTAATTACTTCTACACGCAATCTCTGACTACATGCTGTTATTTGTAATATCCCAAGTGATTACAGAATTCTTTTCAGATAGAGAGAAAAAGCAAAATTGAAATGTTTCACTGCCAGCAGATCAGAAATCTTGAGGGAGAGAGCAAAATGAAGGAGACGGGGAAAGAAACTCTTAAGCAACAGAAAGATGGCGCAATAAGAAAGACAACTGCATAGTCTACCTACAGCAAGTCTCAATAACCTCATAAATAATGCCACAACCAGCTGTAGACCACTAACTGTCAAACGAGCCTTTATGGCTTGCCACAATATGTGTTATAAGGCTGAGCATGGAATCTTTACGCATATACACAAGTTACGTCCGGATAAACAACTTCACTCATTTTAAAAGTGAAAAAAGCCTAAGTTTTGCATGGGTCCACAGGCAAATGCATCCTTCATGCTTAAATTCTTTACCCAGCACGGCAAATCTTGAGCCAGTATCAAAGGCAGACACCAAAACAAATTTCAGCTAGGATCATTTTCTTGTCCTGCTGCCTTCCTGTGAAAAACTGGCAAAATCTCTCCAATGTCTCACAAGCAGTAAATTAAAGTATTTGAGAACAGCTTCACAAAACCACAATCTGTATTCTGCAACATTGCTGCAGCTCTGACATCTCAGTTGAAGGTTTTCACCTATTAGACTTGCTCTCTTGAATACACTTGAGCGTCATGACAGAGTCCATGATTTACAAGGAGATAAAAAGCAGAGCTAATTACTGTAGACACTTAAATTTTGGAAAAAAATTGGGCTCATCAATGTATCTTCTGTTCTCTCAGCACAGATAATTATGGAGAAAAAAAAAAAGAGACAAAACATAGATAATACAAACCATTTGCCTTCCAATAGGAAAAATTAAAAACTACGAGTATACTGTAAGACAAAAGGCCTTGGAGGGACAGTCAAAGATTACCACAGGGCTGAGGTAAGGACCGATGGGATTTTGGAGAGTAACAGCAATTTTGGACATCTGAAGAGAAACTTAAGACTTGAAAAACAGAAACAATCAGAGAGACGGGTTTTTTTTAACCTATTTAACTATTCTGCTTGTTTGTAACAGCTGCATGTTACAGTGACTGGATACACAAGCTCAGGTGGACTTCCCACTATGTAATGGCACATGTGTCTCCTAACCCCAGGCACCAGTACACACACGGGGAGGCAGGGGGGCAGTCAGCCAGCTGGAAAGTAACTCTGCAGAGAAAGACCTTGAGGTCATGGTGGACAACAGCCTCCTGGGCTGGGTTACGAAAAGCATTGCTAGCAGGTGAAGGGAGCTGATCCTTCCACTCTGCTCAGCCCTGGTTAAGTCTCAAGTGGAGGGCAGGGTCCAATTCTGGACAATACAAGAAAAGTCCAAGTCCAGCACAGGGCAGCTTTAATGGACTGGCTCATTTGTCATAGGAGGAGATGGTGAGAGAGCTGGGACTACTCAACCTGGAAAAGAGAAGGCTCAGAGGGAACACATCAATGTGTATACATGGCTGAAGGGTCAGAATGGACAAGCAGGAGCCAGACTCACCTAGTGTCCACTGACAGAACAAGAAGCAATAGGCAAAAATTCCAAATAGGAAAGTGAATCCGAATACAAGAAAACAGTTTTTTTACTGTGAGGGTGGTCAAACACTGAAACACATTTCATGGAGATGATATGGAGTCTCCAACCTTGGAGATACTTAAAACCAAAATGGACACGATCCTAGGTGACCCTGCTTGAGGAGGGACTTGGACCAGATGATCTCAAGAGGTCACCTCCAACTAGAGGATTCCGTGATTGGGTGTGCTATGTACCAAAGGACTGGTGAAGAGGCATGATAGTTCAATGCTTATTCAGAATAACCTGGGCTTTGCCCTTTTAGTAGTACACTCTTACCAGTGAAGGAAAGACACCAAGCAAGTCCCTGCTGATCCTATATGAAGCCTGTGTATTCTCACAGCAAGAGAGTAAAATGGTCTTTGGAACTCCATAATTTACTTCTACTTAGAAAATACAGGGGTGCATTTGGCATTGAAACCATATTAAGATTTTCCCATTTCCTCCCTCCATTGCTGTCTCCTTCTTCCACATCTACAAACGTGTTTCTGCAAAATAACATCTCTCTCACACATGAAACCCAAAACACCCTCTCCTTGCCACCCCTCAAACTACTGAACAAAAATACCCAACAGAAAGACTGCAACATTGTGAAAAATAGATCACTTCAGTGGTCAGGATGTCAGCTGTCTCCAAACCACTTGTTCCAGCAGAAAACGGAAGGCAAAGAAATTGCAGCACATGGGTCGAAAATACACTGACCTACCTCCATCATGGTGTGGACAGTACAAGTGGAACCACATCCTCTTCAGATGATGCATACTGGGAAGGGCTCAGCCCTCCCCGTCATCCAAAATAAAATCAAAGAGGGCATTGTTGCCACCTCTCACTCTTGTGGGATCCCAACATTCCTTACAAGTTTACCCAGGGTGAGATTCCTCAGTAATGTACCTTCAAGGACTAAATTCTACATTCCTGAGCCTGTCACAAACCTACACTGGTGTAAAGCAAGTCCTGTATGAGAGCCTGACATATGATAAAGGTGAAGGGTTGGCCAAATGACTTGCAGCGCCTAACAAACATTTAGACACAAAATTCTATTTTCAAAATAACCATTTAAAATGGCCACTTTAGGGCAAGGAATGAAGATTGTTCTTATAGTAATAGTCCAGCCAGGTTTTCTTCCAACAAAAGCATTTTCACCAGGAGGAACTATTAGATGCATTCAAATTGTCTATCAAAATGTAACTGCTAATTAAGAACAAAAATGACTGTGAAATTGCAATATAGGCTCCATTTAATTTTACTAGGAATTCCAGGCCTTTACTGTCAGAAAAGTAACACCTCTCATCAGCTCTGTAGACATCAGAATGAGTCACCTCTCGTCCTCTGCTTTTTGCAATTAATGATGTGGACTGTTTTCATACATTCACCGATGATGAACCATAATTGAATGTTTTGTGCGTTTATGTGGTTATACTACCTAGAATTTAGCAAATATGTCACACTTTTACAGAGGAGCTCTTTCCCTCCTGCCCCCCACTATTGTTCGATGCTTTTTATACAAAATTACAGTTTAATATTTACTGTGAAAGGCTTCAGAAATAAATGAGAACCCCAATTGGTTCTGTGCCTATAATAAGGACCAAGAAATATCACTGGATTTCTCCTTTGTTCAGGTCACACTGGCAACTACAAGAAGCACGGTTGATTTAAGTGTTCCATGCCATCAAAATGTAGAATGAAAAACAGTGACAGCTGGGATTTTTCTTCTAATACAAACTTAATTATTAATCAAAGCTATGACACACACTAAACATTGGCAAATGGCTTGAGAGCATCAAGAAATTATTCTTCTCAGTGGAGTCTTTAAAAGTCTTTTAATAATCAGACGAGAGGACTAATTTACATCTGTGCAGCCCCCAGGTTTCTGACCTAATACAGTTTGTAACATTCATGTGTAAGGCAATTTTTCAGAGGATGAGGGGAAGGTGAAAATAACCAGCAAACAAGAGTTTGAAAAACTTACCCTGCTTTCATTACAATTCCAGATCTTTAAACTCTGGCTTTCAGCGTTCTACAGTTTTTAAATTAAGACTACTGATTTTCCAATATTTGGGATAATAAATTGATTTTATTTAAAACTAAATAAATTACTGTGCAAAAAAAATAGATCCATTAATCATACACTCTTCTACTGGGGCTACTTATCGGCACCAATCTCAGTGCTAGTTCTGACAATATAGGTAAGTTATCAATGAGTGAAAGTTTATTTTACAGGGACTGAGCCGTTTTTTATTTAAAATAACAATTTACAGGTCTGTCGCACCGTGGTAGCTATTTTTCTCATTCCTTTTTGAAGTACAGCACAGCAATTACATGTACCAGATGGTAACATTTCATGCACATTGATCTGGACTACCTCTGAAATAGCATCTGAATGTTAATGAGGGGTAGTTGAATTGCTGCACTCCTTCACTGTATGTCCCTATGTTTTAAACATGGTTTCTTATTTTGTGACTGATGGACTTGCTAGGGGGACCAGGTTATCACACAGTGTGCACCTCTGTATTTAGATAACGTGAGCGAAGTTTCTCTGACAGAGGAAATCAGATCTATATCAGACAACTGGGGCTTGGAACAAGACTGATCTGCAACTCTTCTCAAACTTCCAATGATTAGATTTCATTTTTTTCAACTAATTCTTGCCATTTCAAAAGCTACAAAGAAATACACATGGTCCACATAAAATATAAAACCTACTATTTTACATACTTGTAGTGTATTTTCATCAGGAATCAAAACAGCAGCTTTTCAGCTTATTTCACCTTACTTGGTAAACTGAAACTACGATCAGACCTGACTGTTTGGTTTGAATATGAACTTAAGCCCGCTGCAAAGAATGCTTAACTCCAGTCCTCAGTGTTCTATGATTAGAGTCAAGAGAAAATCTCTCATTTTGAGAGCAAATATAGGTAAGGGAGGAAGAAAGTAGATGCTCTGCACACACACAAGGCACACACATCCATGCCCCCCAGCATCTCCCCCCCTCCCTCTGAAGTTTATCATTCTGACACCTTTGTAGAAACCAAGTTTCTACAATAGGAATTCTGCAATGAGTTGTCAATAGGTACCCAATTATCTAGAGCACTTTGTTTATTATCCTTTCTCTAAACTCTCTTGCAGGACTACCTGCCTCAGCTTAGGAGGAACTGAATCCTTCCTAGCACCAGCATCATTTCAACTCACCTTCAGGTGTCTGTAAGGGCTCCTCCGTGAATCTCTCTAACCTGAATGTATTCATCTTTCTTCATTATGCTGTTGCCTGCCACCACTAAAACCTAACCAGCTAAGTATTCTCATCTTCCTGAGCCTCACTGCTTCTTATTCTCTTTCCCCATTCTTAGAAGAACAACATCACTTTTGTGGTAAGTTTTTCTATGAAAGTTACAAATGAAACAATACTCTGTGCTTAACTTTTGAAAAATGTCCAC
The DNA here is from genome assembly GCA_013400555.1 of Jacana jacana. NCBI lineage: Eukaryota > Metazoa > Chordata > Aves > Charadriiformes > Jacanidae > Jacana > Jacana jacana. Next base: position 249,584 of record VZTM01035511.1, read on the forward strand.
AGACGTAGGCCAAACACGTCTCATAAAGGTTAGGTAATCTTCAATCAGACATTGAATGACAGATAAAGCACAGAAAGAGATAAGGGTGCTTTACAAGACAACATCTCATCTGATTACTTACACTGGAGTGTTAGAGGCAGATTAAATTGCACAGGACACCAATGATGCATCTGTTGCCCATTTCTTTAAAAAGGAAAAAAGGCCAAACTACATGTGGCAATACACACAGCCTGTGTGGATGATGTAGCATTTCATTTAGCTAAATCACATTGGGAAATGCGGGTGCATGGACGCTTGTATCCATTCAGCTTCTGGTGCACTAGGTATTTACTCATACAAGCATTAAAAACAAAAGGATTTTAACAGTAAAATAAAGGCTTTTCTGTGCCTAATCTCAATTCACAGGGAACTAACTTCTGTTAGTTGGATCAGACCACAGTGAAAACGCACCATTGGGAAACTTGCTACAACAAAAATGCCCACTTTAGCAAGACGAGCAATTCTCCCCTTCTTAATATATTTAATCCACATTAAGAACTAGAACTCCATGTGAATCTGAAAGGCAAGTATTTCACATACATAATTACATAGATTGATACATACCTGAAGCTATATCAAAAAGGATATGAATAACTCCTTCATCAACTCTGCAAGAGGAAGTCTGCAGTTGATCTTCCAGATGCACCAATTTCTCACTTATTGCTTCACATTTTTCTCCCAACTCTGCAGAAAATATGAAGAACTCCTACAGGAAGTTGACAAAGAAAAGAAAGCATGTTGGCTGCTGACTGTTTCTACATCAAATTTGCATCAATTCAAGGGGAAAATAAAATATGAGTAAGGGAATATAATATTTTGTAGTGCGCTAAGACATTGCCTGAAAGCAAATTCCCATTAGAGAGACAAAAAGTTGTTACTATTTAATAAATGGGTGATTTATATGAAATGTAATGAGGTTGTGGTCTCAGTCTATTTCCCAACAGGGACAAAAAAGAGAAAAAAAAAAAAAGTCATGATCTCATTTTCAGGAGAGGAATAAAGGGGTGTGAAGACTGAACTGCTCTCCCTCTTCTCTGTTGTCTCACCACAGCATGGGAGGGAAATCTCAAGCTGACTACAACATTTAGGTTCCTAAATTTCAAGTTTTTCATTTAAGATGATTTACACTTTTATGACATCTAAATATTTCAGGCAGTATCACTTTTGGTATATCTTATAAACAGAAAATATAATCTGGCTGGAATACTTATGGACTTCGCTCAACTGATCAGAAAAAACGCATCAAAGTCTTCAAGATTACAAGATGAAACTACACTTTTCTCCTGTGTTATCATGAAACACGACTAAATATTCATAAATAATGCTTTTCTCCCTAGAATTTACACTGACAAACACTTTTCTCTATTTTAAACTGACTATTTTAAACCAGTTGCAAAGTCCTTTCTGCAAGTTTGCCTGCTTTCAGATACACTGCACAAAGGTAATTGGTATCTTTTCTGGTTTGTATGAAGTATTTCTTTGAGAAACTTCGTTGAGAGGGAGAGGGGGGAAAAAAATAATCAATTGTGCAGCACTGAAATGAGCCTCTCCTCTCCTTCCCAAGGCATCACAGTGCTGTCTACAGTGAACGATGGGGGTTATCTGTAAGGAAAAGATCATGGTGCTGAGACAAAGTTCTGCTGGAGCCATGTTGAAAAAACCTGGAGTTATTCATCAGCTGGAATCCAGAAAATTGGATTTTCTCTAGACCTACTTTATACACTCAACCATAAAGCCAGCTGCACATGTAGCCATGTACAAACTTCAGAAAGTTTTTCTCTTTTCACAAAGTACTTGGAGCCCTTTGCACTGATCTGTTGCTATAATAGCAGCCATCAGTGGTTAAGAGAAATCAAGCCTTCAATCAAAGACCTTCCAAAGAAATCATGCTAATGCTTATTGGAACCCTGCCCATTGTGAAACAACCTGATTTTTGGTAAACATCTACCAGACCTCAGTTGTGTGCTATCCGTACTTGGTGTCACACAGTGCATACACAGAGTCGAATGTCAGAAGAGCTCTGCTTGCTGGCACATCCCACATTACAGCACAGAGCTTTGACCTTTCTGCTTTCATAGGTCTTCTGCCAGACAGGGCTCTCCAGCAGATCGCATGGGTGTGCAACCAGCTGCAGCTCGAAGCCTGGAGGAGTGAGCTGGATAAGAGAGGTGATGGTGCACATGCCCACAGCTCAGACTCGGAGAAGCACAATGTGAGAACCATCTGGCTGAGTCTCTGGCTCTGTGCACAGACCTGAGCAGCCATCTTCAGTGCTATTATCAAACTTCAGAATCTACAGCAGCACTATGCAGAATTTATAGATATAAAAATGAACCATTGTTTTTTAAACAAGTACAGGGGAGGAGAAAGCATGCATTTCTCCCTACAGCCACTAGGAACATCCTTGTCTCACAACAAGATAAGGAAAAAGTCTTCCACCAGCTGATAAATCATTATTCGGTACAGCAGCAGGACTCCATATGCTTTTAGGGAGTGGTATTTTATATCATTAGAAAGCCTTTGGGAATCATTCTGTGACACGCATGCAAGAACAGATGACAGTTGTCTAAAAGAACTTAGGTCTCGGGCTACAATAAATTGCAAAAACCTAGTACTCTGAAAGCACATCTGAAATTATGACCATCTACAGAAAGCTCCACCTCTGAACACCCATTTGTCTCTATCAGTTCATTACACACAAGAAAATCGGGTCTCCACATAACCGTCATCTCAAGATGATGAACAACAAGACAAAAAACCACTTAGTGATATACAATCATTGAATGGTTAATTTAGGAAGAACAGCTTTTAATTAACGTGCAAACTTCCAAATATTTCTCTGGTATTGCTCTGATAGACGTAAGTGAAATATTCAAACCAGGCTCTGCACTTCAACAAAATGAATTAGTCCTGTGGAGACCCTGAAGAATAGGTCTTTTCTAGTGACACATAAAATGTAGATTCTTGCACTTTTAGCATCCCTGTACTGAATACTTTACTCTGATTCAGTCACTGCTTTTATCAAGAACTACCACTACATGAGATTTTGGATCATGCTATGAAGAAGGATGACACTTCCAGCCCTGATTTGAAATCACCAGTTACTGTAGACAGCAATTTAAAAAAACAGTACATGTTACAGTACACCCCTGAATACCTGTGCCACTAAGCATATTTAAACAGAAAAGACATTATAAAAATACACATTAGCGCAGTGTATCCCTTTCCTTTTTAGGGTACTGTTGATGGCAGGAACGTTTATCCAGCTAATTAGGGACCTGATTAGCACTGTCATTAGTTGCTGTAATAGAAGGCCCATTTCCTCCACTTTCAAACTGCCTCACATGTGCAAATACAAGATGTTCACTGAGCAGCTAATCTAAACAGCAAGCAAACTGGCTGGATTTGCCTAGCCCTGCAGTGAAAATCCACAGTGGAAATTTTTTCCCTGTTCACTGTGTCAGTGAACGTTCAGGGCAAAATGGGCCTTTTAGAACCATCCCCTCACTGAACTTTAGCCGAGCTGAATGATGCTGACAACATTTAGACACCTGGTTGGCCAAACAGACCACAAGTTGCAAGCATGGCCTAGCTCTAATGTGCACAAATTCTGAAAACCCGAGATGAAGTAAAGCCACAGTCTGAAATCTAGAGTCACCGGGTAGCTAGATGACTATACTTATCAATGTACTGTTACCTAATGTGACCTCACATTTGGAATTTTATTTTCCTTTTCCAATAAAACTTTACAGCCACATAAAGAAACATCCCAGGGAGGATGGAAGGAAGGACCGCAACAAACAAGTCCTCAGTACCCTAGGACTTAAGGAAATCACTTGTTCTGCAGCAAAGACATCTTACTGTGTTTTGCATCAGTACTAACCCGTGTTTTGGGGTTCTAAGCTTTGCCCAGAAGTTTCTACCTCACTGAAATTCCAGGAAAGATTTAATTGGTCTCACATGAAATGTGGTTAGAAATATAATTTTTAACTCACTGGCTTTAATTCCTTTGTCAACTGAACATGTCAATTCTCATTTAATGTAAAACATCCATTCTATCTCATGTGAAAAAATATAGCATATTCTTTCTGAATGACCACATTTTGAGTACATAATAAATTGTCTAAAAATGTAACAAAAATCCTGTTTACTTTGGAAATTAACAGAAGTGAACAACGAGTACTAGGAAAATGTGCTGCATGCAGAATTGTTACAGCAGTATGGGAAGGCAGGTAAACATGAGTAATTAAAATTAGGTCAAACTGGTTTAGGTCTTTAAACACTTGAAACTGTATCATAACTGTATGGCTGTGGCTGCACTGCAGTGTAACTAAAATAGCTCCATAAAATAGGGGCTATATTCTATTAAACTCCCAAAAGGTATTTTGCAGGTTAATTCCTCTTTAATACAACAATAATGGTGTATGGATAAACTATTTTTGCACCTAGATGACACAGCTGCATTTTTAGTTGAAATGGGAAGTTCTTCCATAGTTAAGACAAGCATCACGTCTCACAGAAACTCACTTGCAGACTTCATATGAAAAATGCAGGAGGGCCATCATGTAAATTATTATTTTCCAGAAGATGTATATGTGGCCTTTCATATGGAAAATGTGGTCATGCAGAGAACTCTAATGGTAGACATCAAGAAGAGTTATAAATGAAATGGAAAAAAAAATATATATACGGCTCTCAAAAATGTACAATAATTCTTCTAAATATTCAACCAATTTTGCAGCTTCTGTCCCTAGGCTCTCCTCTGAAAAAAAGTCTGATGACCCAGAGAAGTAAATAGGAAAGACTTCTCTCTGTGCCCTTCATGCCTAGTAACATCACTGGTAACATTTTTATTTGACATTTGTCTATGTAGGCAGGGAAACTGCCGTCAGTGACACACAAACTATTCAGCACAGCTCCTGGTTGGAAAGTGGCACTTTACACTGATCAACAATATCTCTGAGAGGAGAGTGGACTCTGCCTACAGCTCAACATATTAATAAAATACAACTCATCCAAGCTTGTAGGTTATGTCAATGCTATAAGCTACTGTAAGTCTTAAGAATTCCTTGGTAATTTTTTCACTAACAGCACTTTTAGGAAGCGGCTAGGAGAGATTGCAGGAGTCAGGAAAGAGCTGAGATGTAATATTGCTTTATGGATTTTTCTGTGAACAGCAGATGTAGCTGGTTGGGATTTTTTTTTTCCCCTAAATCCTTAAGCAGGTGAAAAGAGCACAAATGTGGGTGTATTTTGTCATTTCTTAAGGCGGTAAATGAAGAAATTCTTCTGCCTTCTCATGCAAAGTAGAAGAGATGCGAGATTCTGATGTGAGAAACAGGAAGAACAGACAATGTTCCAGCTGACACACAGCTGGAGCACCAGCACACTGAATTGACAGCAGAGGGAATGTTTCCACTTTAGTCTTCTGCATTTCAATTTACTCTTTTACAAGTAATTTTAGTCATCTATGAGCAACAGCTCCTTGACAGTATTACTCAAGGAAGATGTTTCATTAGCTTTTCCGGTACAAACACCTTTCATGCTCCCTATGATCTAGGTCAGCAATTCTATATAAAAAAAAATTGTATTCTAGAAGCTAGATTAATCTAACTATTAGGGATTAGAGACTCTATTCGAGTCTTTGGTGATTGTGCTGAGGAGCAGGATTCCCAGACAGGCATATATATATATATAAGTGCTAATCTTTTCTCCCTGGTATCCAGTGATAGGAAATGTAAAGCTGCACTAGGGGATGTTTAGACTGGACATTAGGAAGCATTTGTTTACCAAGAGAGTGGTCAAACACTGGAACATGCTTCCTAGAGAGGTGGCCAATGCCCTAAGTCTGGTAGTGTTTAAGAGGCATTAGGACAATGTCCTTAATAACATGCTTTAACTTGGTCAGCCCTGAATTGGTAAGTCAGTTGGAGTAATGATTTTTGTATGTCCCTTCTGACTGAAATACTCTATTCTATTCTATCCTTAAAATTCATTCCTCCTACAGAGGAACTTTGTAAAAATGAGCTGCCTTTCTTCAAGCTAGCAATAGTGTAACCCCAATAACATATGGAAAACAAAAGGACTAAGAACCCTCTGCATAACATCAAAGGCAGATTTCTTTCACCTATACTAAATCCTCTCTCACCTAGTATATTCAAAATAACATGAACAACAACTATTAAAAGTTACACTAGCAAACAGACACTTCATATTATGGCAAAACACTTAGAACAGTGACTTACTGTTGGCAGAGGCACTGCATGCACTTCTTGCCCCTTGCTGAAGCTAAGAGAAATTGTGACCACTCGAAACTACACAAGGTCAGGCCAGGACATCTCTTAAATAATTTCTAGAAATGAAAGGCAACCATCCATATGTTTGTCCTGCTTGAGAAGACACTTCAGTCACACGCAGGCTAAGTGCACGTGCCCTCAAATAGTGAGCTACGCAGCCACAAAGCGTCAAAAGGGCAGATGGAGGAAGCTTTGCCCTTTTCTCTGCGTCCCAGATTTGCTGCCCTGTGTTGGACTACCCTAGGCAGGTGTTGCAGATGAGAAGGGCAAAGTGGCCACTGAGTATAGGCCTAATGGCTAATTCTGAAAATAATGCACGTTTCTCATGACTAAAACCATCCTAGCATCATGGCAAGGCTGACCAGGAAGTAACCAGGGAACACCAAAGCCCGCTCTGTGACTTGCAGTGAGATCAAGGCCACTGTGACTGTCCCCAGCTGTGTCTACACAGCTCTAGGCAGCTGACAAGAAGAGTAGAGCCTGCACCAGGGCTGAACTGCCCTTGCAGTAAGTTTTTCTAATGCAAACTTCCCCTGCTACAAACCAAGACAGTTACATTGCATTTTACCCTTACATAGCCCACACAATGATAACTAATCATTGTCCTCTTTATCATTACTCTTAATGTGATTGAAAATTTTTATTTTCAACCAGACCAGGATTTCTAAACCTTTTATTTCTACTGCTTTCCTTCTTTTTGGCAGTGTGTTTCTATCTTCTCAGAGTGAGGTGCCCGGACCAGTGCCATAGTCCTCTGGAGGCTTCGACATTCTCAGCTAAGCACAGTATTTCTGTCTTACAAATGCCATTCCCACTAATGAGGCTGCAAATGACATTTGCCCTTTCGTGCAACAGGATGAAGGTAATGAATCCCACTCTATTTGTAGTCCATTATAACCCTAGATTCTGCTTCTAGAGTACTATCATCTCAGCTGCTGTTTACCATCTGTATACATAAATCCAACTTTTGTACTTCCTCAAATGTAATTTGCACTTCTCTTTTAACATATCCCATCTTATTGATTTCAGGCTATTCTTTCAATTTATCAAGGGCATTTGGAATTCTAATCCCTAATTGAAATTATGTTGACTGGCATACAAACTTCTGGCCTATCTCCTTTTTAAAGACAAATCCCAAGTCTGCCTTTTACTGATCCCCTGGGACTTCAAGCTTCCTCTAGGAGTTTTCAAAGCAGCTTGTTAATGGTTTGGAGATTGTTTTTCTTGGCTCCTGTGCACTCAGAAGAAATTTCATCAGTCTAGCCTGACTTGAGTACATCTCCCTTGCCTTAGGACCCTTCACTGTGTTCATTTCTTGCTACCTTGTCGTGAATACTGAGAGCACTACATATATGGACACAATTTATCATTTTTATAAGTAATAAAGGCAAAAAAAAAAAAGGAAGAAAAGAAATAGAAAAAAAATAAGGAAGAAATAGAAATATAAAAAAATATTTCTGCCTTCTGCTCTCATTTCATTATTTCCTTAGTCACTGTTGTTATTAGATGAAACACATGCTTTCACCCATCCCTTACATACAGCTTATCCCTGAACTCCTTTGCCCTTCAGTGGACTTGCTGGCTTACTCTGACACTTTGCAGTACCCTTCCAGGCTCATCCTTAGGAACAATTTTGTCCTTTCCTTTTCAAAATTCTTTGGGGGGTCACAGAAGAGTTGCTGACAAGCTTCACAGTCTGTTACTGTGTTTGCTCTTTTCTGCACCAAAAGAAGATGGTATGGTACCATAAACATAATACCTTCTAGAAGGTACCAAAATCATCTACTGAAGATGAATCCTACAGAGTTTGTGCCACAAAAATTCACCTGCTGCTTCCTTGATTTTGTTTAGGTGAGTGTTTTGTTTAGGTGCCAGTTTCTCAGATCAAGATCAAGGTTTTTTCCCAATTGCTTTTGCCCTTACCAACTTCCACTTACGGACTGCTAGCTTGTTCCATCAGCCTGTTATGTATATTTAGGAAACTGTAGCAGCACAACACACTCCTCAATTTCTCCTATGCAACATATGCATATATATGCCCTGTGCAGGCATAAAGCTTTCCAGACCTCCTTTGAGGTAGGCTTTGACCTACACCTCCTCCCCATCATCACATGTTTTTCCCATATTCCCTTTGCTCACACTGATCCCCTTCCCTCCTCCGCAGGGATACACTGCCACCTGGGAGTGTTAAATGACTTATCAAAATTACAGCCTGATGTTGGCAATTCCTTCCTTCACATATCTTCCAATGCAGCTGTGGAGGAGGGTCCTTGGAAAAGCATCTGTGCAGGAACAGAGCCTTCCACCACCCTGCTGAGGTCTGGGTGACAGCAGTCTTCCCATTCTCATGTCTAGTAGACCGAAGATCTTCCCTGAGTGCAGACATCCCCAAATCAGGGCAGACTACTTCACTGGCTCATTCAATAAAATTGAGGCAATTCCAGTTCCTGCCATGGGAGGAGGAGGCTATTTATTGACTTAGCAATAAAAAAATCAGCGGGCCAGGACTTTGAAAAGAAACAAAAGCATTAAAGTGTTTTCTAGTGTCCACACCCTGCTGTGCTAGGAGTCAGCATACCTGGGTATCATTTACAGATGTCTTCTAGTATTTTTCACTCTCATCTCTGCTCCCGAGTCACTAACATGCAAAAATCTCGAGTGACTAACAGGGTGCTGTCCTGCAGAGAGTGGGGAGACTGAAAGGAGTGGATTAGGGGACCAGAGCATTAAAGAAACATTTAGGCAAAGCCTTGACATGGTACAGGGTGCTGACAGTTTCATAGAGCTTTTATAGATCTGTCTGCAAGTCAGCATCAACCCAGCTGTGGCAGTGTGGTAGAGTCTGGATTTCTAGCAAATTTCCATTTCCTTTATTTGTATCGTTGCTCTCTATTGTCTTCATGCTTTTTCTGTTTTCCCCTCAAAACTCAAAAGGGCAAAGTTCCTCTGCTTGTGACGATTCTATGATATTAAGCTCCTAGTGAATACTTCTGCAGCAGCAGCCCTCTATGCCTGTGAGCTCAGGGGCATTTGCAAAGCCAGCACAGACATCACACTCATACCCTGGGCACACCTCCTCTTAAGAAAAAGGCCAACTTCTGCAGTCCAGGTCTGGGCTGTACTACAGCTTTCAGCGCAGGTCACTGCTGGGCACAAGCATGTGTTTGTGCCCTCATTCACTGTGGTACAGACCATAGGCAGTTTTTAGTTTCCAGCAAATATTCTGCTGTCTTAGCAGCCATCGCTACCAGCGTGCCCTCAGTGCTCTACCCCGCCAGCAGTAAGGTTTGTTGCTACCTTTATGCCATGGGACTACCCGCCCATCTGTGGACACAAACACCTGTACAGTTTTGCTTTAATTCACAGGAAAGATCACTGATAAGAAAGACTATTTGCATTTTCTGCAAAGTTCACCTTCACTCTCAAGGCTTCCTGTTTTTATTTCTGCTGAACTTGCACACAGCCAAGCAGTCCATCCTATGCATGCACTCGTGTCACAGTCTCCTTGTACACAAGGTCAACAATCCAAGTTTGGTCTTGCAGTCAGATAATCTTTCCTGAAGTATTCCAGCTGCTGCACAGTCCTTGGATTCATTGGTGGGAATCCGAAGAAATGCCTCATCTGAACTGTTTTCCCAAACTGTAATTTTATTTATTTAATATTTGCTTGGCTGAGCACTTGCCACTTGTTCTTGACAGGTGGCATGTATGCTATTAGGGAAGGTAAACTGGGGGTTTCTTACCCGTGTAATTAATTTTCTGGCTGGACACAATGCTTGGATACTAAATTTCCTTAATAAGTAAGTTGCAGTCCAAGTCACACTAGTATAAAAATGGACCAGAGAGAATCAAGTACAGCTCTTTGAACCAGTTTGTATGTAGACAAGTTTGTACATAAGTAGATTTTTCTCATCACTCTCACAGGGAATGTATCTCAGTTAGGCAATTACCCCATTCTTTCCTAAATAGGACTTTTCCTAAATAGGAAATAATAATTTTATATATATAATAATAAAAGTAGGAAATAATTTTCCTACTCTTCCTAAATAGGACCAGGGTCTAATATCTTTAATTTTATGAAAAAGTGTAAAATTACAAACATACAGTATTTTTAGTCAGATGAAATTCCTATTGTCATGTATTCTGCTGCAGTGTTCTTTTATACTTCAAAAGTAAACTCAAAGGTATTTTAGTGGTACACAAGGAATCAAGCAAAGCATCATGCTTTTGTTCCAGTAAGGCTGGCTAAATATTATCGGTCCTATTTTTCTCCAAACATATTAATCCTGTTGTTGGTATGCATTAAAAGCCCTATCACAGGGTTTAACTATGAATTCTCTGAAATACACATCTATTTTGCCATTACCTTCAGTGGAAGAAAACCAACAGGCCTGCTTTAGTTGTGCCTACGCTGCTTTTCTAAAGTGCTCACACACTCTCTAGCAATTTTTACCCACAGGTAATACTATAAAAACAAGTGTCATTAGTTCTAATTGAGACCCAGAGAAGCCTGTACAATATCACCACTTTATACTGCCTAGAGAACACTTACCTCAGATAAATGACCCTCTGCTCCAAATGAAATGCCTTCCATAACCTGTTAGAGATAAATTATTAATATACAGTAGATACACGCTATATAAACAGTAAGATTTCAATGGAACTTATAAAAACCATATAGCACATTAAAAAGTTATATAAGCTGAACACTTTACTTCACAAGTATGAAACATTTCAACTGTATTTATAACAGAGCAGTGGCAGCCACCCAACATTTAAAGCTAAATTTGAATACACTTTATTAATCCCTGCCTTTGGCTTCCCAATTAAAACCCTCAAGGAATACTACTTATAAAACTGAAGGACTAACTATAGGTTCCAACAAACTTTCCTATTAAGCTCTTATAGAGTTATAAACATTTCAAGAGTCTACAGAAATATTTTGTTTTGCATAAATGCTATAAGTGATTTTGGGCAGAAGAAACGAGAGAAACCACTGATGTTCTGCTTTGTTAACACATGCTAACTATAGTCAGTTCCTCTTTAAAAACTTGCTTCATTTGTAAAGTCTACAAGAAATTAGCCAACATTTCATTGATTGGCTGAGGAGCAAAGAAATTTGATGTTAACACCATTGGAAAGTCATTAATACTTATCACATGTAACAGTATTGATAATCTTTAGATAAATTGAGATAGGAATATTGCTTTGGTAGGGCAATACTAAATATCGCAGGTATGTACATATATAAATAATAAAGTACAAAATCATTACTCAGCCATAAGATCATTAATATTATTATTACTGGCTACTATTTTCAGTAATTATCTGAAAAGAGGTTGCTTAGATTTCTTTTACCTGTAAATTTCTGATTATATTTTTACTGCAAAATACACATAAGCATTAAGCTCACTGAGATGATACACTCTCGAGCTAAAGAGTTCGCATTCTTACCAGCAGATACTACATGACAGTGTCACATGAGCTAAGGGGCATCTTACTGCACAACCACGATGATCTGACTGTTGTGTACAAGCCAGCAGCCTATTGCTACAGAAATGCTTTCCAACTTGGATTAACACAAAAATTACTCAAACAATTTTTGCTGATGCTTAATGCTGACATTTAAAACAAAGATTAAATTTAAAGCTTCCAAATTATTTTTGAAGCTCTACAAATACAACATTTAATTAAAACTCAAATGAATACACAGCTTGCTTCACTTTCTAAAGGCTTTGTCCTTTACAATTGCACATTTGCCTCCTGGACCACAGGCTCTTTCAATGCACGGTAATGAGTCTGCTGACAGAGACTTCCTTGGTGCTTGCTGTTGCTAAATGCTAAGGAATGTTGTGTCATATCCTGCAATGACTTCTTTTTAATGACAGACACCACATTAAATATTAATTATTATTTTTTCACAATTGCCCACTTAGAATCACTTAAATATTATCTTTAAACAAGTGAATCAGATGAAGGCTTTGCAATTATAAAACGTCTTTGCAACACCACAGTGCTCTATAAAAGACCCTGCATCATCATCCCAGATAACAAAACTGGGTTATGCAGAGGTAACTCTTACTCCTGCTCTCTCCTTATTTATGGTGAAAAAGCGAGAAATTATTGACAAAGAATCCTGATGGGATAACTACCAAAACCACTGACTTACAAAATGTAACACTACTGAATTTTGGGCTTTACCTTATAACTTTAATCACCTCAATTTTCTTGAAATCTAGTAGGTGTTTCTTTCCTTCATAGTGATTAAGAGGGAGCACTGCAGAGCATGCCAGATAGCAGAAGAAGAAGAAAAAAGTATAGGTCAGCAACTCAAGCCTGCATGTGCACACATACTCATGTTCATCAAGGTACTTGGTGTTAGGGAGGTCCCAGCACACACACATCTCCATTTTAGTTATGATTGGTGTTTCTGGTGTTATAAAAAGGTTTTGCTTACACATACATTATTAACAAGCAAAAAATAAAGCAAGATATCATCAGGAATGGAGCAAACAGGCGTTAATGTCTGAAGAGAAATGAAATGTTACTGTATATTTTAGAAAACATCCAGAAATATAGTAATAATCATAGTGACTTGCACCTCACTCACATGTCACCTGGGTGAAATAATTTGCAGTCAGTTTAAAAGCATGGAACATTCCTGGGGTGAAGACTAGAGCCCATCTTTAATTCCTCAGACACTTGGGAGACAATCAAGCCCAAATTAATAATGAAAAGACAAGAACTAGAACTGCAATGATGAAGCACCCTAACTTCATCAAGATAGCTACCAGCTGGAAAGTACATGCTTGTCTGAAAATTCAAGAATTATCTCAAATTATCCTCATTTGAGGACATAAATATGTTAGACAACAAGCTGACTTTGACATGACTGAGGCTAGTAATGTTGTCTATAACATAGCTTTGGCATTTTTTTTAAATACTATGATCTAATTAATTATCTGTAATTGAGAGGAGTACATTTAATTTTTAAGTAACTCCATTTAAGAGTGTTCCACAGGATGATTTCTGCTGGCCTCACTTTGTTTAGTTTTGACCAAAGGATTTGCAATGTTGTTTCAACAAGCTGAGCTGTCAAAGCATATGATAGTCTTTCCTGGTTGTCAGTGTCATAATGGAAACTTAATTTACCAGAATATTTTGGAATGCCACAGTCTACCACATAAACAAGCTGGGGAAAAACCATCTATACTGTCATAGAAAACAGTTATGAAGACCATAAAGTAACTTCTGGCAGTTAATAAAACTGTGCTCACACATAACAGTAAAATATCTGAACTTTCAAAGAATTGATACCTTACATATTTTATACCAGAACATGTCATATTTTACAATCTAGTCAGGTTATTTCATTAAAAGTTAAAAACAGCCCCTCTGTAAAGCAGTATCTGAGGATCTAAGTGAAGGGGTTTTTTTAATTTGTCTATTTTGCTTTCTTATTATTGTTATGTTTCTTATTTGTTTCTTTGTTTTCTAATGAAACCCATACAGTAAGATACAGCTATATGCAAGAAAACTGTATTTATAGCGCACATCAGCAGAACCAATATGCACAATAATACTTCACAAGATAGGATGTGATAAATAACCTGAGAGCTTCGCATATAGCATTTCATTGTAAAGTAAACCAATCACCTGGGAATGAAAGGTACTTTCCAAAGCATATATGCACATATACCATCATTATCCTTTGCTATACTGTTTTGAAGCTAGTAATTCAGTAACCTCTCAATACAAACAAAGCCACTTCCCTTTTGCCCCAGTGACCAAGAGCACTCTCTAGAAATTCCCCAATGGGAAACAGGTGACACAGGTGAAGAGAACAGTCATTATAGAAACATGTCGAGCTACTCCACTCACAGGGACACCACAGCCTTGTTAAAGAATACCAAACCAAGTATTTTGAAAAAAAAAAATCTTCTCTATTAGGTATCCCCTACTTGGTGATAAATGACTACAAAGTGTCCCCTACCAAATGGACAACAGTAAGTTTTGTCATGAAGGTAACATGAATGGCTAAAATTAGAGACTGAAAGACAAACCACTTTTTTATTTAATTTTTTGCCACAAGCATAAAATCAGTTTTAAATAAAAAAAATACAATACCATGTAGAAAAAAAAAAAAGCAGTTAATACTACAGAATTGGTTTGTCTTTAAACTCAGTCCATTTTCAAATGAAGACATATTCTCTCTTGTACTTTAACATGTTAAAAACTGTAATTTAGCATCATTTATAAGTAATGTGGGAAAGTCCTTGTTTTTTATATTCTGCCTTGTGATGAATTACTAGGAGATGTTAGGGAAAGTTATGCTAGAGGCTCTTTAAAAGTTTAGATACTGCCTGTCACTCTTGCTAACATCCTACAAACTTTACTACCTAAAATGTACTTGTTTGTATAAAGCTTCTATACCTCACAACAAGGAAAACATCTCAGCTCCTGAAAGTACAAAAGCAAGCTGACTAACCCTCATTCCAGAATCCCTGTTGGGGTTTTTATGGTAGCAGTCATCACTGACGCATAACTTTGCCCCGATGGAGGCAGCACTGAAACAGAGGAAGACTACTTGAGTAAGCTGTGATGAAACACTGCTGTATTGCTCAGATCCTAAAAGTTGGAAAACAAATGTACAATCTTATATTAACAAAACTAGTTCTTTTTTTTTCTTTCAAGTTTGTCAGTCTAGGAGAGCTGTTGGGACAGAAGCAGGAATACCTCCACAGGTCCATCACTGATGGGTATTTTCATGTTTATAATTGCACATCAGCTTCTAAATGGATTTTGGCACATTCTCAAAATGTAGTTTCATTCAGGGTAGCAGAATTGGCCAGATCCCCAGAAAAGTATTTATACCACAAAGTTTAAGCACCTAGATGAAGAGCTAAAGTTAGGTGGATAGCCTTCCTAAGTTCCCTCTACACTGTCTACCTGGACTTTGTTAAGGCCTTTGATACTGTCCCCCACAGCATTATCCTGGAGAAGCTGGCAAATCATGGCACAGACAAATATACCCTTCACTGGGTAAAAAACTGGCTGGATGGCCATGCCCAGAGAGTTGTGATTAATGGGGTGAAATCTTCTTGGTGGCTGGTCACCAGCGGTGTCCCTCAGGGCTCAGTTCTGGGGCCAGTCTTGTTTAAATCTTTGTTGATGGTCTGGGTGAGGGGATTGAGTGCGCTCTCAGCAATTGCAGACAATTCCAAACTAGGTGGGAGCATTGATCTGCTTAAGGGTAGGAAGGCTCTACAGAGGGACGTGGACAAGCTGGATTGACGGGCCAAGGGCAATTGTATGAGGGCCAATAAGAACAAGTGCTGGGTCCTGCATTTTGGTACAACAATCCAGCCAGTGCTACAGGCTTGGGAAAGAGTGGCTGGAAAGCAGCCCAGCAGAGAAGAACCTGGGGGGCTGGTGGACAGTTGGCTTAACATGAGCCAGCAGTGTGCCCAGGTGGCCAAGAAGGCCAACAGCATCCTGGCTCGTACCAGGAATAGCATGACCCACAGGAGTAGGGAAGTGATCATGCCTCTGTATGTACTAGGCACTGGTGAGGCCTGGCCTCGAGTACTGTGTTCAGTTCTGGGCTCCCCACTGCAAGAAGGACACTGAAGTGCTGGAGTGTGTCCAGAGGAGAACTACCAAGTTAGTGAGGGGTCTAGAGAACAAGTCCTACGAGGAGAGGAGTTCCTCCCCAGAGGAACTGGCCATGTTTAATTCGAATAAGAGGAGGCTGAGGGGAGACCTCATTGCCTTCTACAACTACCTGAAAGGAGATTATAGAGAGGTGGGTGTTTGCCTCTTCTCCCAAGTGAATAATGACAGGACCAGAGAAAATGGTCTGAGTCCTGCACCATCTCTCCAGAAACACAATTCAGACACCACACTTCAGTTGCCTAGATGTCATTCTAAGACAGCAATGCTGATTTGTAGGGAAACGATCTGGATTTGCAGGGATGAAATAGGCAATCCATCTACAGCACAAATCTCAAGAATGCTACAGAAACAGTCACAGAACTCCAAACCCTTCAGAGCTTCTTAGCTGCTCTTTTGAAAGGGGAGCACAGATTTCCATTACCAAGAGAGTTGTTCATATTACTTCAGCAGACTCATCAGCAATACGATGGGAGGGGATGAAAGGGAAAAAAATAAAATCAGAAGTGACAGCTGACCATTTCCAAGTTTTTGCTCTGTGGAGTCAGTCCATAAACCATTTTCCCTAGGAAAGGCCTGCAATTACTACCAAAGCTCAAATTAAAAGCAGAATTTTACCAACAAGAGGAGATTTTACTGTAAGAGAAGGGTCTGCTTTCCACTAAGTCTCAGGCAGTATAAACGCAAAATTTGGCATCAACTTTCAATGTAATGGCCCTTAACATCAGGTGTGATTAAACACACTCTTCATTTCTGTCAACCAAATTCCAAAGTAACAGAATGAACAATCCCTGCTAGAGGGGCTTTTTTGTCACAGTGGTGCAGTTGGGTGATGAAGCTTTTTAACAGCTTGTTTACTTTGGCAGTGCAGTTAAGATTATTGGGCAGCTGTACACTTTTAAGCAAGGACAGAGCCAAACACAAAAACTTAAAAAGAAATTTGTCAAAACCCTTAAACCTCATGACTTTTTCCTCCTTTCAATATTGG
Organism: Jacana jacana; assembly: GCA_013400555.1. Classification (NCBI taxonomy): domain Eukaryota; kingdom Metazoa; phylum Chordata; class Aves; order Charadriiformes; family Jacanidae; genus Jacana; species Jacana jacana. Next base: position 266,579 of record VZTM01035511.1, read on the forward strand.
TTGGATGCTGGAAGCCTACCAGCATCTGAGTTAGGAAACCTTTGACCATTTCACCAGGGGAGGAAAACTCCTCTCTCCCTGTTTCAGCTAACATTGATCCAGGCTAACAAGTCAGCAGAACTAACTCAGAGTGAAACTCATCAGTGAGATGAGGAACGACTGATAATTCATGTTAAATACTTAATCATTTCCCTTTAAATCCTGATGTACATTCTGTATTCATTGCCTGAATAATTTCCACATTTTAAAAAGACTGATGGTGAAAGGATAAATGGTTGATGGGCTTCTGAGAAGCTAATAAGCTATTTTATTCATGTCCAAGTTCATACTTAACCTGCCCTGCTGACCCATCACCCAGATTCAACTCCTCCTCTCAAAAGGAAAACCAGCAGTATTGCACGAAATGCAGCTGTAGAATATTTCCAATACCTCTTTTAGCTCGCTGTGTTTGGGGCAGGGAAAAGTGCCCTTTGGAAAGTGACATTCTTTTCTTTTCTCAGGATCAGATGGGCCATCAGCAGTCATCTCCATCTCTTCCATTTGGTTCTCTTCTTCCTCAAAAAGACAGCAACTGTTTTCTTTCAGTTGAAACCCCCGGATCAACAGCTGACAGGCCTCCAAGTCAGCTTCCCACACTCTTTGGAGCAGCTGGCTCCCGCAGCTGAAAAAACAAGCCAAAAGAAAATAAAACCACAGTTCAGGGAGAATAGTTACTATTTCAAGTAACTTCTGGGGTGACTGATTATTATTAGATAGGAAAATAAAAACAATGAAAAAACAACAGATCAAATACTCAGATAACACAAGCTATTTCAAACTCAAAAGCAGTAAAATTACGGCCCATTACAAAGCAATGCCATAAAACACCTTTGTGCTAAGATGTTGCTTCCAACTCTACCTTCTCCTGATAGGACACAAGTTTAGGGGTCCTGTGATCACCAAGCTTCCCTCATGCTATTGGACATACAGGCCTGTCATCCCAAAAGCAATCATGTAGTTTTCCTGAATTTCATGTAGAAGATCATGTATGAGCAATCACACTATTTACTGCACTAAATCAGGTACATTAACTTTCTTGTTAGACTGAAATGTGCTTACTTCAACTCCGGCAAATAAAATACAAGACACTTCCTTTTCTTCAGTCTTATACTTTTGAATGTTGCCCTTACCTCCCACTAATGTAGTTTGGGTTTTTCTATTTTGTTATCCCACCAAAGAAAAAAAGAAAATATTAGGAAATTTGAAATACCAAACTTCATACTTTTAATCCTTTTATTACTTTTGATCACCTATCAGAGATGTCCAGTTACAAATACTGCATCCAGTAGATACATATATGCATCCAATAGATATTTTCACCTGAAGTAAATGGGAATTCAAGGTATAGATAGTCTTTCAGAACAAGATACTGAATACTAACATCACATTGCTCATAAGAGATGGGGTCACATCTCCTTTTAATACACATTGTCTCTAAGGAACAAAAAGATTATGTTCCCAGCTAAAATACAGGAGATCAGTGGCAGAGCCTGGGAAGGACTCAGAAGCACCAATTCCTATGGCAATACACGCTTCCAGACAGATTTGAATGCTAATACCTAATAACCACAACATTTTTTTCACAGTACTCTTCAAATTATATCATTTGCTCTATAATAGTAAGCAATTATAAGTGACTAAAAAAAGGAAAATAACTACTTGATTTTAACTTTTCTGACTAAATTAAAGACCAGCTTATCTTCTAACCGAAGGATAAAAGAGCTGCACCGCTCACAATGAATTCATTAATCTAACAAAGGTATGATTTTTAACTCTACAAACTCTGTGAGGTGCTAGTGTAAAATTCACACAGAAATATTTTGAGACAGAGAGAAAAATTAAGCTCCAGAAGCTGAGCTACTTGATCTGTGCTTAGAGTCAGTACACATGTTTAGTAAAGGCAATATTCAGCATGAGGTCCACAAATTGGTCTCCCGCAAGGAGCTCAGAGTATCACTAATTAGAGAGGGAAAAAAACTCTTCACTGGATTACACTTATGTGTTCCACCCAGGTAGCATTTCACTTCCCAAGCCAGAAAAATAAAATAACCCCCACTGTTTCTCTCCTTGTCAGTCACATTATCATGGTTACACAGTCAAAACATTTCCCAGCAGACACACATAAGGCCATTTTCTTGCTTTTAAAAAAAGTTTGTTTGCAGCCGTATATGGCTCAGAAAATACACTAGGGATCTAAATCATAATCTCCAGTGGATAGCTTGGTTTTGCTATTCAATTTAATGAAGAGCTCTATTGACAAAACTAGGACAGAGATAGTGCTGTATGTTGTATTCACAGAGGAGAAGATGAATAGCATATATAAAAGTACAGCGTAACAGTGCCTGGGCTGCCGTTATTCAGGCACAACTCAGCTCGTCACTCAACATGCTTTAGATTGCATCTTCTACACCCATTTCAGTAATCAACAATTATTGAATACTTGGACATTCTGAACATACCTAAGCCCAAGGACTCTGCATCTTTTATTCTGTATTTTGAAATTTAGTGCTTAGAAGCATTTTTCAAGCACACTTTTAAAATGAAAATTATTTGAAAGCTGCAAATAGCTGACAGAGTAACACATTCCAAATAATTTTATTAATTATGTTGTCCCCAGCACACAAAAATCTCTAATTTTCATATCAGGTGTAAAAAAAAACCCAAACATAAAATCAAGCTCAGTTGAATTTCAGAGTTTAGTTTATTGATGTTCAATCTACACTAAAAGTGCATTTGTAGTCTCCAAGAAGTCAAAAGTGTATGGAAGCCTGTACTGAACATGGGGAGCTTTTTCAGGTATGCAACTTTGCAAAATGATAGATTGAGATTGGATCAGATTTTATATTATACCTACACTTATAAATATTTTATGATGTAGCAACCTCCAGGGTCTACACACCTGTCTATATGTTATTATCAAACTGGTATATGTGGAAAGTTCAATGGAGGTGCCAGGAACAATTTGATGGAATCCACAACAAATTCCAACCCATCAACCATTTATATAGACTCAGCAACAAAGCCCACCTCAATCACCCACTAAGGTGGGAACTTCCAAGGGGCAGAGTTCTTAGGAGCCCAAATTGCCAGGCTTT